>OY728125.1:1887832568-1888432568 GCA_963277665.1 Viscum album | reverse complement strand
AACTGAGGATGTATTCATTAGTGATAATGAAGGGACCTACAAGTCTATTAACTATTTATGGATCCCTTATAGAGAAGTGAACAAAGGAAGAGAAATAAGGTGAACCTTTCCACCAATAGTGAGCTAGAAAAAGAGACCTAGGGAGTGACCCTTGGTAAAGTAGTGAGTTGACCCTAAATTTTGTAAAGGCAGTGAACCTAGGCACATAAGTGATCTAGCCCAAATATTATTTTGGAATGATCCTTAGTGGATTTGGAACATCAGCACATCGTCATTGTATTATCCTTGGAAATTTACCAATGAGGCTAAACCAAGTGAAATATTTGTCTCCCATTCATGATTTCATTTCTATTCATACATTTTTATGGGAGATAGAGAGAATAGTGTTTTGTTTAAGTATGAAACAAGATCCGAAGGGAAAATAGTTTTAATTTTTCTTACACTGATTCACCCCCCCCCCCCTCTTAGGGTATTCAACCTAGTGTGACTAAAAATTGGTATTGGGGAAAAGGTTGAAAGTTATTAGTTCTTTCTGAGTAGAATAAATGGAGGTTTTCAATCACAAATGGATTTCTATCTTCAAGGGAAACAATTTTAAATTATGTAAGAATTAGATGAAAATTGACTTCCAATCATTAGGAATAGATGTCTTTATATAAGTGATGCATGGAATTTAGGACAACATTGACAAAGGTTCTTTATTAGAATATTAATGAATGGAATTGGATTTTTTCACTAAAGAATATGAGGAAGAAAAATTCGAGGACTACAAGGATCATGAAGAAGACACTATGGTAGTATTTTTCAAAAATTCCATAACAAGAGAAGTAATCAACAATGATGAAGGATAATTTAAAGGAAGAGTTGACATTTAAGTCAAATTAGAAGCTTCTCTTGATGAAATAGATATATGGAGATTCAAAACAAAGAAATACAATAAATTGGTTGATGAAGAAAAACTTTATATGTAGTAGTAGGAAGAAGATAAGTCTGGGCTAAATGAAGAAATTGAAAAACAGATGTCTTAAATGTTATAGATCTCAGAGAAGGTTGTTGAGTACAAGATCAAAATTTAAGAACATAAAATAAAAATTGATAGTTTTACTGAAATAAGAAAAGATCAAATCAAACGTATCAAAGAACATGAATAGGAAGTCATTGGTCTATGATGAAGTGTTAAGGATTAAGAAAAACTGTTGACTCTCGGTATGACATTAGGAAAGATGATCATACATGCAACAAAAAAGATGAAAGTGGAGCATAGTGGTCCAGAAGAATAGAAGCAATAACCAAATCCAAATGATAAGGCTAGTATAGGTCTTGATCAAAAAAGGAGTAGTGGTTGAATTCAGACAAAAGAACCCACTATGAGATGGAATATTGATTTGGGTATGAAGCAAAATCAAAATATTCAGAGAATTAAAGGGAAATTTTGGGGGGAAGTAGTGACACATAGGAATACACCCTGCATTAGATGCTATTATAACAGAAATATGTGATACTCACAAAATGTTTGTTCCATATACAAGAGGTATCAAAGGTAAAAATACCAACAGAGGTATCCATACTGAACTCAATATTCTAGTATATCATTTAATGGTCATTTTTTTTGGTGTGGAGGAATAAAACACATAGAAAGATATTTCACATAAATAATATAGAGAAATGTGCCAAGAAAAACTGAATATAGTCATAAGTATAAGTTAAATGTATCATCAAATGATTTGAAAATAAAAAATCAATTTACATCTCTTCATGATGAATTTGGTCCATCATACTTCAAGGAAGATCAAGGTTGTCAATATGTATTAGGTATGAAGTCAAAAAATGGATCAATTTGAAAAGAGATGAACATGAAGTGGTTATAGATATTGCTTTTAAAGCATCAGATCACACTGGAATTTGGATCATTAATAGTGGATGCACCTCACATATGATAAGAAATAAGGATATGGTGACTGGATTTAGGTATGATAAAGAAGGTATCATAAGATTTGATAATGATGGAGGCTTGAAAATTATTGGATCTAGAAAATAAAAGTATGATGGAAAAGACATGAGATGTGAATATGTATGGGTTGTTGAAGGACTCAATCACAATTTACTAAGTGTTATTCAATTATGTGATTTGGTACATTCCATAATATTTTCCAATAAATTATTTTCCATCAAGGAAAAATACGGTGTAGTTATTTTGTAGGGAAAGCGTATGAAAGGGAATCTCTACCTTGGGAGTGGAGAAGAAGATACTTGATTTCTATCCAAGTAATAAGAAAACAAGTTATGGAATAAATGTCTCGTCCACTTGATCCAAACATCACTAGAAGATCTATTGAAATATAATGCTACTCGAGACCTCCCTAGATTATGAAATGATTGTACCCATATGTGAAATGCTTGTCAAGAAGGGCAGATCATTTGAAAGACATATAAGGAAAAAAGAGAAAAGGTTGACTAAATTTCTTGAGTTGGTACATACTAATGTGTGTGAACCAATTTTACCTAGGGATATTGATGAAAGGAGATATTATGTTATCTTTATTGATGATTTTAGAATAATGGCATGGGTTTCAATCATTACTCATAAATTTGAGGTGTTAAATTTCATAAAAACTCATCAAAGGGAAGTTGATAAGATATTGGGTCAAACAATATAGAAGATTCAAAATGATAATGGAATAGAGTTCAAAAATAGACAATTTGAGGATTATCTCAAGAAATATGAGATAAGTTATCAAGCTTTATAAGTAAGAACTCTATAGAAAAATTGAGTAGTTGAGATAAGAAATCAAATTATTAGCAATATGGATTGAACAATGCTCATTGAGAAAGATCTTCAAGACAAGTTTTGGAGAGAAGCAATGATAACATCAGTCTATCCATCATATAATGTTTATATGTCCAAAATAATAAAATAATCCATATAAGGTATGATATGAAAAGAATCTATCATTTATGTACTTTTGAGTCTTCATAAGTAAGTGTTTTATTCTCAATAAGGATAAAAAAAGGAATTTGGAATCCCATGGAGATGAAGAGATATTTATTGGTTACTCAAAGAAAATAAAATCATATAAATTATTCAATAAGAGGTTGGTAAAGGTAGTTTAAATAAATGATGTAACTATAGTAGAGAATGAGAAGAATCTTCATCAAATATATGATTAGTGTCAGGAGGATAATGATGAAGAGATAAGAAGATTAGGGTATGTTCAAGTTCTATAGGATAATTCAAAACAATATTCAGATAATGAAAAGGATGAGAATAAACCAATATCTACAAAAATATTGAACAGAAGAGCCAAAATTGGTAGAAAAAACATAACCTATGATCATACAATCTCAGTGCAGAAAAGGGGGATGAAGACTATACAGAAAGCATTGTTATTATCAAAGGTAGAGTCGAAATGTTTTAAGAATGTAGCTAGAGATAATAATTGGGTACAAGATATAAATCAAGATCTTTAAAAAATTTATAAGAATAGGATATGGGATATTGTTTCTAGACTAATATACAATAATGTCATCAAGACTAAATGGATATTTTGTAATAATATTAATGAATATGGTGTGGTGATTAGAAAAAAATCATGACTAGTGTACAATGGGTACTCCTAGATAGAGGATATTGATGTTGATGAAACATTTGAATCTATTGTGATTATAGAGACAATCAAATTATTCTTGGACATAATAGTGAAAAGAAAGTTTAATTTTTTCCATATGGATGTCAAGTCAGCATTTCTAAATGGGGTTCTAGAATAAGAATTTTAAATTTGAGAATCCATTTAGTTTTATAATTCATGAAGATGAGAATAGATTTTTTCGGATGAATAAGGTGCTATATGGGTTGAAGAAAGCACCAAGAGCATGGTATTCAAGGCTAGATCAGTTTTTGAGGAAGCTCAGTTTTCAGTGTAGTGGAGTTGATTACAATCTCTATTTCAATGGTGAATATAATAAAAGGATTATGGTTCTATTATATGTCAATGACATAATATTTGGTGTATTAGATGAAGAAAAGTTCAATCATTTAATAGAATTCATGAAAAGTGAATTTTAAATGTCAATTATTGTTGAACTGGTGTTTTCCTTCATTTACAGGTGACACAAGGAAATAATGAAACATTCATTTCTCAATATAAATATATCAAGGAGGTCTTGAGAAGATTTTTAATGGATACTTCCAAGGAGATAATGACTCTGGTAGCTACCCAGATGAAACTTTCATTTGATGATGAAGGAAATTAATTTAATGTTACAAAATACAGGAAAATCCTTGGTAGTTTTCTATAATTGACAGTGAAAAGAACTAATATTTTTTTACCACATGCCAAGTATCACGATATCAAATAAATCCCATGTAAATCCACTTACATACAATGAAAATAATAATTTTTTATATCAATTTCATGGTGGATTTTGGCTTGCTATATAATGATAAATCTCAGAAAGAGTTATTGGGTGATACAGATATAGATTAGGTTGGTTCTGAAGATGATAGAAAATAAATGTTAGGTGGTGCATTCTATACTGGAAGATTTTTTATTTCTTTGCTAAGAAATAAATAAGTTTTTGTTTCATTGATCACTATAAAATCTAAATATATTGTGGCCACTCAAGATTGCATTTAGTTATTGTGGATGAAGAAACAACTTGATGATATGGGAGTAGAAGTGAAGTGTTAGATCAAAATCCATTGTGAAAATTTAAGCGTTATAAATCTTAGAAAAAATATAGTCCATCACTCAAGGACAAAGCACATTTAAATAAAGTATAATTTTATTAAGGAGAAAGTGGAGAAATGGATTGTTAATTTAAAGTATGTTCCTACATAACTACAATTTACAGATATTCTAACAAAGGACTTACCCAAAGAAGCATTTGAATAGGATCGACTGTCTTTGAGAGTTAATTTGGATCCCTATACTTGAAAGAGTGTGGATGTGGGACCCACTCTCCCTAAGGTATCATGTTTTTTTAAATGTGTTAATATATGTTATTTACCCTATTGTAGAAAAAAATTAAGTCATCTTCATGTTTTTTGACAAAGGGGTGGAAACTATTGCTATAAAAGAGGAGAAAATCTCTTAATCAAGATAGGGGAGAATCTGATAGGGGTAGTAGTGATATAGGGATATTATTAAATCATGACAGGGGAGAATTTGATAGGGGTGGTGAGATAGGGGGATTATTAAATCTGATAATGCTAAAGGTGATTGATCAAAGTTTATATATCATAACAGACGGGGTTCCTAATGAAATTGGTCGAGAGGTTTTGGAATGAAATGATTCATTGATGAAATTTTCATGCTACTCTAATTTCTCACATCGAGCATGGATATTTTTGGCTTAGAGTGTGTGTTGAGTAAATATTTGATCTCTATCTAAATTTAAAGAAGAAAATGTTGGTATAATATGGAATAAGCTTCAATGGGGTATTAAATGTGAAGAGCTCTCAACAAAACCAAAAGGGGAGATAGTTGGGAAAATCCATCAAGGTAACATCAAATAATTTTTGGGTTGATTATGTTTGTTAAAAAATCAGGTGTCCAAGGTATATTGTTGAACCCTCTATATATTTTTCAAATGGTATATTGAAAAATATCCAAGACAAAGTAATGGATATCCTAGAAGTGGTAAAAGAAAATTGCGCACACAAGGTGACGTCATTTCCTAGTGTTTTCCAAATTTTTTGGATATAAAATTTGGAATATGGATAGAATCATGAAATAGGGATTTCCTTATAGGATATGTAAAAATATGTCAAAGGCATGAGTTTTGTGAAGAATGGGTTTCATGAAGGCGGTTTTTTGAAGGTTTGGAGCATCGTGAGTGGAGTGTCATGAAGTCACAAAGAGTTGAAGGTAATATCTATGACAAAAAAAGCATAAAAATGGGGAATATTATGTGGATATTCCCATGAATTATTTAATTTATGTTCATATATTTCTACAGGATAAGGAGAGAATAGTTTGTTTTACAAAAAAACAAGATCTGAAGGGCTAATAGTTTTAATATTTCATACCCTGATTAACCCCCCTATTAGGGTATTTAACCTAGTGGGACTAACAATATATCTACACATTGGGTATTATATATAGATTTTGGTGATCACATATATATTCAAATATAGGAACGAAGTGTATTTCAAAATATTTCTAGAGGAGAGGTGGATTTATGGGATTCCAATGGTGTGAGGTTTCTTGATCTAGCCATTGGAGACTACCACCTCCCATTATCAACTGGGATGATCTTGATTTTATAATATTTTTATAATGTACTAACTATTACAAAAAAATAGTTTCTCTAAATTTCCTAGATAAATATGGTTTTATTTTCAAGTTAAAAAATAAAAGTTGTTCCTTTTATAAATATAGAATATGTTATGGTATGACACATTTAAACAGTGGTCTTTATATATTAAATTAAGAAAACTAAGAATTTGAAATTGATAAGGAATCAATTTCTTATGACTCATTTCACACCCAATTTTCACATCACCATTTTGGTCATGTAAACGAGAATCATTTGGAAAATCTCAATCAAGATGGTTTCTTGGTATTTTTTAAGCTAAAAACACTTGATAGATGTCATACTTGTTTACAAGGAAAAATAACCAAGACACATTATGGTGGAAAAGGTAAAATAGCTAATGATATTATAAAATTAGTACACACTAATGCATGTAAACCATTTTTAATAGAAGTTAGAGTTGGGTATTCTTATGTAATTAATTTTACTAATTATTTAAGTAGATGTGGATATACCTAATTAATGAGGTATAAGTTGGAATATTCTGAGAAATTAAAATAATTCAAGAATGAAGTAGAGAACCTACTTGGTAAGAAGATTAATAACCTTCAATCTGATCAAGGTGGTGAGTATCTTAACCAAGAATTCATAAACTTTCTACGAGAGTTCTAGATCCTATTCCAACTCACTCCACCTTATACACCATAGTGGAATGGTGTTAGTGAACGGATGAAATGTACCTTTCTTAACATGGTATGGTCGATTATGTGCCATTAAATTATTCTATTATACTTATGAGGATATAAATTACACAATTCACCACACATTCTAAATTGAGTACCAACTAAGGTGGAAAATGGGATACCATATGTGTTAATGTATGGAAAAAAATTTGTGTTTTCATATACACATGCATGGGGTTATAAGGAATTTGTTAAGTCCAACTATGGAAACAAAATAGAACCCTAAGGTGTGAAGTATATATTTATAGGGTATCCTAAGAAAATAATGGAATATTATCTATATAACCCCCATAATTTTTTTTATCATCACAAGTAAATCTATTTTTCTTGAGAGGGATCACATTCTCGAGAAGGGAAGTGGGAGAAAGATTGACTTTAATAAATTTTTTGATCAAGATACACAGGATTTGTTATAAGAATATATTCCATAGTTCTCCATGGAATAATTTAGTCCTAAATCATTGATACTATATAGGATAACC
Organism: Viscum album; assembly: GCA_963277665.1. Classification (NCBI taxonomy): domain Eukaryota; kingdom Viridiplantae; phylum Streptophyta; class Magnoliopsida; order Santalales; family Viscaceae; genus Viscum; species Viscum album. The sequence goes on along the minus strand of OY728125.1, from coordinate 1,888,425,088 downwards.
AGAAATATGTGGTTGTATAGTCATAAAAGAGGGTGAATCAATATTTATTAACAATAATGATCCTCTTTTCTACAAGGAGGTAGTAGAGAGATCATAAGATTTAATATGGAAAGAATCTATAAATTTTGATATGGATTCCATGTATTATAATGAAGTATGAGTTTTAGTCAATCTACTAGTTGATGTAAATCTTGTTGGGTGAAAATGGGTATTCAAGTGAACACTAGACATGGAAGGTAAACTTATTACCAATCAACCAAGTATAGTGGGTAAAGGGTTTAAACAATGTCAAAGCATTGAATTTTATGAAAATATTTCTCTAGTTTCCAAGTTTAAATCCATCATAATTCTACTTTCCATAGTAATTTTACCTAACTATAAGATTTTGAAGATGGATGTCAAAATAATTTTTCATAATGAAAACCTTCAAAAAATGTCAATATGACAACCTGAAGGGTTTGTGATGCCATGAAATTCAAATAATATATACAAGTTATAGAGATCCATTTATGGGTTAAAGCAGACATCTAGGTCATGGAATATTCAATTCAATAAATCTATATAAGGATTTTGTTTCATAAATAAAAAATGTGATCCATGTGTTTTAAAAGAATTTAGTGGGAGTGAATTTATATTCCTAATTGTACATGTTAATTAAATATTACTTATTGTAAACAACATACTCATCTTACTATCAGTTAAGGACTTGTTAATCAAGTGATTCTCCATGAAGTACTTAGGTGAACCAGTATATATCCTTAGAATCATGATCATTCGTGATAGATACAAAAGGCTAGTTGGACTAAGTTAAAGTGAATAAATTGTTCCGATATTAAATAGATTTAGTATGGAATAATTTGATAGGGGATTGGTTATAGCGTCACAGGGTATACATATCGCCATGGAAATATGTTGTAGGGTCATAGATTTTAATAAATTATGTTTTTGTTTAAGTTTTGTCTTGGGCATATTATTTTTGTATAGATAAGTGTTTACCAAGTATTTGAGAAGGATTGAGGGTGTTCTAGGGATTCAGGAGATGAACAAGGGGAAAAGGGGGCTTTATGGGCAATCCTCAATCTTGCGCACGGTTTGGAAAATCATGCAAGAGAAGGGTGTGTGGTGGTAGCCTCTGCATGTTTTGCATATAGTTTGGAAAATCGTACAGGTAAACCATGCGAGGGGTATATTTCTAGATAGTAGAATCCTCATGGTTTACGCACGATTTGGAAAACCATGAGGGTAAAATATGCAGCCCATAAAATTTGGAAAATTTAAAAAATTTCCATCCTAATATTTTAAACCCCAACTCAAGTTTATCCTCCATTTCACCCCCTAAAACCCTAGTGACTAACTTGGACAACCCAACCTTCCAAGAGGTGGTTCTCCTTCGATTCTTGTCCTTTTGGAGCACTGTTGGTTGCGGATCGAAGCCCCGGGTAAGTCTAATTCTCCTCTTTCTTCTCTTTTTTGGATTGGGGATTGTGGTTTCTCCCATCTTCTTACAAAACCCCAAACCCCTATTTTTTTGGTGGAATCTAGGTTGGTTATTCAAGGGGTTCTTGAATCCATATCTAAGCCCATTATTGAGAGTTCATTCATTATTGAATTCTAGGTATGTGGTCTACAAGTATTATCCTATAGTTTTATTTTGGATTTGTGCAGGGAAGTTGGTGTTATTGTTTTCCCATATTTGTGTTCTTGGATTTTTTGAGGTGTTTGATAAAAATAGGTGTCTAGGTGACCAATTAAAACACTAAATATCCCCATTGGATGTGTTAAGGATGACTTTCCAATTTTAGGGCCACCCATGGAGTGCGCTGGAAATCCTAGACCTAGAGAGTGGTAGGGTTAAGTGAAGGATTTCCAAGTAAAGTGTGAATCCCATGTAGAACATGTTTAATGGTTGATTAGGTTGTAAATGGAATGATAATAGATATTCTCAGGGTGATTAGGCATAAGCGGTTGTTTGATATGACATGGAAATGGGAAAAATGGGTCGAATGGGATTATGTCTATTATTTGACAGAATTTGGTTATAATTACATAAGAGTATTTGGGAATATTAAATGGTGAACTCATAATTTGATGATGGAATAGAAAAGGGGGAGTTTGTTAATGGATTATAATAAGTTAATGGATGAATATGTTTAATAGGTTAATACATGGGAATTGTGGCACACCTAATGGTTGAATGTAACAAGTTGGTGGGTTATGAGACATGAGAATTGTGCTTGAAATGCATAAGTGGTTAAATGCTTGTGAAATTATAAATGGGTTAATTAATAGTCAATGATGAATTTAGCTAAGGAATAGGGGTTGTTGAATACACCTAATGGGTTAAGGTATGATAATGGGAATTTGGATAGATTTCTATGAATTGTAATTGGTAAATGTGTTAATGGGTTATGGAAAGATATTAATTCCCATGTTGTTCTCATGTATTGTGAATTCTAATGGAATTGAATATGCTTGGTTGTGTTATGGTATAGTTATGGTGACTTGATAAAAAATCATGTGAACATGGATTTATATGGTGAGGTATTGACTTGAGGTTCCATGCCCACAAATCGAGTTAGACTGAGGCTCTAAACTCCACCCCAAAATGCATGGGTTAGGGAAGGGGACGGAGGGTCTATTCCCCCAATGGTTGCATTCCACCCAGACTGAGGCTTTGAGGTGAGGATAATGTGTTGATGTGTTATGTGTATCCCTAGTGAGATAGGGGGTTGATTTATTTTCCCTATGCATTGTGATTGATTGCCTTAGATCCTTGTATATATGATATTTATGCCTAACCCATGGAACATGTGATTAATATGGATTATGTAATGAAGATAGTATAAGAAATGGAATTGGGATAAATTCTAGTCATGAATTAAATGAACCTTGTTAACTAATGGCACTCGAACTGTCCTTTTCTTACTTACCATTTATTTTTTAATTTCATGCACTATCTATTAGATTGGATATTTTTGTAGACACCGTTGGTGGTGCCCTATTTAGTTTTGTACACACGTCCTGTTTGGGATGTTGTTGGGTACCTGAATAGACTTATTTGTTTTAGGTTAGGACAAGGGAGAAGGCCCTACTCTAGGATGTTAAGTTAGGCTTGGGATGTACATGGAGAAGGACCCAGACTTAGATCTAGGAATTGTTTGGAGTTTTGGCCATTTGTCTTAATTTTGGGTTTCATTCACTTTGTACTACTAGTATGACATGACATTATTGTATTTGATTTTTGGTTGCACCCATTTTTTGAAAATTATTGGTTATTCTTTTTTATTGGTTATAAATATTGTTTCTGCTATTTATTTTTTGTTCTTTTATGGCTTGATATGATAAAAAGGGTATAGTCTCTCCACATGACTTATTATACCCTTGCCACTAGTCGGTAAACTCTGGCGTATGAGGAGGCGCACTTGAGGTCATGTGATGACCCGGCTTGGGGAATCAGATTAATGGCTCCTAGGCCAGGGATGTCACATATGTCCTCAGATACAATAGGATATAGAGTATTATTAGGATTCTATATACATATACGATAGGGTCTATCATGTATGTCATGTTATATACTAGGATTGATGATTCCAATACTTTAATCATGGTTGTTATATAAGAAAATAATTCCAGGGAACAACATTGGTTTGTTGTTAAGGTGATCCTTAAATATCTAAGGAGTACTAAGGATATGTTTCTGGTGTATGGATGAGAAAAGGAACTAGTAATCAAATGATATACTGATGCTATTCTCCAAATAAATCGAAACAATCTAAAGTCACGGTCAGGATATGTCTTCAGTCTCAATGATGGATCTATGAGCTGGAATAGTTTAAAGTAGCTGATTATGACTAATTCTACAGTGGTGTTCGAGTATATAGATTCTTCTAATGAAAAAAAAATTCTTTGGATTCAAAACTTAATCCAAGAGCTTGATGTGATATCTATCATTAGAGATCTCATCATATTGAATTATGATAATACTCAAGTGGTGGCTCTCGTAAAGGATCTAAGGTCACATTAATAGATGAAGAACACACTCTGAAAATGTCACCTCTTGATAGATTTTTCTCAAAAGGGTGAATTTGATGGGAGTAGTGTTTCCATGGATGAAAACTTAGTGGACCCATTGACTAAATCCTTACTTAAAAAAATCATAAACATCATGTGAGAGATAGAAAACTAAAGGTTGTTATCAGTTGGATATAGTTTAAGTGGGAGTTTTTTTTGATTTAGTTACCTAGAACCAACTTATAAGAAATTTATGATTACCTATATTCATGTATTTAAATATTAATAAAATACTTTATAAAATCATGATTTTTCTTCTATGTGAAATAGTATTTGTTAATGTTTAAGAAGTAATTGTTGCACTGATAGGTCACATTAGTTCCCCGCTATGATGAGAACCTAGAAGTTCCATGATAGTATTATTAAATATAAGTTATATAGCAAGATGATATCATTTTATGGGAAATAAATGATGCAGGATATCAGGGGTGGAGACTCATAAGAATTTGAGACACTTTTTCATGGTGTATACCCTTGGAAATATTTAGTGTAGAAGACTGTGAGAACAAGATCTTTCAATAAGAAATCCACATTTATATGTTTCATTGAATATTCTTATATGTGGATGTGTTTAATGATCCATATAATTCAATATTATTATTAATACATGTCACGAGTTATGTGATTTAATTTATTGATGAAAACTGTGACAACATGTTCTCACGATGAGGTAAAATATAGTGGGTGCTTCATGAGTGATGTTGAATTAACGAATAATGTTACAAATGATTTACCCCATTTATTTCTAAATAGAAGTTGATATATTAGGACCTTTGATGGGAATTAAACATCTTGATCAAGTCTATATCCATGGAAGTATTTTTATAAAGTTTATTTTCATAAATTTAAAGAAAGAAACATCAAGTATATAGGTTGATGACACCAGTATATAACATGCTTGATTATAGATATCGAGATAATGGGATTATATTACGCAATGTACATTCATAGGAGTTTACATGTCATTACGAAATTATCTTCTTTCTTAATAAGAGTATTGGGATGTTTCTATACACTATCCTTGGAATTTGGGAAGTGAATATTAACGCCAATAAGAAAGGGTTCTAGAGGGTCACACACTAAGTGTATTTAGAACCTCAGTTAAATTCTATTTGAATTTAACATATTGGATAAATATTATCCTTGTATATGGTTTAATAATTATTCATATCAGTTTGATCACATATATTCCATCATTAATTATTCAAGAGAATATATATGTTATTAGAATATTTAATAAATATTTATTCACCAGGTAATTATTTATTTAATTATAATAATCTAAAATACTTATTTATTCTCTCTTATTTATATGATAAAAAAATATTTATTTATTCTGTTACATGAATATATAATAAATATTTGTTCACTAAATTCAATGAATATAATATCTATATATTTATTGTAAAATAATACTGTGGTATTTATTTATTTATTTAATTACTCATTATTCAAGGACTGATAAATATTGAGATGGATTTATGGACTTAGTTTAATATTCTGATTAGAAATGTCATATTAAATATTATTTTAAAAAATAATAATTTATTAATTCAAGAAAAATAATATTTACTTTATCTGTGAGTTTAGAACATGTCAAGTAAATGATAATAATAATATTATTATTATTTAAACATAGGGTTATCTTGGGATTAAGAAAAAAAGGCCCTTGTGAAATTATTTTTTTCAAACCCAGGCACTATTTAAACCCAGTTATGACATTCTTCATTCATGTAAAATTGAGAAACACATTCCATCATTGTGAATAATTAATTATAGAGAGGATTCTCTCAATACCTAGAGAGATATCTCCCTAAAACACTATAAAGAATACAGAGAAATTGTTCTCCTCCACAAAAAATAATTAACCTCCCCTTGAAGGATTCAACTGTAATCAATGATGATCGTCACAAGTGTTAGATTCATCCATGATAGCACTCAGAGACTTCTATGACAATGATTGGAGTTTCATGAAGCACATGTGGATCACCACCAGAGGGAATCAACACTTCATTCATCTGACACAATGATGGTACAATGGGGATGGTCTACCGATTCATCGATGAAGAAAGAATTCAACGAAGGGTAATTATTTAATTAAATAAATTAATTATAAATTATATGTGAAAATATCTTTTATTCAGGGATTCTAGAAATATATTTTTGTCTATTTATAATCTGAAATCTGAATAAGTTTATGGAAAAAATTTATTGGGCACCGCCCGACACTCTTCCACTATGCCTCAGAACCTTTAGTTTCAAAAATTAATAGCATTTCCCAACAGTAATGAGAACCTCAAGATACTATGAAAGTAATATTAAACATATGGAATATTCTCTAGATGAATCATAATAAAGATACAAAAATTATGTCTTGTTATCATGTGTTACGGGATAATAATCATTGAGACTTCTTCTTATGATGTTCGTAATTAGCGATCTCGAGTAAAGAAGATCATAAGGACATACCTGCCAATAGGAAGAACACGTGTTTTTGGTGTCATTGGTTGTTCCTATTTAAATTAACATGTATTGATCTCTCAAATTTAGATAATTATTAGTTTATAATATTTTATCATGTAATTTGAATCAAGATGAAAAACATGACATTTATATTGGGGAGAGGTGGCTTGCATTGGGTGCATCATTGGTTGTATGATAATGATTGAATGATCAAGATAAAATTTGTTGCTTCTTAAAGGAAGAGGTATCCCAAGACCAATTGACCTGGATAGTAGTGACTTCAATAAATCTATGGGAATGGTAGAATATGGTAAATATGTTTGGTATGTTTATAAAATAATAAATCAAGAAAGTATAATGACACAAAATGTATGTTCTTCTTTATGAGATATTATGAGATAAATAGATTATATTACATGGTTTATATTCATAGGAGGTTGTTATTACTATGACTAAAGCTTGTCTCTTTAGAGACCATGAAGGGTTACTAGACTTTTCTCTTGGTCCATGAGTATCACTCATTTATATCAAGATAAGGGTCCATAGGGTCATACACAAAGTGTATTTAAAAGCGTGGATAATTCTAGTGAATTAGATTTATAGGGCATGGTGGGCCCCTTAGAGGGGATCAAGAAATGTTTGAGTTTAAAAAATCATAATAAAAAAATAAATTCAATATTAATCAAGTTTACAATAATAAATTTTGAATTTATTTACATAATATATTAATAATTTATTAAGTAAATGTAAAGAAAAATATTTTTCAAATGAATATTTAATATTTAATAATCAAGGTTCATTTAATATTTGTGAGAGAGGTGATTCGAGTTAATGGGTCATATTATATCACATAACACTATTTATATGTTTCATGTGATATAATATTTAGGAAATTTATGACATGTTCACTACTTAATACATGTCTAATTTGGTTTAATTTAAGAGATTTTATTTATTAAAGGAACTAGGTGCAATTTTAATAAATAAAACCTAGCTATATATCAAATATTAATCCAAATTCAAGCGGATTATTCATCAACATGAATTAAATATCCTCCAAATATATCTCTCTTTAAAATTCTAGAGAGAGAAGGAGGATATTCGATCACCCTGATCTATGTTCACCCTTTCGGATCAATGAATTGATGATCACAAGATTGCATCAACATTGAAAGTGTCTTCATCTTTTTGGGCTTACACTTGGATATCTAAGATCAATGATTGATCAATATTCTGGAGTGTGTGTGGATGATATTATGGGATTCAGGTTTGATTCTTTCAAATGAGGATCACCAGTTACAAGTGGAATCTACCTTTGATCAAAATATTTAAGAGAAAATATAATTCCAATACTCAGATCTAAAGGTACAGAAGTTTTGGAATGAAAAATTATTTAATCATTTGATCACAAGTATAAGATCTTACACCTAGGGCTTCTTTGATATATTCAATATCAAGTATTATCCCCATAATTATTCAAACAACAAGGTTCAGAAGCACAAGTTCTTATCCCTAAAACCTCTTAAAAAAAGGTCAGAAGAAAGTTTGATCATCCATAACTCTTTGAACAACAATGTTTGGAAGCACAAGTTATTATCACCAAAATTTCTTCGATAAAGGTTAATAAAAAGTATTATCCTAAATTTTTTTTGATCATGCATGATTAGATGAAAATTAATTACAACAAGTAAACTTAGAACTTTTACAATGAAACATTATAGAGACATAAGTATATAGATCACACTGAAAACTAAAACCAAAAAAATCTAAATCCGTAGGGTAATGAATAGCTCTCAAAATTTATCATTATGATGTTGAATTATCCTAATTGGAATATGGTACTTGATTTATTGGTCTCTTATTTATAAATAATGAGAATAAAAAAATTATTACTAAATCTCTATGGACTTCGGGAAAATTTGTCTCTTCTAACAAACTTGGAAGCTTCAAAATAGACTTCTTTTTTTTCATAGTTTCAGGAGACTCTTATCAATGTTTTGGAAGTTCAGGTTCAAAATAATTAGGTTTGGTGATTCATAATATAAAATATACATACACTTAAAAATAAACATTAATTAAATACATGTAATATAATGAGTGTGTTTTTAATTCATTGAAAATGAAGGATCTGGAAGATAAGTCATTTAGGAAAATGACTCAACAATACCTTAGACTAGATGAATATGTTTAAAACATATTACTGTATAAAACTTCATATAATTCATGATTTTTTTACTTACCTAAAAATAAAATTCAACTATATTCACATATATCTAAATTCATCACAAGCATAATTTATATGAAACTATTTCATGTGATGCTTGGATTGATATGATATCAAAATCCCCTCAAGAGAAAGCATGGAAAAATAGGTTTACAACCCCACTATTCTAGAAATGTCCCACTATCAATGGATTAATAGTCTTGGGAAAATATAATTCCAATACAATCCTAACACCAAATATTCATAAATCATAATCAACCTATACTTTCAAGTTCATAACTAATAAAAAAATCATACTCTTATTTGAACAAAACAAAATATGTCATACCAAGAATGTAACTCCTTATATACATGGTATGACTTTATCAGAATAATTTTTAACACTTTAAACTAAAGAATTCATTTATTGGTAATATAAAAACTTTATATTTATGAATATTAAATCATGCAACAAACCAAATAAATGAATATTCCAAATAATTACACATGAGATAAACATTTATGAACATTTCAAAAACAAATAAATTAGAAACATTTTATAATTAAACATTTTTTATGGATATTAAATAATTAGATAATCATAAACAATTCAAATTTTCTTTAATATGAACTATTTCATATTATCATTTTACATAGAATTTAATATGAACTTTTTTATATTCAAATTTTATGATATTTATGAAATATTTTATAATCATATATAAAATCATGTTTTATATAAACATTTTACAAAATTTAAATATCATATATTTCATTTTATTTAAACCTATTTTTAAAATCCACGAAAATACTTTTTTGGTATGGTTTAAATAAATTTCCAAATAATTATTTTTAATATGAATATTTTATATTATCATTTATGAAAATTTCAAGTCTTTGTGTAAAATCCATTATATTTAGCCTTATTTTTCAATTTATAAGCACTTTATAAATATAACATCTAAAACCAATTTAAACCTAGATCATATCCAACAAAAAATTGGTACAGTTTAAAGCTTCCCTTAAAAAAACCATGTTCATTTTTTATATAAATCATGGTGTCGTTTCTCCCATATGAAAACACATTAAAAAACCATGATTATTTGTAATAAGTGAAGTCATTTTTAATATAATATTAAAAAACCATACTTGAAAAACCATAAAATTGGTTTTTATTGATATATAATGGTTTTCTTATAGAAATATAACTATCATACAAACTATAGTCATTTTATGATAAAACCGCAACGTAAAATTATCATTTTATGATGCTCTATTTTTATGAATCTTTTTTGCGCCCTATTTTCATAATTTGTAATGTTATTTTATAACTTTTATAAAATAACACGAATTTTTTCTTAAAATAAATTATGGTTTAAAAAACATCAAGAACCAGGATTGTTTTCCAAAAACACTTTAGGGTTCTAAAAAATCATATTTTTTAGATTCTTCATCCATCTAAAAAAACTAAATCCAAATGTAATAAAAGTTGTTACAATGCTAATGATTATTTTTTAAGGGGATAAAAATTGTCTAAACATAGTGAAAAAAACAACCAAAAAATTGTTTTCCCATAAGACCTGTCCATTTATTTTATATTAAATAAACATAAATGAAGATTTCACATTTTTCTCGGATAAACTAATCTATCCAAGATTTTCTACAAAATCTTGATACGGATCTATTAAAAGAATACAATGATCACTTTACTTCTAATGTATCCACTAATTTTATGAATCACTCAATGTTAAATAACGATCATCTCTTACTCACAATATTTTAGAGACTTTATTTATAGAGAGGGAGAGGAAAAAAAGTAAGCTATGATTTTAGGAGTCTTATAGTGATCAAATCACAATATCACATACATCCAATTTAGAAACCATGATCCTCTTTATATATCCATCCAAGGAAACTCCATGGATTTTAAATATTTCCCAAACATTAAACCATTAAATTAAATTTTTCAGAAAAATTTTACAACTTCTTATAAATCTTGGATTATCAATATTATAAAAGTGGGTTCCCTATAACCAACATGTATAGTACTTTTTGATTACCATATCATGTATACAAAGAGTTATTAAGGATGTATACTTACTATAATATTGTTGATACTTTTATTTCCACTATTTATATGATAATGTCCTTAAAATAGTTTTCATATCTTTTGGAGTTATCTCCCTATAATAAAATTATAAGTACATTATAATTACTTGTATTCATGTATTTGAATATTAATAAAATTTCTTATCAAATCATGATTTTTCTTCTTTGTGATATAATATGGGATAATGTCATAATGGTAGTTGTCACACTGATAGGTCATACCAGTTCCCTACTATGATGAGAAACTAGAAGTGTCATGATAGTATTATTAAATATGAGTTATATAGTCGAATGATATTAATTGATGGGACACAAATGATTCAGTTTATTAGGGGTGGAGACTCATAGTATATTGAGACAATTTCTCATGGTGTACATCCTTTATAATATTAAGTGTATGAGATTTTGAGAACATAAACTGCCAATAGAAAATACACATTTATATGTTTCATTATATATTTCTATATATAGACATGTGTAATGATACTTATAATTTATGATTATTATTAATATAATTCATGAGTTTCATACTTTGATGTATTGATGAAAATCATGACAACATATGATCACTGTGAGGTATGGTACATTGGGTGCATCATGAGTGATGTTGTATTAATGAATAATTTGAGAAAGTATTTATCCCTTATTTTATTTAATGGAAGTTTATATCTCAATACCTTTGATGTTAATTGAACTTCTTGATAAAGTACATGTCTATGGAGGTGTCATTATAAATTTTGTTTTCCAAAATTTAAAGAAAGGGACATCGAGCATATAGTTTGACGACTCTTTTATACAGCCTTCTTGATTAGTGATATTAATATAAATGGATTATATTATATAGTGTATTCTCATAGGAGGTTAAATGTCATTAAGACATTAAATTATTTTTCTATGGGAGCCTTGGAATGTTAATATATGGAAACATTGGATTTTAGGCAATATAGCTTAATGGCACTAAGAAAGGGACCTAGAGGGACACACACTAAGTTATTCAGAACCTTAGATAAATTTAATATGAATTTAACATATTGGATAAATTTATTCTCATGTGTCGTTTAATAATTATCAATGTTGGTTTGATAAAAAATATCAATCACCAGTTATTTGAGAGAATATAAATACGTGAGTTGATTATTTAATAAATATTTATTAATCATGTAATTATTTATTTTATTATTTGAATACAAAATATTTATTTATTATGCTTTATTCATAAGGTAATAAAATATTTATTTATTTAGTTATGTAAATATATAATAAATATTTATTCTCTAACTTTGACGAATATAATATTTATATATTTATTAGTGAATAATGAATTAGTATTTATTTAATTAAAAAAATATTCATCATTCAAGGACCAATAAATACTTAGGTTGATTAGAGAATAGAGTTTAATGGTTTGGTGATAAATTTCATATTAAATATTATTTGAATAAATATTAATATATTTACTCAAGAAAAATAATATTTATTTTATCTGTAAGTTTATCACATGTCAAGTAAATAATAATAATAATATTATATAGATACAGCGTTCACAAGGGATTAAGAAAATAATAAGGTCCCTTACACAATTATTATTTTATAACTCTATAACTATTTAAACTTGGTTATGACATTCTTCATGTGTATGAAAGTGAGATTCATATTATATTGTTTTGAAAAAATAATTCTAGAGTGTATTCTTTCAAGCCCTAGAGAGATCTCTCCCAGGAAATCTTTGAAGAACACTGAGAAATAATCCTCCTCCACTAGAATGAATTATTCTCTCATTCAAGGATTCAGTTTTGATTAATGGTGATTAATACAAGTTTTATATTATTTTCGTTCTATCACTTGATGAAATTTACAGTGGCGACTGGAGGTTTGTGGAGCATATTTGGATCACCACTAGAGGGAATCTACACTTTATTTCTCTAATGAAACAATGGTACAAAAAGAGTATTCTATTTATTCATTAATAAATAAATAATTCAACGAAATTTAATTATTTAGTTAAATAAATTAATTATAAATTATATGAAAAAGATCATATCTTCATAGATTCTAGGAACACATTTCTATCTAGTTTTGAGCAGAAATATGAAGAATTTGATAGAAAAAATTTGTCAAGAACCACCTGAAATGTTTATACTGCTCCCCAAAACCTTTTTGTGGTATAATATAAAGTCACATAATAATTTATAATTATTTATTATTATTTTATCATTTACAAACATTTTTTTAGTTTTTCTCTTCTAGTTTATCTGTTATTTAATCCAAAGTTTGATTAACATGTTTTTGACATATTGATTCTATTTTTTCATGTTGTATATTATTTTAATTAGATTAAGAATACATAAATAATGGTTAGAGATTCTATTAGGGGGTGTATAGGATTATGACTAGTAGATAAGGAAACAGGGCATATAACCTTTAGTATACACCTTGTACCCAAGTTCACTACACCTAAACATGTCATGGGATATGAATGAAGTAATAATAATATGTCGATCATTTAATGAATACTGTTTGTTTACTATTCCATCTAGGAAAAAGGTCTATCAAAATACATGATGTGAAGTTGGCATACACATCATGTAGTCTACACCGTTGAGCAAAAAAAAATTACGCTAACCAAGTGATAAAATTCATGGAATCACACTACGTGAGAATGACAACCAATATCATTAATGAGATACATAGAATCTAGTTACCATACATTTCATGTGACTCATTAATTATTTTGTATGAAGAACAAACCAGGTTCACATGTCAGTTACACAAACACGTGGAAAAAGTAACACACAATGCATAGCTCATTAGTACACATTGTGTAATTTGGATGAGATAAACATTGAGTCCCTAAGAATTTTTTTAAGTATAAGGTAACTGAAGAACATGGTGTGTAGCTCATTGGTACACATCTTATAGTCACCCTATAAATAATATAATTAAATTACATAAATAATGATTAATTATAACATGAAAAACCTAATTACATAGCTGAAAATATGCTGGGTTGGTTATGTAATAAAGGTTTGAAAGTTTAATAAATGCTTAGTTAAGTCCATGTGATTATCTATAATTACTATTCAGTCAATTTATTTTATTTATTTCATTTATGATGAGTATCTTTGAGAGACTTTGGATGGTCATTAAGATAAATGGAATTGATTAATTAATTGAATTAATTCAATCATGTTTATCTTAAAAATAAAGAATGAATTGAAGTGAATGTCAACAAGTGTAATTTTTTTTTATTAATTTTGTTCTATGTGGATTGAAATTAGAATATACTTTTTATTTTATTTGTTAATTTAATTTATTATTATTGCATGGTTTTTGTAATAATTTATTAAATAAAACAATGGAATGTGAGTAATTCCTGTCTTTTCACTATATAAGGGATTGCATGCTCATATATTCTTTTATATAAACCCCCCTTAACCAATCCTTTGGTTCCTCTCACCTATATGTGAGTAAAATTATGTAATTAATGGAGAACCAAATAAAGTAGATATGGTTCAAGTTAAAATATGAGGCCAAAATCAATCCAAGAGGTACATAGGAGTACATGTGGAATGCTTCAACTCGAACCAGACATGGTTTCAGGAGTTAACTCCCTGAGGTCAAGGGTTGGTTTATCATCCAATATATAAACCAACCATTATAAAAACTCAAGGTCATTCTACTTTATTTATTTTATTTATTTCAATTCCATGGTTAATTATTTTTTGATGTTTGAATCATTAAACTAATTAATTACTAATCATGGAATATGGAATTAAAATAAATATTATAATATGTGTAAACTTTACCTAGGCATGGTTAATAACTTAAGTATAATCCTCTTAATATTAATAATATTGTGATAAGATAAATTGGGTAGTTTACACATAAAGATTAAAATCCATAAAATAAAATATTAAGTCTGTATAGCCTTCTGCTACTTGGATACAAATAAAAAAATTATTCCAAGTGATTAACCAACCTCTATTGGGGTGCTTTAAAATATAGAGGAATATCTATGTTTATTTTTGGGTAAACTTAACCTAGCTTTCATTAAGGGTTGATTGCAACTGTTAGTCTTAGTGAAACTAGTAGACACAGTGTTGAGGAAATACTAATATAGGATTTCAATATTGGGGAGTCCACTCAATGGATCAAGAAGCTACGAGTTAATGTATTTGGAAAGTTATTCCAACATAAATACCTTTTAGTAGATTTAAGGACCTTTGTATGGGTTATGAGAAATGGAATATGGATCCTTGACACTAGGATAACTATGCGATAAGATATTCTGAAACTAATGGTGAGGGCTATTAGGTTTTGATAAAATAATGGGACTTTTAAAATTTTAAAATTTATTATCTAAATTTAGTAATCTAGATAAAGTACTAAAATATTTCTCTTATTTACCATATAAATTGAATACCATGTGACTCTAACTATATCACTGTGATCTATTATAGAGAAGGATGACCTTCTCACTTGATCAAATTTATAAAAATGGTATAGGTGATTATGTATTATATTATACCATGAATGGAAATTATATATATTGTAAAACCCTATTCATAAGTCACATGGTAGTGAGGCCAATGAGGAAGTATTTTTTATCTAAATGAAATATTTGGATAATTCCATAAATGTCCAAAGTTTTATGTTATCGTTCATGCCCAGTGATCTTTTAAAGTAACATGAGGATATGGATACATATAACATCATGTATCACCTTTAAGATATGTATAAATATAAGGAAATAAAAGGTAGATATGATATCTCTAATATATTTTGAATATGAAAACTTTTAGATTCAGTTCCATCTAGGCCAGATGTATCCAATATGATTGGTTATATTAAGCACTTGGAAATCTCAGGATTTTAGATCCCAAATGAGTTACACACATATCTCATTATATCCTCACTACCAAAGATATTATCTAATTTTATTTTTAATTAAAATAATATAAATAGTGAGAAGTATCTCTAGGAACTCTTTAAATTGATTCACTATGTTGATAAAGACATGGGGTATGGAAATACTGAGGTCTTTATGGTGAATAAGAAAAAGGAAGAACAAGGAAGAGGGGCCTAGAAATCATTCCAATTATAAGGCTCTCAAGAATCATCCTTCTAAGAAAATGAAGATCTAAGAATTTTAAAAGGAAAACAATTCAGTATGTTTTTCATGTGGAAAGTCAATCCATTTGAAGAAGAACTACACCCAGTTTAAGAACTCATGGGAAGCTTCAGGTGCATTTTTATCAAGTCCAATAATTATATATCAACACATTAGGTATTGGATACATCTTATGGTGATAAAATATACATTCAAATATAAGAACACAATGGATTTAAAAATATTTCTATAGGAGAAGTGGATTTATGGGGTTTTAATGGTGTGAGGTTACCTGATCTAGAAATTAGAGACTACCATCTCCCATTACCAACTGGGATGGTCTTGATTTTAAAAGATTGTTATTATGTACCAACTATTACTAGAAAATATTTTCTATATATTTCCTAGATAAATATGGTTTTATATTCAATTTCATAAATAAAATTTATTCCTTTTATAAAGATGAAATATTTTATGGTATGAAATATTTAAATAGTGGTATTTGTATAATAAATTATGGAATCCAAGTATTCTAAATTGATAGAAAATCAAGTTATTATGACTCATATCACACCCAGTTTTGGCATCACCATTTTGTTCATCTAAACGAGAATCATTTGGAAAATCTCTATCAAGATGGTTACTTAGAATTTTTTTAGATAAAACCAATTGATAGATTTCATACATGTTTACAAGGATAAATGACTAAGTCACCATATGGTGGATAAGGTAAAATAACTACATATATTTTAAAACTAGTACACACTAATGTGTGTGGACCATTTACCGTAGAATCTACAGGTGGGTATTCTTAATTCATCACTTTTACTAATGATTTAAGTTTAGATGGATATGCCTACTTAATGAGGTATAAGTTAGAATCTTTTGATAAATTCAAATAATTCAAGAATGAAGTATAGAAACAACTTGGTAAGAAGATAAAGAATCTCTTATCTAATAAAGGCAGTGAGTATCTTAACTAATAATTCATAAAAATTAATAGGAGTGCTAGATCCTATCCCAAATTACTCCAGCATATACACCAGAGTGGAATAGTGTTAGTGAAATGATGAAATGAAACTTTATTAACATGGTAAGGTTGATGATGAGCCATGAAAGTATTCTATTATCCTTTTGAGGATATTCATTACACACTGCAGCACACATTCTAAATTGAGTTACAACTAAGGTGGGAAATAGGATCCTGTATGAGTTAATGTATGGAAAGAAATCTGTGTTTTCATATACTCATGCATGGTGTTGTGAGGAATTTTTTAAGGCCAACTATGGAAACAAGTATTTGAAATAGATAGCAAATAAAGTTATTATGACTCGTCTCACACCTAGTTTTGGCATCACTATTTTGTTCATGTAAACGAGAAGCATTTGGAAAATGTCTATCAAGATGGTTACTTAGATTTTTTTTGCAAAAACCAATTGATAGATTTCATAAATTTTTACAATGGAAAATGACTAATCCATATTATGGTGGACAAGGTAAAATAACTAAAACTATTATAAAACTAGTACACACTAATGTGTGTGGACCATTTCCAGTAGAATATAGAGGTGGGTATTATTACTTCATCACTTTTACTAATGATTTAAGTACATATGTATATGCCTACTTAATGAGGTATAAGTTGGAATCTTTTGAGAAATTAAAATAATTAAATAATGAAGTAGATAACCAACTTGGTAAGAAGATAAAGAAGCTCTTATTTGATAAAGGTGGTGAGTATCTTAACCAATAATTCATCAAAATTAATAGGAGTGCTAGATCCTATCCCAAATCACTCTAGCTTATACACCATAGTGGAATGGTGTTAGTGAAAGGATGAAATGTACCTTTCTTAACATGGTAAGGTCAATTATGAGCCATGAAAGTATTCTATTTTCCTTCTGAAGATATTCATTACACAATTAAGCACACATTCTAAATTGAGTTCCAACTAAGGTGGGAAATGGGATACTATATGAGTTAATGTATAGAAAGAAATCAGTGTTTTCACATACTAATGCATGGTGTTGTGAGGAATTTGTTAAGGCCAATTATAGAAACAGACTAGCACCCTGAGGTGTAAAGTATATATTTATAGAGTATCCCAAATAAATAAGGGAATATAATATTTACAACCCCTAAAAAATTTTGATCTTTGAAATACAATATATTTTTCTTTAGAGGGAACACATTCTTGAGAAGGATAGTGGGAGAAAGATTCTTCAATGAAGTTTATTCTCAAGATAAAAAATATTTTTTATAGGAAAAGATTCCATAGTTCCCCATATAATAAGGTATTCCTAAAACAAGAGTACTACATTTTACCACAAAAAATATACAGTTTTCTAGTCATACAAGAGGGTGACTTATTATTTGTTAATAATAATGATCATTTTTTCTACAAGGAGGTAATAGAGAGATCAAAAAATTTAATATTGAAAGAATCCATTAATTTGGATATGGATTACATGTATTAGAATCAAGTCTAGATTCTAATCAATCTACCAGTTTATGTATAGCTCATTGGGTGCAAATTTGTATTCAAGTGAAAACTAGACATGAAAGGTAAAGTTATTACTAATAAACCAAGGCTACTGGGTAAAGGGTTTAAACAATGACAAATTATTGACTATGATGAAAATGTTTCTCCAGTTCCCATGTTTAAATCCATCAAAATTATACTTTCCATAGAAATTTTCCATGACTATAAGATTTGTATGATGGATATCAAAATAGTTTTTATTAATGAAAACCTTTAAAAAGATATCAATATGAAAACTTGAAGGGTTTGTGACTCCATAAAATTACAACAAGATATATAAGTTTTAGAGATCCATTTATGAGTTAAAGTAGACATATATGTCATGGAACATTCAATTTGATAAATATATAAAATAATTTTGTTTCATAAATAACAAATGTTATCCATGTGTTTACAAAAGATTTAGTGGGATTTTTTTTCATATTCCTAATTGTATATATTGATGAAATATCACTTATTGGAAACAACATACTAGTATTACCATAAGTTAAGGACTTGTTAATCAAGTGATTCTCCATGAAGTACTTAGGTGAACCAATATATATCCTTGTAATAATGATCATTCATGATAGATCCAAAATGATTCTTGGACTAAGTCAAATTTAATACATTGACCTGATATAAAAGAGTTTTAGTATGGAATAATCTGAGAGGGGATTAGTTACAGTGTCACATTGTATACATCTCTCTAATAAAATATGTCCTCATGTATAATAGGAGAGAGATAATTATTAGGATTCCATACACATCTATGATAGGGTCAATCATATATGTTATATTATATACTAGGATTGATGTTTCCTACACATTAATAATGGTATTTAGATAAAAATAATAATTCTAGATAACAAAATTGGTTTGTTTTTGAGTTTATCCTTAAATATATGATGAGTACTAAGGATATGTTTTTGGTGTATAGAGGAAATGAGGAAATAGTCATCAGATGATATACTAATGCTTGTTTCTAAACAAATCAGAACAATCTAATGTTATATTCAGGATATGTATTCAGTCTCAATAAAGGATATATGAGATGGAATATTTCAAAGAAACTGATTATGACTGATTATATAGTGGTGTCTGAGTATATAGAGTCTTCTAATGTAGCAAAAGAATCTTTTTGGATTAACATCTTAATCCAATATCTTTATGTGGTGCCTATCATTAGAGATATTATTAAATTATATTATGGTAATACTGTAGTAGTGACCCTTATAAAGAATCCATGGTCACATTAACAGAGGAATCACATACTATGAAAATATCACCTCTTGAGATATTTTTCTCAAATGGGTGAAGTCGTTTTGAGAAGAGTTTCTATAGAGGAAAACTTAGTGGACCCCTTGATGAAATTCTTATCTCAAAAAATCATAAACATCATGTGAGAGTTGGAAAACTAATGGTTGTTATCAGTTGTCTCTAGTGTAAGTGGGTGTTTTTTGGAGTTGGTTCCCTATAACCAACTTATAAGAACTTTAGGATTATATATATTCATGTATTTTAATATTAAAAAAATATTTTATAACATAATGATTGTTATTATATGTGACATAGTATTTGATAATGTTCTAAAGGTAGTTGTTGCACTGAAAGGTCACAAAAGTTCCCCTCTATGATAAGAACCTAGAAGTTCCATGATTGTATTCTTAAATATAAGTTATATAGCTAGATGATATAATTTTATGGGACAAAAATGATGCAAGATATTAAGGGAGGATAGTCATAGGACATTGACACACTTTCTCATGGAGTATACCCTTGGTAATCTTCAGTACATAAGACTATGAGAACATGATCTTCTAATACTAAATCCAAAATTATATGTGTCATTGGATATTACTATTTATGGATGTGTTTAATGATACATAGACTTAAATATTATTATTAATACATTTAAGGAGTCATTTAATTTAATTTATTTATTAAAACTATGACAATATATGCTCGTAGTGAGGTTAGATACATTGGGTGCTTCATGAGTGATGTTGTATTAATGAATAATGTTAAAAATGATTGGTCCCTTTTATTTTTAAATGGAAGTTGATATATCAGGCTTTTTTATGGGAATTAAAATGATTGATTAAGTCTATATTCATGTAATTTTTTTCATCAAGTTTATTTATTGAAAGTTAAAGAAAGAAACATCGATCATATAGGTTGATGACACCAGTATATAACCGTCTTGATTATAGATATCGAGATAAATGAATTATATTACACAATGTACATTCTTAGGAGTTTACATGTCATTATGACATTAATTTCTTTCTTTATATGAGTTTTGGAATGTTGCTAGATGTTAACCTTAGACTTTTGGTAGTGTAGCCTAATAACATTGAGAAATGGGTCTAAAGGGTCACACACTAAGTGTATTCAGAACCTTAGTTAAATTCCATTTGAATTTAACATATTGGACAAATATTATTCTTGTACATGGTTTAATAATTATTCATACTAGTTTGATCACAAATATTCAATCAGCAGTTATTCAAAAGAATATATATATGAGTAGAATATTTAATAAATATCTATTCATAGGGTAATTATTTATTTAATTACAAGAATCTAAAATATTTATTTATTCTATTTTATTTATATGGTAAAAAAATATTTATTTATTTTGTTACATGAATATATAATAAATATTTATTCACTAAATTCAATGAATATAATATTTATATATTAATTGGAAAATAATATAGTGATAATTAATTAATTAATTAATTACTCATTATTCAAGGACCGATAAATATTGAGGAGGATTGATGGAATATGTTTAATGGTATTATGAGAAATGTAATATTAAATATTATTTAAATAAATAATAATTTATTGATTCAAAAAAATAAATTTTACTTTATTCTTGAGTTTAGCACATGTCAATTAAATGATAATAGTATTAATATTATTTATACATGGGGTTATCTTGGGATTAAGAAAATAAAAATGGCCCTTGTGAAATTATGTTTTTCTAAACTAGACTCTATTTAAACCCATTTATGACATTCTTCATGCTTGTGCAATTGAGAGCCACATTCCATCATACTGTGAATAACAAATTCTAGAGGGGATTCTCTCAACCCCTAGATATCTCTCTCTATATAAAACTCTAAAGAATACAAAGTAATTCTTCTCCTCCACCCAAAAAAAATTCTCCTCCCCTTGAAGGATTTAGTTGTGATCAATGATGATCATCTCAAGCATTATATTCGTCCATGATAGAACTTGGAGAATTCTATGATAATTAAAAAAGGTTTGTGAAGCATGTGTGGATCACCGTTAGAGGGAATCAATAATTCATTCATCTGATGAAATGATGGTATAACAACGGTGTTCTATCGATTCATCGATGGAGAAATAATTCAATGAAGGGTAATTATTTAATTAAATAAATTAATTATAAATTATATGTGAAAATATATTTTATTCATAGATTCTAGGAACATATTTAAATCTAGTTATAAAGTGATATCTGAAGAAGTTGATGGAAAAAAAGTATTGGGAATTGCTCGACACACATCCACTATGCCCCAGAACCTTCAGTATCTAAAAATAATAGTAGTTCCTAAAAGTAATGAAAACCTCAAGTTACTATGAAAGTAATCTTAAACATATTTCCTATGCTCTAGATGCATCATAATTAAGGTAAAAAAATTATGTTTGACTATCAGGTGTTGGGGCTCATAAGCATTGAGACTTTTTTCTTATGATATTCACAATTAGTGATCTCAATTAAAAGAGATCAGGGGGACTGACATGCCAATAGTAACACCACATGTTTTGTGTGTCATTGATTATTCCTAATTACAATCATATGTATTGATCTCTCATCTTGAGATAATTATAATTGTATAAAAATTTATCATGTAATTTCACTCAATATTAAAACCATGAAAATTATGTTGTGGAGAGGTGGCTTGCATTGGGTGTGTCATTGGTTGTCTGATAATGATTGAATGACGAATTTTTTTTTGTTACTTCTGAAAGGAAGAGATATCTCAAGCCCAGTTGACCCAGATTTTATTGCCTTCAATAAATCTATGGGGATTATAGAATATGTTAAATATTTTTGGTATGGTCATAAAATAATAAAAAAATAAAGGATAATGACACAAAATGTATTCTATTCTTTATAAGATATTGCAAGAAAAAGAGATTATATTATACAATGTATATTCATAGGAGGTTGTTATTTCTATGACTAAAAATTTTCTCTTTAGCGACCATGAAGGGTTACTAGACTTTTCTTTTGGTCAATGAGTATCACTTATTTATCTCAATATAAGGGTCTAGAAGGTCATACACAAAGTATATTTAGAAGTTTGGATAATTCTAGTGAATTAGATTTATAGATCATGGTGGTACTTTAAAAGGGGATCAAGTATTGTTTGAGTTTAAAAAATCATAATAAAACAAATAAATTCAATATTATTCAAGTTTATAATATTAAATGGTGAATTTATTTACTTATTATATTTATAAGTTATTAAGTTAATATAAAGAAAAATATTTTTCAAAATAATATTTAATATTTAATAATCAAGGTTTGTTTAGTATTTATGGGAGATGATTCAAGTTAATGGATAAAATTATATCACATAACATTGTTTATATGTTACATATGAAATAATATTTATGAAATTTGAGGCATGTTTATTACTCCATACATATCAAATTTGGTTTAATTTAAGAGGTTTCATGAAATTTATGACATGTACACTATTAATATTTGGTTTTAAGAGGTTTTATTTATTAAAGGGACAATGTGGAATTTTAATAAATAAGATCTAGATATATATCAAATATTAATCCAAATTAGAGTGAATTATTCATCCACTTTAATTAACAATCCTCCCAATCTCCCTCTCAAGTTTTGGAGAGAGAAAGAGGAGATTCGATCAAACTGATCTAAGTTCACCCTTCCAGATCGATAAATTGATGATCAGAAGATTTCATCAACATTGAAAGTGTATTCATCTCTTTGGGCTTACACCTAGATATCTAAGATCAATTATTGATCAAGCTTCTAGAGTGTGTGTGGATGATCTTTAGGGTTTCAGATTTAATTCCTTCAAATGATGATCACCAACGACAAGGGGAATGTGCCTTCGATCGAAATTGAATGAGATACGGTTCTGGTTTAATTGGGCATGATTATTTAAATTACACATGATCCATGAGTTGTAATGGATTTTTATTATACTATATATGACATCACATCATTGATCATAGCATAAAAATGTCAAATTCCCACTATTTTAAGATTCTTCTCATCACTCGGTACCACCAAGTGGTATTAGATCAACTGTGCATTTAATTAAGTTGAATTAAAATCATTTTTTCGTGAATTTTATTAGAGGGTGTTTTAATGGTTCCAACGCCATTAATAGTGCTTATATATGAGGTTGGATGACCGAGTTATGATCATCTGAAGATCAAAAATTGAGTTTTGGGATAAAAAATAAATTAAAACATACATATAACATCCATATATTGGAAAAAATAACTAAAGGGGAAATCTCACTTGGTTCATAGATAAGAACCAAAAAATGTTTATAAAAAGAGAAAATGGGTTGTGCAGCATTCCAACTGCCTACGTGAATCAAATGGTCACCTCAAGTGGGGTAGTGTGTTGTGGGTCAATCATGCTACCTGAAGTGGGTGTTAATAAAAAAAGTTTTCCATCTTAGATGGCCCCCTATTTAGACTCACCCTATGCATTGTGTGGGGTTTTCTTTTCCCATGATCAGGATCCCTAATGGGGTCTCCCCATCATGGGCATCCCTAGTTGGCCCAACCCAACCAGAATAGAACCCCTCCGAGGGATTTAAAACTACCCAGAGAATCCAAAAAATTATAAAAAGATTATAATAAATAAAAAAAATTAGATTTCATAAATAATATGTTCAGGACCATGAAACAAATATTTTCTGAATTAAAATTAATTTAATTCATAAAAATTACCCTTGAGTAAAATTATTCATAAATTTATTTTATTTACATGAGTTTAATGTGTGACAACTGATAATGAGTCTCATCCAACCAATACATGTATGGTTTTTCATTTATTTAATTATTTAATTATTTCAATGTGTTTATTTGTAATAATTATTTAATAAATAGTTATACATGTATTGTATTTATCCTCGTTATATGTTTAAGGGTATGTGTGTCCATGATAAAAAATAATTTATTTTCATTTTTCATTCCCAAAATCCCCTCACATATGTGAGAGTATTATTGATGTATAACCAGGATGATGAAAATTGATGCAGTTCATACTAAGAAATGGAGACACACCAAAAGGGAGTTTGGTATTTTGGATGAGGTAAGTATTTCACCTGGAGTTAGACACCACACAATGCAACTCAAGGAGTTACCCCTATAAATTGGGTTGATACATTATTCTCTCAATATATCATCCATTAGAATGTTCTCATGGTCATGTCATTTATTTTTATTTATTTATGCATGGTTTATTATTTTTGTGTACGTGTTTATATGCATGATTATATAAAATAGTAAAAAATAATTCTCAGATAAAAATGAACATTCATAGTGAATGTTTCCTATTTAAATAAGGGTTCATTTGTGAGTGTGTTCACCTAAAACAATAAAGTTAAAATTAAAAAAACACATATTACATTAATCATGAATAATTAAAATCCCACAAAGTAAATATTAAGTCATTAAGTGCCTCGCATCGCTTTATTTTGAACAAAACTGTGTGTTTGAGATGCTCATAAACCCCAGTGGAGGGTGTATCTTACTACTAGGCAATTCTTTTGAAAGTAGTGGGTTGATATAACTACATTTGGAATTAATGAAATAGTCATAAATAGCATGTTGAAATTTTAAAGGAAAATCATTGGGTAATGAAAGGTTAAACTTTGTATGATATGGGACACCAGTAAAAGGATTAAGGAGTTACGAGTTAATGTGGTCGGCTAACCAAAAGTCTACCTTGAAACTCTCTGAGTAGTGGTTTGGTCATATATTAGACTATTAGGATAGGTTTTAAGGATCCTTCAAACTAGAATACTCAAGTGGCTGGTTATTTTGAATCTAGTAATTGAGGGATACAAGGATTTGATAAAATAGTTGGAGAAATTTAATATTAATAAATATATAATGTATAATAACTGGTAATAAAGATGAAATTACTAAACTACTTAATTTTTGTTTTATAGAAAAATGGATTGTAATATCACAAGTTCACTTTGATCAAGTCTAAAAAATAACATGTTTTAACCAGTATTAATTTCCAAGAGTAGTACACGAGTTTGAATAAGGTACTATGATGTGAAAGGAAATTATATGTGTCAGAGTCCCTATTACTTTTTGATCCACCTCAAGAAGCAAGGGTGAAAATGAATCTTATAGAAGACACGTGGATGATTGTTTCCTGAAAAATCTGAAACCATATTTTTTTAAGATTCTTCGTTGTTAGGGAGTTGAATGTGCTTCACAGTTATTCACATTGGGTTTCCCATTTTTTTCTTTAATGGAAAATCCCAACGGTTCCCACAACCATAAAT
The DNA here is from genome assembly GCA_963277665.1 of Viscum album. NCBI lineage: Eukaryota > Viridiplantae > Streptophyta > Magnoliopsida > Santalales > Viscaceae > Viscum > Viscum album. The sequence continues at coordinate 1,888,399,051 of OY728125.1, read as the reverse complement.
GGGTACGGTCCTGTATTCTAATGGCGGGTAGTCCTTTGGGGTTTTAGACCCAACAATTCTTAAGAACTTACATTGGATGAGAGGATGGGATGTTGGGATCATCACACCCTTTTGGGGTTGAATTTTTTCTTACTATGGGACTCTCTTATAGATTTAAAATATGTTCAAGAATGTCTTTCTAATCCTGATATGATATTGGTTGCCCTAACAAAATGATCAAGTATTGAATCCTTCCATGTGTAAAAGGGGGGATTATTAATGAGTCCATCTATATGTATATGAGGTTATTCGTCCATTTTCCATTAATGGATAGAATCTTATACATTGAATCTGTATAACCATGATTTTTAGAATTTACTATCATTTAGGGGCGATTAATAATCTGAGGATAGGATTGAGCCATTATGAGGCATCCTACATATCCTGTTTACAAGAGTAATAAAAACCCACAAAGTTCGTTGAAACTGTGTAGATTAATCTCATAAATAAATAAAAATATATGGGGGTGCTTAAGCATCAGGTATTGAGATCAATCCCCAAGGAAAAAACCTACGTATCCTAGTTATGGAAATAATCATAGTCATCATAGTCTAGTCACACCCTTGGGACTTACCCCAAATTAGATTCCCTTAAATGGGAGATGAAATGTCATGCCACTGATCGAGGATTATATACTGAGGTTTCTCTAGATAGTGTATATTCATGATGAAGATGATATGATCATTGAGAATCCCTAATCCCATGTGATCCATTCTCAATATGAGAAACAGGGGATAATAAGTAATCTGTATCACTGCATATGGATGCGGGACTTATGTGTTGGGACATATCTTTGGATATTTAATATGGAGATTGGTTCTTAGGAAGGTATCCTACATATCTTAGTTATGACAAGAATCAGAGTCATCATAGTTCAGTTGATCGAGTCTTACACACTGAGGTTTTCCTATCAATCCACTGGTGTGTGAGGGATAAGGATCATCCCATGGGATAGGTTGGGTCCCAATGGTTGGAATGTCAGAGACATGACATGACTTACACCAAAGTGGATTCCTATTTGAGATTGGGCCTTAGGCAGGCGTCCTGCATATCCTGGTAATAGTAGGAATCAGAGTTATCATAGTTCGATTTAATCGGGGCTACATACTGAGGTTTTCCTTTTGTATCCAATGGGAATGGTCAGCATGTCTCAGGAAATCTACTTGACACCACCTGATTGTATACATGACATATTTTATCGTCTTCATGATATGTTTGAGGATATCTGTACATGTCCTGGTTTCTTGGAGGACATGCCTAAAGACAATCACATGATCCATTTGACTTTTCCATAGAACATCGCATAACCTAAAAGACATATCTAGAGGGCATCATATGATCAATGATTACATGTCTGAAGGGTATTGGATGGTCTATATGACTTTTTTGGAGGACATCATATGATCAATGATGACTTGTCCAGAGGACATCGCAAGATCAAGGCTAACATGTCTGGAGGGTGTCACCTGACTTGGATGGCATGTTTGTAGGGCGCCACATGACCTAGAAGACTTTTCTGGAGGACATCATATGAGCATGGATGGCATGTCAATAAAATGTTTTGTGATCTGGATGAATTTCCTAAGGGATGTCACATAACCTAAATGACATGTCTAGAGACCATTTCATGATTAATGTTGACTTATCTGGATGGTTTTTCATTCCCTAGATAACTTGTCTGCAGGGTATCTGTCACAAACCGACCCAACATGGATCTATCCATGACTCCCCAAGACCACCTCTATAGTCCAAGGGCTGGCATCCAATGCCGAGTAGGATATCACACACATGGGAGGCCTTAGCCTAATGTATCTTTATGCACACACCCATATACACCTCCATGAAATTGTGTAGAGATATATAAAACTGAAAAGAAATGAAGGCATAGATCTATCCCAAAATAGAGTACATTAGAAGTAAAAAAGGGAAAAATACACGCCCACCATAGAAAAATGCAAAAGTTTCCAACCTTCTCAGTAGGAGGGGATTGTTGTCAAATGCACCCGTCAGAAGAGATAAATGGCCAAGCTTTGATAAAAACCCTGATCAATCTAGCTCACTAAGTTACACTTTCTCTAGGTCCTCTTGGGACTCTGTCAAAAGTTCTTTGGTTTGCACAAGACACAACAAATGCAGAAAAATCCCATGTGGGGGTGAGTATAATGATACTCATTAGGTGTCCCAAAAACCCCAAACGAAAAGGAAGCAACTGAAAGGAAACAATCTGCTCCACCCGGCCAGAGGGAATGCAAACGAGATAAAAACTCCATCTAAAAAATATCCTCAACTAAACAAAACTATTCATCTCATACCACATGTTATTTCACCCAAGATGTGACAAAATATCAAGGAAAACCAAGAAAATACCCAGATATACTCATCTCATGCCCAAAGACTTATGAGGTTTTGACCTCATCATCAGTGACAGGTTTCTAATCGAGGCTCTAAAGAAACACTTGACCAGGATCACACACTCTATGAGCCCAATCATCCTAGATGACACTCTTATAAGAGATAAACTCCATCAGGTACAACCCAGTCATCCCTAATGGCACATCTGAGAGATACCACTCAATCGGGTATCCCAAATTCGATGGCACAACACCGACATCCCAAAGGGAACACATCCAAGAGAACAAAGTCATTGGACCTCATCGATAAGAACATCATGATGGAACTTAGAGGATATTTATTCTTAGATAGGGGATCACCCATCATAGATGGTGGATGCTACAAACCCTATTGGAAACATGCCAGGTCTCATCACTCAGAAAGGGAATCCCTCCCAGGATCCATTGGGGGACACAACAAACCTAGACTAAAAAACCATAAAACCACAACTCCTTGGATAGGGGATCACTCCTAGGATACTCTAGAGGATACCACATCCCAATCTGGTAACCCAAGGATCTCTCTCTGATATGGGATCACTCCTAGGATCCACTGGGGGATACCACAACCCAATTTGCAGTCCGGGAGATCATATCACTGAGATAGTGGATCATTGCATGTGTAGTGTTGGTCATGAAAATTACACAAACCCCATCTGTTATAACTTGTGTAATAGGGGATCATACTCCCAATGATACCACAAACCCTACATATACCATCTACTGAGTAGGGGATCCTATAACTGATGATGTCAAAACCCTACTGATACCACCCGCTGCATAGGAGATTGTATACCCAATGACACCACAAAACCTACAGGGTTATCCTTCTATATATGGGATCACCAACCATGTAGTGTTGGTCACCTCAATACCAAGAACCTGATATAGAGAAATGATTACACTAGAGGATCCCACCCCGGCCTCTCCGTAGGGATAAAACAACTATAATGATATGATAGAAGATTCAAACCCTAACCTCTTTATAGGGATACTAAAACTATATTCATGTTATACTATTTATGGGATTAAAATCCTATACTGAGGACGTAATACCACACGAACCCTCGTAGGGATGAACCAAGGGAGCTCACTCAACCTCTTCTAGTCCAACCATTGCTAACCCAAGTGAATATGAACATCACCTCATCTCACATATCCTCAACCGAAACTATGGCCACCATCGTGTTCTCCATGAAAAAATACTTAGGATAGGATACTCATAGGCCTGAATCTGATCTCCAAAGGAGGAGATAAATAGGGCAGAAACTACTCTAAGAGGAGACTACATGGCATGTAATGGGGTCTACAAGGAATTTGACCCCTCATAAACACCCGTCCATGTCCTCCAACCATAGGAATTGGCTGGGCATATGGGACTACATGGTATGTACGAGTGGTACATGGCGTGTCTCACCTCAACCATATCTCATCCATGTATTTCCTTAACATGGAATCCCATCCATGTTTCCCACATGGCATGTACCACTGGGTACATGACATGTCCCAACTACATATCCCCTTGGCCACGTCTCTTTCCCATACATGCCTATGGAACCCCATGTCTATGTAATCTAGCCATATATTTATACATGGTCATGTACCCTCACAAAGCTTCCTTGGCCATGTCCTCAGGCCACACGACAAGGGGTCACTACACAGTGTGTAACCCATGGTACACAACATGTAGTCCCCAAAACTCAACTTCCCCATACAAAAAGAACACACGGCGTGCCCCTCTAGTCTACAAACTATGTAGACGGGAAAATTCATTGGAAATTCCCTGCAAACAGTCCGAATCACCCCTATATTCACCAAAACATATAGATTGACCCACAAGGGGTACTTAGAAAGAGTCTAAGAGCTCTAAAACCTTATAATGATGCATAAAAAGGGATATCTAGACTTAAATCTCAAACCACCTACCATTAGGGGAAATGCCATAGATTTGAGGTTGAATTGATGCTCAAAAGCTTCTATTGCAGGATTCGAGAGTGATTGACATCAAGATCAAAGTTCAAAAGTGCCTCATTTCCTTGATTTGGTCCTTAGGTTATCTGTCACCAAAGAGGGGGAGAGGGGAGGGGGATCCTTTCATGAAAACCAAAGGGTGATAGGGAGAGGGGATATTATTTTAATTTTATTAAAAAATATCCTCCACTTAACACCCTATCGCCAACTCACCTTTGAACCAACACCCAACACAAAAAATGTTTATGTTGCGCCTAGGGTAAACACAGAGTTCTAAACTCAATTGAAATCTCAAAAATTCAATCCAAGAATCTACTCAAGAGTTATTCCTTATTTCCAAAGAAACTATGCACATGTGATAAGATATTTTTTAAATTTTTAATATCACCATGCCGAGGCTCTCCGGGCCTCAGATTCCCACGTTAACTTAGTACCCTGATTTAAAAATATTCTTAGGAATATTCCAAAGTATTATATATCAAACTCAAGTCAATATATCCTTCATACCTTAAGGATTTTCATCCCTAAAATGTGATAGGCTAGGAACAACGGAAGAAGATGAGTTCTCAACTGGGACTCCCACACCAGTGATCTCACCAAGACCAGCAAAAAGGACACCATGACCACTTCCATCTCAGCTAGTTCAACATCATGCAACAAAGAGGGAACATGACTCCTTATCTATGATAGGTGGAAAACACCAAGTACCTGGTCCATCTATAGTCATAGGGTCTAGTGGAACACCACCTCACTAACCTGACATAGAGACCAATGAAACCCTACTTTAAAAAACACAAGTCAAAAGAACTCATCCACCAAACCTTGATAATATCCTCTTTGGGAAGTACTGAATCAACCGCATAGTTTTTCATCGTGTCTCAAGAACACATCTTAGTAGGGAAAGAATCCCTCATACTTGTGAATCTGAAGCCACGTCAAACTGAACCACTCCATCCTCAAGCATCTCATGTAAAAAACTAAAGTCGAACATGCAAGGGTACCAATATACAAGCAAGGCTACCCAAGAAAACATATTGGGTCTTACTAGGCCCTCGTGAAAAAAATCCAACACATGACCCCTCCTCGAATGATCAAGTCAATGGGGCTCATCCACCACATCTCGATACTCTCAGCTTTGGGTGGAACTAACTCACCCTGATGGTTTTAATTGTGTCACAAAAAATGCCTCAATGGGGAAGGGATCCCTCTTCCTTGTGCATTCGAAGCTATGTCAAACAACCCCAACAGATAGTCTTACCGATTCCTTGAGTCACCCAGAAAAAAATCGTTGGGAAAGAAGTGGAAAGAAAAGAGTAATTCACAATAGTGTATATCAATGCTACTATAGAAAGTAGAAAGGACACAAAGGGTACCTTTATCCCTCAGAGACACAGGTTCAAAGGCCTCTACAGCCTGTAGGTGTCCTCACTGCTATCCTCAAGCTCCCTAAGCTTGGTGTAGACCAACTGCGGGTGGTGGTGGAAACTTGTACCGTATTCCACCTCCTAGTGCTCCATCCAATCATCAACCACATCCGCAACCCTATGGAAATCCATGCTCGAAACACTGCCTCTTCCAAGGAAGTCTTCCAACTGGGTCCCTCTCAAGAGCATTATGGGTTGAAAAATATTTATCAAGATGTCCTTGGCAGTCGCAAGCATAACACTGCCTCTCCTGCGTCTGAAAAAAACTAGTATGGAATCCCTGAGCCTTAGATCATCCATCTTGGGATTACCTCATGATGCATCAGGAACACTAGAATACCTAATATGTCCATCAGCTACCTACTACCTAACCAGCTACTGAGGTCTCAGCTCCCACATGCCCAGTACTAACGATCAGAGTTTACTCAGTTAGAAAGATCTCCACCATCAGGGCTCACTCCAGCATTCTAGTATAGGTGGGAATGCACTACAACACCATTGATGCCATGATCTCCTATAACAAGACCTTATCAAAGGTTCACGATCTGTATAATAGATCATAAACCATATCAAAGGAGTAATGTGGAAAGTCTGTGAACCTCATAGTGTACTCCTCCATAGTCATGCTATCCTGCCAAAGTTATAGAAGCTCCTGGATCCACACTGACCTCAATGTGTCCAGATAGAAATATTCCTTAAAAATACGCTCAAAATAAACCCAAGTTAGTGTCACCTCATTATGGGTATGCATCATAAGACTCCAATATCACCCAGCTGAACCATGAAAAAGGATCACCACTAGGACCACCATCTGATTGGGTGGTGTCTTCATAAGGGAAAAAAGATGCATGACTGCCTCAAGCTAGTCATCAGCTACCTGGGGATCTAGGTCACCTCGGTATCTCAGAGGTTTCTGCCTCTAGAACTCATGTAGTTCACTCATATTGAATGCATCCTTAGCCTGCACTACCAGAACAACCTCCTTCTCGATAGGTGGTGGCTCAATCGGAAGACCACCTGAAGGTCCAACCTCATAACCAATTCCCTATACTGAAGCCTTGTATTAGGGAAGATCATCACCATAATCCCTCTTTAGAAAAATTCTTGGATTTCATTACAAATTCATCCTAAAATAAAATTAATATGCACCACATTCAATGAGTGTATCTGGGGAGCTGACTCTAGAAGGATAGGAAAAACCCAAAACCCACTCTTATATGATGAATGTACCATTATTTCTCTGTGATCAGAGTCCTGATGTACTAATTCAAAAATAATGTTATCAGAGTCCTGGTTAATGGATATGTTCTCTGCTGCACCAACATTAGATCCTTTGGCATGAGTGCTAAAGTTGAAACATCCTAACATTTTCTCTATGCAACCCAAACCAAGCTCACGATACTATAGTCTCAAAGTGGAACCTGCTTTGATACCACTCTATCCCGAACTGTATCAATAGGATTTGAGCCATGAATCCCCAAGACCGCCTCTATAGGCCATGGGTTGGTGTCCAGTGCCGAGTAGGCTATCACACACATGGGAGGTCTTAGCCTAAGGTACCTTTACACACACACCAACATACACCACCATAAAATAGTGCAAAAGTATATAAAACTGAAAATAAATATAGGCATTAATCTATCCCAAAATAGAGTACAATAGAAGTAAAAAAAGAGAAAAATACATGCCCACCATACCAAATTTCAAAAGCATCCAACCTTCTCAGTAGAATGGGATCAATTTCAATGCACTCACCAGAAAGTTCCTTGTCTAAGCTCCTGTAAACACCCCAGCCAGTCTAGCTCACTAAGCTCCACCTACTCCAGGTCCTCTTGGGACTCTATCAAAAGGATTATGGTCAAAAAAAGACAAAACACATGCAGGAAAATACCATGTATGGGTGAGTATAAAGACACTCAGTAGGTTCCCCAAAATCCCCAAAATAAAAGGGAGCAACTAAAAGGAAACAATCCACTCGACTTTGACAGAGGGAATACAAATGAGAGAGAAACTCTATCTCTAAACCATACTTGGTTAAACATGAATATTCATCTCATAAAACATGGTGTGTCATCAAATATGTGAAAACACCATAAGGAAAACCTAGAAAACACCCAGATATACTCATCTCAATCACTAAGCCTTGTGAGGTTCTGACCTCATCACCAACGACATGTTCCTAATCGAGTCTTAAAATCAACACTCAACTAGAAGCACACACTCTACAAGCTCAGTCATCCCATATGACACTCGTCTAAGATATACACTTCATCTGGTACAAACCATCCATCCCTAATAGTACATCTGAGAGATACCACTCAATCGAGTATTATAAAGATGATGGCACACCACCTCCATTCCAAAGGGCACACATCCGAGAGAACACACTCATTATATATCACCACTAAGAACATCACACTAGAACTAGGGGGATCTAAATTCAATGATAGGGGATCACCCATCCCAAATGGGAGATGCTACAAACCTTACTGGAACTATGCCAGGTCTCATCGTTGAAAGGGGATCCATCCCAGGATCCACTGGGGGACACAAAGAACCCAGACTAGAAAATCACAAAACTACAACTCCTCAGATAGGGTATCACTCCTTGGATATTATAGGGGATAACACAACCTAATCTGTAACCCATGTATCTCTCTTAGATAGAGGATCACTCCTAGGATCCACTGGGGGATACCATAACTCAATCTGTTTTCTTGGAGATCAAATCACTCAGATAGAGGATTGTCGCTCGTGTAGTGTTGGTCATGAATATTACACAAACCCAATATGATACAAATCATGTAGTAGGGTATCATACTCCCAATGATATCACAAACCCTACATAAATTGTTTGCTGATTAGGGGATTGTATAACAAATAATGTCGCAACCCTATTGATACTACCCATTGCATAGGGGATCATATACCCAATGATACCATAAAACCTACCGAGATATCTCTCTAGATAGGGGATCGCTTCCTATATAGTGTTGTTCACCACGATACCAAGAACCTGGTCTAGGGAAACAATTATTCTAGAGGATCCCACCCTAGCATCTCCAGAGGGATACAACAACTCTAACGATACAATAGAGGATCCCAAACCTGGCCTCTCCAGAGGGATAATACAAATCTATCCATGATCATCCTAATGAGGGGATTTCAATCCTCTACTAAGGATGTAATACCATACAATCCCTATCAAGGATTAACCAAGGGAGCTCATTCAACCTCTTCTATTCTAACCATCCCTAACCCAAGTGACTCTCAAAATCATCTCACCTTGTATCTCCTAGTCCCAAATTGTGGCCTCCATATCTTTCTAAGCAAAAAAATGATCAAGATAGGATACTCATAGACCTGAATCTGATCTATGAAGGAGAAGATAAATAGGGTGGAAAATCATCCAACATAAGACTAAATGGAATATAAGCGGGTCTACATGGAATGTGACTCCACCATAACACCTGATCGTGTCCTCATCCCACACGACTTGGATAGGAATGTGTAACTACACAACATGTACTAGAAGTACATGGAATGTCTCACCTAACTCAGCCCTCATCCATGTATTTCCTTCACATGGCTCGCCATCCATGTCACCCGCATGGCATGTACCACTGGGTATACAATGTATCTTGACTACATTTCCCCTTGTTCATGTCTCTTTCTCGTGTCTATTTCTAGCACCCCATGACTATTTACTTTGGTCGTGTACTTATACTTGGTCATGTAACCTCACAAGGATTCCCTATCCATGCCCTCATCCCACATGACAAGGGGTAACTACATGGAATGTTACCCATGGTACACGACGTGTATTCACCAAAACTCATTTTCCTCGAATGGGAAGAACACAAGGCGTGTTCCTCTAGTCTACATGCCATGTAGACAGAAAAATCCATAGGAATTTCCCTACAAATATTTTTAATCACCCTCGTTTTCCCCCAAACACATAGATCGGCCCACAAGGGGTACCAAAAAAGTGTCTAAGGGCTCTAAAACCTTAAAAGGATGCATAAACAAGGGGATCCAGACTTAAAACTCAAAACTCATACATATAGGGGAAATTTCACTACTTTAAGGTTTAATCATCACTTAGAATCTTTTGTTACATGATCCGGGAGTGGTTTTCATTAAAATCAAATATGGACGGTGCCTTTTTTTTCTTGATTTGGTCCTCAGGATGTCTGTTTCAAAAAATGGGGAGAGGGGAGGGGGTGCCTTCCATGTACACCAAATGGGGAGGGGAGGTGGGATATTAATTTTCTTAAAATAATATTCTACACTTAACTCCCTATCTCCAAATCACCTCCAAACCGAAACCTGGAACTGATAAATTTTATGTAATTCCTAGGGTAAACATAGAGTTTTGAACTCAATTGAAGTCTTACATATCTTAACCAAAACTCTTCTTGGGAGTTATTCAACATTTCCAAAGAAACTATGAATAGGTGATAAAATATATTCAATATTTTTACTACCATCACACTGAGGCTCTTCGATCCTTGGATTCCCACACTGACTCAGCACCTGGATTCGTAAATATTATTAAGAATATTCCAAATTATTACAAGTCAAACTCGAGTCACTACAGTATCACATGATCTAGATAACTTCTCCAGAAGTAATTTCTTGATTAAGGTTGACTTTTTAGGATGTCATCACAAGGCTTGGATGGAAATATCTTAATAATTCATGAGACTTGGGTGGCATGCACATAGGGCATTGTGTTAATTTCTTGACATGTCCAAGGGACATTGCATGATCTATATAACATGTTGAGGGACCATCACATGATTTGGGAAACATATTCAAGTGTTGTTTCATGATCTAGGTGGATCATGTAAAGTGTATAAAGATCGGTGAATCTATCTTTATGTATGTCTCTTATATTTTTAAATTCTTTTTTTCCAAAATTTATTGTGTTTGTGCTTCAAGTTTGTCTAGAGTTATTTTATTTTAGGTTTTTTGTGATCCATCTGACATGCGGGACCTCATACGCATAATCCACCTGACATGCCAAAAGTCCTTTGTGTGATCTACAGATTGGTCATGTGAATCACCTATGCATGTAAAGTGATACTTTAGGTTATTCCCCATATTCTACCTAGTGTAAGAACCTTGTGATCATGTGATTGGTTTCTTTAAGAAGTCCCTTACAGCACTACTATATGCGATCGATAATTGATGCGTATCTAGAATATTTTTTGTTCTTAGGGGGAGGGATTTATAAACCTCACCTCCCTAGTTATAAGAATACATGAGTGTCACATATATTTGGGATTTGAGATGAATTAGGTGGAGGGTATTGGTGTCACTCACTTCACATGATCCGGTTGTGGGTCATCTGTGGTGTCGCCTGATGACAGTGACCATGAGAAAGTTCCACCGTTTCCATTTTTATTGAACCTAGTCCAATCAAAGGGATTTTTCCTAAATATGTGCACATGTCAAGTATATTTCACAAGGTCATGATGACATGTTTAGGGGACTTAATGAGATCATTATTCTTGTAGAAATGATCTCACATGATTGAAGATGACTTGTCTGGGGTCTTTCATGACACAAAGGTAGCTTGTCAAGGGGACTCGTGAGAACATGATGAATTTACAAGGGGTATTTTTTCAATAAATAATTATTACCTGAGGTTTATAACTCCATTCGCATGAAAATAAATATATCTTCCCCTCACAAGAAGCTCCCAACATTTCCCTTTTTATTTCCTTTCTTATTTTACAAGGGTAGGAGATCTCATGTAGTCGTGCAAGTATTATTGAAGATAATAACTCTCATTATTGGAGATGAATCACGTGACCAATAAAAGGTATCATAAGGATTCATGAGCCTTATCATGGAAAACCCATATATTTTTTCTATGGATATGAAGGGGCAGCGTAGAATCAAATGGACATGTCTGAGACCCTTCACATTATGAAGGTGACATGTCTGTAGGCTCTTACGCAATAAGTTAGACATATCTCTAGGGATTTACAAGGTCAATTTTGTATGAACTCATCATAATAAGATCAATGACCTCATAGGGTCTCCGAATTCTTTGTATTCTCCCCCTTTACTTTACAAGGTTTTTTGATGATTTTCAGGCGCCCACTAGTTTGAAAAGTCACATGGAACAGAGGAACTCATATAGTAGAATCTATATGATCAAAGAGTTTGTTGGATTCCTTTGAAAGAAAAAGGATGTTTTTAAAATGGAACCCTTGTTATTTTAATAAGATCATGTGCTATGAATGACCCATTCACTTGACCTTCCTAAGGTAATGCGGTCGTGTATTATTTTTAAGGTCACACGATCTGTGTGTTTCTGGAAACCTTCTCTTCATTTGTTTTTCAGATAAAATAATACCCCTTATTTAGGTAAATATTCTATTTTTGATTTTCTAATGCTCATTTGGTAGGCATTAACAAATTATCACCCTTAGAAGCTACATCTGTGGGGACAAGGGCTTGATTCTGGGGAAAGTAAATATCTGCCAGAGTCTTTAGAGTTGCCTCCAATCAGTGTTTTGGGAAAAATTTGGTCTTCCAAGAGAAAGTTGGTATTTTATAGAGTTACCTATAAATAGGGGAACAGATGGAAACTCATTAACTAGATACTACAACTCTTCAGAGCTCTTATGTTTTGCCTCCATCATGTGATCCCTTCACAAGATCTTCCGTGAGATTTGATCACGAGACCTATCTACAAGACTATTCTATGAGAACCTATTTCATGAGATTTAATTTGTTCTATCACTTTATAAACTCAATCATGAATCAAATATTGGTAATTACTTGATACTTGTGCTAAGTCCTCGGATTTATTATAGGTTTCTAATGATCCTCTAGTTTGGTTGATGAACACTAGACTATTATGTAGTTCATGTGACCATGTCAGAGTCACGCAATTGTGAGTCTTATAAAATGTCATGTGATCATAGATTTCCTATAGGTTATGCAGTTCGTGAGGTCTCCATGGTTCATGTGGTTCATGAGACCTATATCAAGTCATATGATCTTGAATTCCTTTATGTTCATGTGAAGCGCATGATAATTTTGGGATTATACATATCTTGGGATGAGATGTTGTTTTCATTTGTCTAACACATGATAGTTACTTTTGTTTAGATAGATTTTAACTCTCGTGTATCTTTTTCTACATCTAGTCAGAGGGATCTAATTGTTAAGAACTATAATTCTAACTCTTGAAATCATGTGCATTCTGAAAACGAGGTTTTGAATAGGATTTTCTCATCTGAACTTCAAAGATATCCTTTATCACACTGTCTTCCTCTATATGGATTTGGCCTTTTGGATGGCATTGCCATCCCTTATCCTATCTACAATCTTCCATCTTTATGGGTGTCTACTTCTCTTGATTGTATTCAGATGATGGTTTTTAAGGATGTCCAACTGGTTGTAGCATAGTCTCAGAGGTTATCCTATATGTAGGAATACTCCCCTTTAGGTCCAGATGATTGTTATTTTTCTCACTAACCCATTAATCAAAGCTACTGGAACAAATTTGTATCTCCTTTGAACAATAAAAGTGGTGGTTGGAGATAAAAATGATATTTTCAACCTTGTGGAATTTTTTTTGATGAATGGGCATGGACCTTCTAGGTTAGACAAAGTTGTTCTAAATTTTCCAAACAGCTACACTCTATTCATATTTACGAGGCTATATGGGTTTATTAGTTCATAATATACCGTCAGTTGGATCTTGTCAATGAAATTATTAGCCATTGGTTATTAGGTACCAATTCATTAAAATTTTTCTATGGAGACGTAGGAATAAACCTTTCATATATCTACCAACTAGGAGGGATACCCCCCCCCCCCTTTAGGGAAATGTACGAAGAGTTCCTTCCTGCTACATACATCTTGGATGACCCTTTATAGACTCCAGTTTTATAAAGGTATATACTCAACATTGTGAAATACAAGTTATAGAAGTAGCTGAATATGCACTCACTCCTCTCCTTTAAAGACCATATCATAATTTTCTTCTATCATAGAGGGTCTCATCCAACCACTATACACCCTCACTGATTCACTTCTCAGTAGGTCTGTAATAGTTTTGGCTCATATTGGGAAATCCTAGAAGCCATATAATATACCACATGGGGATACTGAGTGAGGTTGGATATATCCTTGAGACTTAGGCTAGTGAGTTACATGGTCGTGTTCTTGAAAGGGTCCCATTTCCCGACTGGGGACATGTTCTCAGGAATCCGAGTTAGTACGTTGGTGATGGAATCTCAGATAGAAGAGGTTCGGCCTCTCAATAAATCTATACCAAACCTTGTATGAATTTATTAGCTTCTAAACCATATTCAATAGGGAAACATCCCTTATAGAATTGGTGGTCCATTATGGTTTTATTTGGCTGGATAGGGTAGAACTTACCCTTTGAAAGATACCACAATACTACTAGTATACCTAGTTTATTATTTCTCCCCATGATTTTTAACATCTATATGGTTGAGGCAATGTTTTTAATCCTTGATGAGTTGGCTGAAATGTTGATCTGGTATGATTTTTTAAATTTCATACCTTATCCTGCATCGACCATGCCAATTATTGATAATGACAGTTGCTCTCTTGATGAATGATCATTAAAGATCTCCCTTTAGGATGGGGTTATTTTAAAAATTATGGAAAATCTAATCATTTGAAAGTCATATACCCCTTACCAATTCACTTTATAGATTGGCTTTATCTAAAGGGTTTCTCCACCCCCCTCATCTGGCATCTGACGAGAGTGACATCCTAGGATTATCCTCCAATTTTTGGCTTATACTAGCACATGAGGATACCAATTATGAGATTATCCTTCCTCATGTGGGAATCATTTTCTTAATAGCTTATGATTATTCCCAAGATTGGGCAGAATTTTACCCAAGTGGTGTTCTGAATAGACTAGTTTGTCAAGTGGATAAACCATGTGCCTCACCGACCCCTTTTTTTATAGCAACAATGAAGCTAATTCAATATTTAGGAGATTCTTCGAGGAATTTTCCTCATCCTATAAATGACCATCCTATTACTGGGGAATTGTTTTTTTGAGAAATCTAGTCCTTTAATATGAGAAATGAATGATGCATCTTTTGGCAGAATAGTATATAGGTATTCTTCTCTTGCTTCTTCATCATCCCAAACAATCATTCCCTCTATTAACATATTCACTATAGAAGTTGTAGAGAATCATGCATGACATTAGATAATATGGAAGCATATTCACTCTTTGATCACTGAGATGCCCCTCGAAACATTTTGTGATCAACAAGATAATCTTCACCATCTCTTTCATAATTTGGGGGTGGGTGGATTTGACCACCATCCATTATGTGGAATCATGCAACAAATCATCCTAATGCAAAAAGTGTTGGATTATAGTGATAGGTTATTGCATGATTTATATGGGACTCCCCTAGTTGAACTAAAGGGGGAGCTTTATAGGCATTGGAATATGGCCATCAGATCATATTTAAGCTGCATACCCAAATGGATGTCTTGATAGCACAGATAGAAAGACATGAGTAGATCATATCTCATTCAAAGTTTGAACTTTTTGAATCATCATACTTGTTAGTAACTACTCAAAAAATAGTTTGGAAGATTTCCACTCTCATCAAGACCCATCACCCTCAGGCAGTAGTAGAAGAAGTGGGGTGGGTGACACTTCAACGCTCAATGGATCCTTCTCATAAAACACTTGTAGACTTGTACAGATTATCTAATAAAATATTATTTTAGTTTGATCATTATTATATTTTTTTTATTTAATCTTCATAGAGTCACTGAAATGTGAAGATACCTTTTTTTCATGTTATCAATGAATAGATCTTCTAAAATTTCTATACCTATGTCCATCTTTCTTTTATTCATGATGTGCATGATTGATCTGATGTTGTATAGACCATCAATGATACCCATCCTTTTTATAATATCAAGTAAATATGAATATCTTTATTTTAATGTTTAAATCATAACAAAGTTTTATTGAGAAATGAACATGAATGCCCACCAACATGAGATTTATCATTGATGTATTTACTCTAGTTATCTTGAGATTACATGGTTCAAAAAAGCATAATTTGGGTGAAATATATGTCTTGGAGAGAGGATCCTCTATCCTTGGATGAAGTTAGTGGTCTTAGTGAGAATAACTTGATTTTTTCTAAGGTGATATGGTGGGACCTGCAAGTTTTGTACCTTTTTATTCATATTTCTATAATTTTTTTCCTAAACATCATATTTGTGAATACATAGTGGGAATGGACTCGACTTTTGTTCAAGCCACCATCTTATAAGTTTTTGGCATGACATGTTTTTTTGCATCTTCCATTATTTCAAACCAAATCATTGTTGTGCTATAGTTTAGGGTCCTTTAGCTTAGACCTTATATTATTTTAGTTTAGTGTATTTTAACCTAGACCTTCAATTGTTATAGTTTAGGTTATTTTAGCTCAGAACATCTATTACTTTAGCTTAGGATCTTTTAGCTCAAGCCTTCTTTTTCTGTAGTTTAAGGTCTTTTAGCTCGGACCTTGAGATGTTATGCAGTTTAAATTCTTGTTGTTATGAATTGATTGATGAATATGGAATAGGTCATACATTCCATGGATAACCCAAAACACTATAAGGTTCTGAGTTCCACCTTGATGTTTCTAGGTCTAATGAGGATTAGAGTTTCTTTTCTTCAAGGAAGAGATACCTATGGTTGGTAGGTCAAAGACCTTAAGAATTACTAGCATGGTCGAATAGAGGTGTTCCTACTCTTTTACAAGGGTCATAAAGATTTTTGAGGAGGTATTGGTAGTTGGAAAAAAATATTAAGGAATATGAATCCATTAGTATAGTTGGTATATGGGTTGTGTAAATAATATGTCTAGGAGCTTGAATCGATGAATCATGGAATAATGTATACATATCAGAGATGAACCAAAACACCTTAAGGTGATGAGTTCTATTGTGGTGTCATTGAGGCTCATGAGGATTAGAGTTCCCTTCCTATAATGCAGAGATTCCTCTAATTGTTAGGTCAAATCCCTTTTGCATGAGTCCATAGGGATTATTTGTATGGACAAGAAAATTTGATGCACACTATTTTTTGAGGGCCATGAAAGTTTTGATAAGACTCAAAAATATGTAATATGAAGTGGGGTATAGAGAAAAGGACTATCCGGGAAGGGTTCTATCACCCTATGGCAGTTTAGCTTTTAGGTTGGAAGGCTTAGTCCCTATTCCATTTAGTTTTGAGTCACCTGGTGTGCGCCATAAAAAGGTTCAGGAATTGAGTGTTTTATTACTATATTGAGAAATGGTATAATACACAGTGATGTAACATCAAGGATGTCAAATCTACTTGAATATTTTGGTTACAGGGATTGTAAATCATGGTTCAAAGTTCTTGGGTCATGAGGAATGATATGGGACAATCAGTCTGAGAATAACCCAAAACACTCTCACATTTGGAGTTCTTCTGTGGTGATGTCAGGCTCAAAAGGATCAGAAATAAATTTTTTCAAGGCAATGATACATTTTTCTGACAACGATAGGTGCATATTAATATTCCATAAACATACATTCATACTCATACAAAGGCTCCCTTAAAGATGAGTATCCTTTTCCAAGTGTCATGGAAGGTTTATAGTGATTTGAGGTACTCAAATCCTGAAGTGAAATTTAAATAAAATTATTATATTCAAGAAGGGGCTTAACACCCTAAAGTTTGATTCTCCACCTGATGAACACGTTATCACAACTAGGGGATGTTAAAAAATCATTACTCTAACTTTTTCCTTGACTAGGGAGTCCAATGAGCATGTATTGACTTTTACTAGGGCTAAAAAGTAGTCCCTATGAGATTTTATGCCTCATTTATTTACACCCTGATTTTTGTATAAACTTTGGAGATGAATAGTTTAACAACATAAGACTTGGATTTTTCTCAGCCCCCCCCCCCTTCTCAGGTTTTTGACCTGATAAGTTTTGTGTATCTTTCACTAAAAGTTTAGGGTCTTGTGATTTGGACCATCAGAGGATAATAGTTTAAGGTCATACAACTGTGACCAAAGTGCATGTAGTTTAAGGTCATTATTCACATGGACATAATATGAAGGGAATGTTACACAATAGCCTAATTAGGATACCTAGAGTCAAGATTACACCAAAATCCCTCTGAACCGAAGATGAGAATGTTATAAATCATGGATCAAGCTTATTATGTCATTAGTAATGATATGATAAAATCATATCAGGGATGGACTAGAACACCCTCAGGTGTTGAGTTCTGTCGTGGTCACTTTAATATCACAGGGATCTAAAAACCTTTCTATAAGGCCAATATATCTTTGGTTGGTAGTTCTATACCCTTTATTCATTAATATCACGGTCAAATATAGGGATCATTTTTCCTTTCCAAGGTCTATGAAGGGCTTGTTGAAACCGAAGGCGCTCTAGACACAAAGTTTGATTTATGGTTTGAGGTGCCTAAAAGATGATGAGATCACCCCGTACTCTAGTTGAATGAGGTCAATCTCTTATGATCCTTTGATAAGGGATGAAAATGGGTGATGGAATGAACATTTTAACATCATGTTGTGGGGATGTATTCTTCATGCAATTTTAATGTCATTCCATTAGGAAAACTGCCTTGTATTTTAACGTCATACAATAAGGGAATCTTCCTTTCCTTATTTTTTAACATCATGCAGTAAGGTCATTTACTACATAGGTCTAGCCCATATGTAGTTAGGGTTGTATATTTATCATTTATGTGTTATGTCTAAACTCATGATTTGGTATCTTGGCGTCGCTATGTATCACGTGATATCAGGAATCAAGCCATGCATAGTTCTTGTATGAAAACTCCTTGATCATGTATAACCCGTACGTAGGGAGGGGGGATTTTTATGTTTAACTATTGTATATGGACCTAGTATTGGAGATATGGGAATCAATATGTATCCCATTATAGAAGGAATCAAGCTACCCATAGTTCTTAAATGGGAAACTCTCTACGTAGGTCTGACCCATATGCAAAGGGGACATTGTTTTTGCTGACTATTTTTTCTTGACCTGAGATTATAGATTTGGTCATCACTACATTTCTTGTGATGATAGGAATAAAATCACTATGGTTCTTAAGAAACCATGTAGTTTAACATCATATGTAAAGGTTGTAATCTCGCCAATGTGAAAAGGGAATATTGCATCTGGACTTGAGACTTGAGATCTAGGTGTCACTATATATCCTGTGATGGAAGGAATCAAGCCACACATAGTTATTGAATGATAAAATCTTTACACAGGTATGACCCATATGTAGTGGGGGGTATTGTTCTAATTGATTTTTTTTAGTTGGACCTGGGATTGGATATATGGGCATCACTACATATCCTGTAATAATAGTAATCAATCCACACATAGTTCTTGAATGAAGGTGTGGTGGTAGACCAACACCAATGATAGTGGTCCTCTCAGGTGAAGTCCATGGTAATGCATAGTTTTATGTCATGAAGGGGACATCAAATGTGCAGTTTAACATCATGCAACAAGGACTTGTGTTTCACTTTTTATGGTCCTACATCCAAGACCATGATAACCCTATCGTGATCTGACATGTCTTGATTATGGGGGAAGAACCTACCAAAATTCCTAATCCCACATCATGAATTCTTGGTGTTACAAATTATGAATGATAAAGGTTCCTTTCATGACATGGAGGCAATTAAATACTTTGAAATTTTATATCATGTGGTGGCTAGGATAAGATATTTGATCTAGCTGTCCTTACATATTTCATTGGAATGAGAATCAAGCCATATGTAATTCTAGTAAACCCGTGCAGTTTAGTGTTATGTTGAAAGGAAATAAACTGTACAATTTAACATAATGAGGTATGGATAAAGGTGAATTAATGTGAACAAAGAATAATATTGCGGCTCGGCCTAGTAATAGAGGTTTGGGTGTCACTGAATATCCTGCGATGGAAAGAATCAGGCCACAAGTTGTTCTTGGGAATCATGTAGTATAGTTTCATGCAGTTAGGACATCAGTCCTGCAGTTTAATGTCTTGTGTGAAGGTTGAGGGTCACCCAGCATTGAAGAAAAGGAATATTGTAGTTAGGAATAAGAATAGAGTTTTGGGTGTCACTGTATATCCTATGATGGTAGGAATCAAGCCACATTTAGTTATTAGATTAAAATATTCCCTGTGTGGATCTGGATCTCACATGGGGATAGGGGACCTTTATTTTTTTTTCTTTCACACAAATCTATCTCATGTGTGGTGAATCTTTAGTGAGATGATTCTTTCCGTGCAGTTTAACATCATGCAGTAAGGATACCTCCCATGCAGTTTAATGTTATGTGGTCAGGATGTGTTTTGTATAGTTTAACATCATATGGTTAGGAAATGTTTGTCCATTTTAACATCATGAGGCTAGGATAAATATATTTCAGCTTGATGGAAGTTATGAAAATTATTTCTTAAGAAACCACACATTGGTTGGGAGTGGGACTCATTCCCCATACATTGTGGAAATTGAATAATATTCCTTAAGATAGACCTTATGTATGATATAAATCCCTTCCCATTTGGGTTCCATCTTCAAGGTTTTCCTACCTAGCATCATTGGGGTTCTAATAACCAATACCAATTCTCCTTGAAGGGACGAACAAAGTTGAACCTTTTTATTGAAGGATCATTTGATTTGTTCTGATGGACTTCAAGGTTGTGCTATGTACGCAACATGTTCTCATCAAACCTCTCCAATTAATCCAACCTCTTTTTCTATTTCTCATCATCCAAGAGTTGTCCGCATATATCTATTTGAATAAAGGGAAATTGTACTTCTATGGGTAACACTACCTTGGTTCCATACACCAATGAATATAGTGTTTCTTGTATAGAAATGCATGTGGTAGTCTGGTGGGCCCATAAAGCATGGATGAGCTTGTTCGGATCATAATTTTTTTCCTTATTCACCATGTTATGAAGTATATTTGATAAAATCTTATTATAGGCCTCTATTTGCCTATTTTTCACTACGTGATAGAGGGATGAGTGATTAGACTAAATGTTGCACTCATGGTACAATTTCTTAAACTCCATAGAATAGAATTTGGAGCTGTTTTCTTTCAATATCATGTGAGGGACTCTAAACCTGGTGATGATATTGGACTTCAAAAATTTGATGATATTATTCATCCCAAATTCCTTAAGGTTTATTACCTCATTCCATTTGGAAAATAAGTTGGTAGTAGTAAGGATGTTCATAAACTAATTCTCTATCTATGGGGGATATGGCCCCACAACATCCATTCCCCATACATAAAGCATCCAGGAATATTTATCCATATGTATGAATTTTGGGGGTTGATGGATGAAGTTTTCATGAATCATTCATGCATGAAATTTCTTGGTGAATTACCCAGAGTTTTGTATCATGGTTTTCCAGTAGTAACTTAGCCTCCTGATTTAGTGGGAGATCCTAGTACCAGATTGATGAGTGTCACTAAATCCTATATGAAATTCTTCCATGATGGTGGGAATCTCTCTTTCTATTATGAATATGAAGAGGATTCTATCAAATCCATGCTTTTTGATGTATTTTTTCTCATTTGGATCATTATGTTGTGTAAAGTTTTCTACTTAGAACTGAATCTGTTCCTTTACAACTCAGTCTATCTGGAGGATCCCATTTTGGAGATAATCAATGTTGGGATCCATCAATACAAGAGTGGATATTGGTTCCTCACACTCCAGTTAGGTGTTGACCTAATTGATTTCTTCCATGTCACAGATTAAAATCGATGATACCATCCTTCGATGCATGATGCAGAAGATTGCTTCCTCTTGATCAGGGTCGGCTAGGACTATGGCTTCATTAGCCAATGCATCATCATGATAATTCTATGATAGGAGGACATGATGAAATATGGGATCAACATGGAACTACTCCATTAGTCCTCTGACATATCCATTGATAAAGGCCAATTATTCCTTTTTATGGAATATTCACCACTGATCTACTTTATAACTGGAACTGAATCCCCTTTGATGTTTGGGTAGGCTATTTGAAACTGTAGGGATTTCTCCAAGACATTGATAAAAGATTTGTATTATACCTCATTATTTATGAATATTTTGGGCAGTGATAACAATTATGGAAAGATTTCTTTGTCTAGAGGAACAAACACAATACCTAGACCAACCCGGTTGAGTTTAAGATTTTATAGTTTCTTTCTAATTGGACTTTTGGAGGCACCATAAAAATAAATCTCCTATTTATAGGGAGTATCATGGGCATAGAAAACCTCCTCATCTAGAAGTTTTGTGTCCACTAGTGTACTTTCCAAGGTGGGATGTGCTGAGAGGAAATCAACCAGGGCCTTCCCTTTCACTAACTTTTTTGATACAAACTGAATTTCATACTTTTACAGAATGACAACCCATTGAGCTAAGTTCTCAGTCAACATAGGATGTCCAAGGATGTACTTGATCGGGTCAATGTGAGATACCAAGTAGACTTTGTGGTGCTTCAAGTAGTGCCTCATATTTTCACTACATAGATGAGTGTGAGGTAGTTCTTCTCAACATCACAATATTAGGTCTCAATACCTAGTGTTGTTCGACTTAGGTAGTAGAAATTGTTCTCATTCACCACATCATTTTTTATATGTGAGGAGATCACCAAATGATCATTCCATGTTGGCTGCATATAAGATTAGTGGATTTCCTTCAATGGGTATCATCAAGAATAGTTGGTGAAATAGGTACCACTTTATACTTTCGAAGGCTTCTTAGCAGTCCTCATCCCATCTATAGGTGATTCCCATCTCCATTAGCTTGGTGAATGGGAGATATTTTCTGGACAGGTTGGATAAGAAATGTTGAATGTAGGTGTGGTTACCTTGGATACCCATTAGTTATTTGAGATTATAAGGGAGTGAAATTTATAGGATTGTGCTGGTCTTTTCATGTTTGACCTCAATATAGCGGTGGCATACTAAAAATACAAGGAAATTCCATTATGTTACCCTAAAAGTGCATTTTTGTGGATTCATATTTAGACTATATTGCCACAACTTTTATAAGACTATTTGAAGAACCGTGAAGTGATCACATCACTGTTGAGATTTGAACACCAGGTCTCTAGCATAACATTTGATTATTCATCCCAAGAAGGACATAAAGATATGATTCAATGTGCATTGACAAGTGAAACCAATGTTTATTAATCCAAATGGAATGACCTGATAGAAAAATATATCCTGAGTGTAGGGTCCTGAAAATTCCACCAAGGGAAGAAAATACCCCCATGATCACTTTGTTAAAGGAAGTAAGTACTCCTACAAGTCTAGAAAGGTTAATAGACTCAAATCAAGTTTCAAATTTTAGAAGAAACTTGAAGAAATTAAAGTTTTCAAAGAATTTAAAGTGGACCAAATAGAATCACTGGGAAAGTTCCACAAAACACCTAGATCACAAACCAGTAGGTACGCATAACAATCCGCAAGTCGTTGGCCCATGGAGCAATGACCAACGAACAAGGTGTACAACGAAACGCGTCGCCAAAGGACTCATGCGCGTGAAGCCCATCCATGTACCATCCTGAAAAATTATTAGTTCTAGACTAAGTGAACCAGTAGGGTTTCCCAAACCATTGTCAAGAACCAAAGCCTCCACAAACCCCAGATTGATTGAGTCTTCCATGGGTCAGGATATCTTCTCATGGGCATCCACAAATGGTGCCGCTTTCCCATAGATATGATTGCATCGATGCTCTATAAAAGGAGCATAGTAGGAACAATGAGGGGATGGATGAGAAAGCCTGAAGGTGAATGAGAGGTTAGAAGAAAGATTCTAGAGAAGATTTCGGCTTTATTCTTGATTCGTCGGCGAAGCACGAATTACGAACCACTCTCTCTACAGGTACAATTGTTCTCGAACCATAAAATAGTGAAATTGAATAATAATAATTGAAATGTGAACCTAATTGGTGAACCAAAAGCCAAATACTTGTCGTGGATGAATTCCCCATGAAAAATAATCCTCTGAACCTCCTTCAATATGGTGCTCTGCATAGTGTACCGCTACGCGGACTGAACCTGGCACCACGTACTGCATCAGTATGCAGATGGAACCCAAAGTGGTGTGATGGGCCTCATACCACTATGGTACATGGTGATCTATATCCATGCTCATGTACTGCATCGGTATGCAGAATACCCCTCTTCCTGCATACCACTATGGTATGCAGAGCCTCCCCCATCCTGCATAAGAAACCAGTATGCGGAATGGGGTGTTTTCAGGTATTATTTCCTTTGGTTCCAACCTCACCCCTCCATTACCGCTCATTCCTCCATAATCCCTGTAACACCCGAGATTTTTATGAGTAATATTTTGTTTTTATGTTATATATATATATATCATCAAAGGAATCTTTCACTACACACTTGCTTGGATTGCTTTACACGAAATCGTGACCTTCCTTGATAGCTTGCATCGTACGTAATACCGAGGTTTCACTAAACAACGATATGCTATTAAAATATTATTAAAACTAGCCGTTATGAATAGTAATAACCACTTTTGAAATTTTATAAATTTTATTTTTCAAAATGGACTTCATTTTTTGATTCAGAATATCGAAATGAGCCTAGGGTAAAATTTTGGTATTTTTCTGAAAACTTTCAATTTTGATGAATAGTGAAACCACTAAGTGGTAGTTAAAAAAACTGAATTTTTCATAAAACTTAATTTTACCGCTTCTGTGAGTGGAATTTCGAAATCAGAGAGACACGGTTAATATCAAGGACTAAAATGTGGTTCAATGAGATGAAAATAATTTTTGGTGAATAGTAACTTTTAACTTTTTTTTACCACGGTTAAAAGTAAATAGGGTAATTAAGGGTAAAGATGATATTATTATTACCCTAAAACATGTCCTAATTCTATTGGATAAGTGTAATTCGACCAAAAACAAACTTAGGAATAAAATATGACCATTTAGGCCCACTTGGATTTGATTAGGACATTTATTATTAATTTTTTTAAAGAAGGGTTAAAATAGTTAAAATCAAAGTTGAATAAGTAAATAATTTTTAATATGTGGTTATACATAAGATAAATTAGACTATAAATATTCATTAGAAAGATAAAAATATTTCCTACATAATGGTACTTTTATTTGTAATTTTTTAGACATTAAATAATTTAATTTATTTATGACACAATGATGATGCAGTAATTATCTTATTAATGAAATATTGACATAATTAATGTTATAAACACCACAATAAATGTAATTTGAGACTTTTTATGAATTCCAATAATTTTCTAGGTTAAATATGAAATGTTAGTAGTGATTTAATTAACTTGGTTCGAACTAATAATTCTGTTATGATTTTCACTAAAATCAATTACTAAATAGTGTCAAAATTGACATAAAATAGTTTTTAAAACAAATATTATATTAGTAATTGTTATTTTATTCCTAAAAATCTAAGGTTCAGCCAAATGACTTAGATAAGGTTATATATATTAATAATAAACAACTTGGGGTTCGTTTGACTGCTTACAATAAGTTTATTAACCTTATAGTATAAGAACACAAGAAGACACGGTAAAAGTAAACTTATTTAACATAATGTTAATATAAATGATAAGGTTAAAATAGGAACCTAAACATGTCTAAATTCTATTTTATGAGAGGATTTAGACCCATCCCCACCTTATCTTCAAAATATATCAATTTGGAGCTATTTAAAACCGAACTTGACTTTATAATAAAATAATTTTTTTAGTTTTCCCAAAGGTGCCCCTCTCCTCCCTTATAAAAGGGCACCTCCTCCCCCTCTTCCTCACACCACTTTGAGCCTTCAAGCTCGGCCAACCCCTGCCAATTTTTTCTCTCCACTTCCCTAGAAATATCCTAGAGGTTCTGGTCTTCTTCAAATACCCATTTTAGTGCCCTAAAAGGAGGTCTCAAAGAAGCACTTCAAAGAAGAGGTAATGTCCGTTACCGATTCTTTCATCTTTATTTCTTCTTCCACTTATTATTATTTAGTTGTTTCATTATGAAGTAATAACATAAGTATCACTCATATACTGATATGTTATTATAAGTATGAAACAACCCTATTTCACTATCTATCCATCCTACGGAAAAAGAAATCACCGTGCGTGCGTACGTACGGAATACCGTCTCCACGCCGTGGTGTAATCTATTTTCCACCACCACCTTACTTGTATGGGTATAATGGTGTAAATAATGACTATATATGACTATTATAAAGTGATACTGATTATGAAATAGTATACATACACTCCAATACAATTCCATGATCATAGGAATGATACCATCACTCGTGCGTACGTACGGAATACCGTCTCCACGATGTGATGCGACTTGTTCTACATGATCTTCATTTCATAATGATTATATAAATGAATTTAATGAATTAATATGATATATATTACACTAATACCATTCTGAAAATGAGGTATCTATAACCTAAAGAGAATAATAATAATTTATTCGACAAAACATGCATAAGAACAAAAAGTTATAAACACCCGAATAACAAGTAGCAATGAAATATTACTACTAAGAAGCCAAGAATATGACCATATATGATATCATAAGAATAAGTATGATTCTGGAATAATTCAATAACATTATTTAAACCATTATACAGGAGCTTCGGACACGTACAAAGCAAATCGGACCTAAGGTAACGGAAATATCACAATCTCATTTTTATCCGAGATTGTTTATACTTTGGTATTTACTGGGGTGTATTTTATCACCCAAATCCATGTTTCTTCAATATGTAATATTATTTCCAACCACCTACAATTGTTTAAATCCAATTTTACCCTTCATTGAGTTTTTAGTAAAAGATATGAAAGGAATCTTTTGTCATTTTTCGTACGAGGTACTTTTTGACTTTTCCGACAAAAGTACGAGAAGAATGTTTTTTTTAACTTATATGACAAGAATGGATTTTTAAAACATTATTTCCAAGAATCTTCCTTTATAAGTTTTCAAGTTTATTTTTAATCAACTTATTTTAGTTTATAATTGTATGACATGTTAAGAAAAGAAAAGTGTTTTTGAAGTAGAAAGGATATTTTCCTCAAGAATGGAGTTCAAATGTTTTATCAAAATTATTTTACATCTAAGATAATATAGGGTTCTGTTTTTATCCCTATTATTACACTGATTTGATTATGTTGTGAGGGAATTATTTTTATGAAGTCATTTACCTTATATTATTTGTTTTATGATGTCATGATGTTTCAAGAATCCCATTTTTGTTATATGTGTTATGCGATGATGTATGATTTATGACTATGTGGCACACATAAGAAAGGATTCATTATAAGATGGGTGGGACCTATATCTCCCTCCAATGCATTGGGTAAAGATTTATATCTCATGAGATAGACATGGCTGGAACGGAAGGTTATTTTGGTTCAGTGATTCAGGACTGAAACGAGGAGTGAACTCGGTTCAGAAATGGACTTTGTCCGCTAAGATAGTCTTGGAAATGAGTCATGACTAACAAGAAATGATTTTCCATGATTATGTGTGCATGCCACAAAGTTTCAAGTTTTTATGTTATGATTATGGGGATCTCATTTTCACTTCTATAATTTATTCCATGTTAAGATATTGTGATCTCTTTTGCAGGTTATGATTTTCAAGAAGATATGATATGATTTTTATTTCCTTTATTTGCCCTTGCTGTGCATTTGAGCTCACCCTTTTTTGTATGTTTTCTTTTCCCCAGGTCAGGAAGATAGATATTAAGTAGAATATGCTAAAAGGGACCCTAGATATGATGAAATAAATGGGATACACTGTAGAAGATTTATGAACCAGTTGTTTATGTTTCCCAGTTTCTAAAGACACTATACATATACGGTCCTTTGTGGTTTTGTCATATGTTGTAATAAGTGTGCTTAAATTTTAAAGTATTAAAAATGTATGTAAAGTATGGGTCATTATAATCCCTCTGCTAACCATTCCTTCGACATCAGGAAAAAGCCACCTCCAAAGCCATCAGACCCATCTGATCAAACCATCGGCTGCATCAGTGCACCCCTTTGAGTCTGCATACCCATGGTAAGCGGAGTCACTAAGGCTCTCCCAACAACGGTTCGGGCTTCAGGAATGATTGTGGGTCTACATTCCCATGGTAACCCAGAGTCCAACCTTGGGATGCCGACATGAACCTCTCCATTCTAGGGATTAAGATTGATCACTTTATTTTCTATTCAATGAGGAATAATGATCAGTCAAAGGGGTTATGTGTGCTCCCCCCTTTGGTGAGGATGACACTCCTCCCCTTCCGGAAATGTATTCTGGGGCCCTCTCACTGAAGTAAGTCCCCAATCTGCTGAGGTCAGGACACATTATCTTTAATGTCATTTCACATGGAAAGTTTCATCGCTCCGTGTATTTGCCCACGGTTACCCCGGCCTCGTCCGTTGTAGGCTCTCCATATCCCACCAAAAGGAGAGGAAGCATATGTGCTTTGTTGAATATTTCACGTCCACTTTTTTCTCACACTGAGCATGAATCATGTGGGTTTAGTACTTTGTGATGATTAAAACATCAAACTGAATCTAAACTACAAGAACTCTGATTCTTGATCAAACCAGGATATGTAGGATGCCTTCCTGAAGGCCCGATCTCAAAAGGGTTCCCATCCAAAAGGGTCAACCCAATCATGCCCCCTCAAGTGGGAAGCTTCCATGTGTAAGCCCCAACCAATCTAAACTATGAGAACTATAATTCCTGATCAAACCAAGATAAGTAGAATGCCTACCTAAAGGCCCGAGCTCAAAAGGGTGCCCATCCAAAAGGGTCCACCCAATCACGTCTCTTCAATGGGGGACCACCATGCGTAAGCCCCCAACATAATTACGAATTGCATGGGTTCTGATTCCTCTATTTAGGATACATAGGAAACCCATATTATGGGTCTGGTCCCAACATAAAATCACCATCTATCCCCCTTGGATGACAATAAACTCTAAAACTCCTTATTGTATGGCTCAAGTCAACATCACCTTTGTAGCATCAAATCTATATGCATGCTTACACTGATCCTACAAAATAAGGGTAGACCATGGAAATACTCTTCAAGAATGAACCAAGGATTCACAAACATATGAACATGACTTAAATCTATAAGAGAGTCCTAGAACAGATGATAATCCTCTCCCAAAAGGGTGAGGTGAGCCTAACTTCCCATCTTGTCGACCAATGGAGTCCTTAAGTGTCATTGGTTGAATCATCAATCAACGAGTTCATGCATTTGGAAAGAAGGTCTATGAATAATGGATACCAGTTATGTTTGGAATTCCTAGCTCCACAAATAAACCTGTTGGAGATCATCTGAGCAAGTTATATCCAAGGGGAACCAATTGCCCAAGCACTTGACCCCACGCAATCACCCACTAGGACCGACTGACTGTGGCATCTCCTTCGCAATGCATAAGGGGTGAAATTTCCACTCCCCATGGGGTTAATACAACCTTCCTTAAAGGATAATGATGTAAAATAGGTTGAAACAAAAGAAATGGTTAATTTTACAGAAAACCATCTTTGGAAAGAGGGACGCGTGATAATCCTCGTCAGACCATTTCTACTCCACCCAAAATGCGCCACCTGAGAGGTAGAACAAAAATGGTGAACCCGATGTGAATCCTTAACCAAGGTGGTGGTTCTACCCCAATGATAAAAGAAAAAAGACCATTTCACATCGACTCATTTTTTTCCCCGGTACATGTGAAACGCGCCACCTCAGAGGTGGAAAAAAATGGTGAACTCAATGTGAATCCTTAACCAAGGTGGCGGTTCTACCCCAATGATAAAAGACAATAGGAAATTGCACGTGAGCCCATTTTTTTCGCACTAGTATGCGCAAAACGCACCACCTCATAGGCAGAACAAAAATAGTGAACCCGATATGAATAATTAACCAAGGTGCAATTTCTACCCCAATGATAAAAGACAAAATGACACCGCATGTCGGACCATTTTATTCGCCACAGCATGTACAAAATGTGCCACCTAGAAGGCAGGACAAAAATGGTGAACCTGATGTGAATCCTTAACCAAGGTGGTAGTTTTACCCCACTCAAGACCCTTTTCCCCACAATAGAAAAAAAGAGAGGGGGAAGGGGGACAAGCCAAATCTCCAGATATAAACATGTTTAAAAGTATGATACTTTGACAAGGTTTTTTGGACTGTATGTCATATATGTATGTCACAGGTTACCACTAAGAAACCTTAGATCCAAATTACATCCCAACGACCAATGCAGACACACAGATCAGCGATTCCACAGGCAGCCGGGTCCCCAACGAAGAGAAGGATCCCCTCATCTACCTAGTGTCATCAATGCCTGGTATCCAACATGCTGATCAAAGAGTACCACTAAAATGGTACTATCCCCACACTGGAGACCATCAGACAAGCCCTCCAATCTATAAGAGTCCACCATCTTCCTCCTCAACTGTAGCTATCACACCATCACAAGGTGGCCCTGCTGTTCATCTCAAACTATTTTAGGAGCTTATCCCTGGAATGTGACAACGAGTACCTCCCTTATCTTAAGGAGGCGGATGAAGTCGATGCTAGAAGATTAATCTCAACTGCACAAGGTAACTACTCACGAACCCCCTCCAGAGAACATTGTCGCCGACACCAGACGACCATACCTCCTCCTACCGAAGAGGACCTTATGCCATGGGCACCTGCCAAAGTCTAGGAGACCTGATCCCCTCGGGTTGCCCTCCAAGGGAAGTAAATATATAATCAGGAACATGCTATCACCCTAGTTCTTGAGGATAAACTCTGTCACACTAATGTGGTGGAATTAAATGGGAATACATATGACTCTTCACCCTTCACTCAAGTCCACCATAGAAATAGGGTGGCACAATACGAGAACATACACATTCCCGCTAGTGGTCACTGGTCCCACTTTGTAGAAAGAGAGACAAACTACAAGCAGATGCAAATATCTACCGATGTACAACAAGCCCGTCAACCAAATTGGGTAGAAACCAGCTATACATAGGCACAAATACTTTCTTAAACCTTCCAATATTGCCAACCAAATAGAGAGACACTCAGCTACACACAATCATAAATACCTTCTGATGCATTTTAATCCTTCCATCCAAATAGGGAGGTAAGAAAATACGAGTAGAGTCAAATTCATGCGGATGAATACAAAGATTGTGAGATAAATACTATGGAAAATGAGCAGATGAAAATTCCCGCTTGTGAATATGAAGACCACCATTCAAATACGGTGGAAACCAAAGAAGAAAACTGTTGGTATACTCATTTCTCTGTCTCGACATAAGAGAACTTCCAGTATCTACTGGAAACTCATGGAGGACCAGAGTAGGCACAAACTCCTACTTTGATATCAGAATAGGCCTTTATTCCCATTCTAGACAAAGATGTATATCAAAACGTCCTGGAAATTATGGAATATTAGATGTCAATTCCAAACAATATTCTCCAAACAGACCAAGATATCATTGCATTGGCAGTAAAGGTGAGAAACCAGCCCCACGACCCGGTTTCCTCGAATAGAATGACACCCCTCAAAAAATGAGTTAGTCACTATGGAGCAGTTATGAATCCTTGATCTAGTCCAGGAGGATCGATGGAAATATCTTGTAATATATAGACAACTGGATCGGGAACACATACTTATTTCAACTGGGGGATGCTGGTCCAACATGTTGGTCGCTCCAAGGAAGGCATATATTCCTGCCAAAACTCAAGATGCACGTAGGCGTATCCCGACAACATCATGGAACCCAAAAAGATAAGGACCCATACATGAAATCCATTACCAACAACAGATGGCCCTAGTTACCCACAAGAGAGTTCTCAAAAATGAAATGCACCAAAGGAAACTGGAAAATGAAGAGCACATACATGATCCTGCTCTGATGGAATCTGGGGTTATTGATTCCCTCAAACATATATCAATAAAGGATTAAGACCCTATCAATCCATTACCTAATTATGGAAGTGGCAGTAGCATTTGTGAAGGTCCTCCCCATAATGTCGCTACCAGCTACTCTAAAGGTCCTCCATAGAGCACCCACGGGGGCTCACTCCATGGAAAAAGAATGATCGATCACGAGAGTCTATCTCCTAATGCGCATTGGGGTAGCCCTCCCCTCAACTTGAATATCTTACAACAAGAAGGTCATCCCCTTGATTCCGTCCACCCTGACAGTCCTCCCCAGGGTATACACTATATATATGCTTCTCCTTATACTTAGACATCAAGTCATGATGGTAGTCCTCTCCATGATGATAGTCATTGTGAAGGCCCTCCCTACAATGACAGAATCTGTGAAGGTCCTCCCCATAGTAATGCCAATCAATGAGAAGGTCATACCCTAATTGCAGTACATTCTGAAGTCCCTCCCTAGGATGTGAACTTCAAAATATCTCCCAACATCCGTTATCAAGTCATGATAGTATTCATCTCCATGATGACAATCATTTAGAAGGCCCTCCCTGCAATGACAGTTTCTGTGAAGGTCCTACCCTTAGTGACATCAAGCTGTAATAAGGTCCTCCTTTTGTTGTAGCCCACCCAGAAGGTCCTCCCCAAGGTATACACTGTAAAGAAACTTCTCATGGTCAGACATCAATTTGAAATAGTAGCCCTCTCCATTGAATCACAATTGCAAAGGTCCTCCCTGAAATCAAGATTCATACTGGCAGGAAGGTCCTCCCCTTTCTGAAAGAAATGCGAGAAATACCTCCTATACAGAGGTGCTCAGAACGGAGTCAGACACATCAGGAACTCCGTCTATAATGAGTGATATTCTTTCTCAACCATAGGATGTCCTGGGGCCACACTCATCTTCTGATCCACCCCCACAACATCCAAAAATCATTAATTCTCCCACCAGCCAGGTTTCTTGGAACGAAATTATAAAGAAGCAGTCGAGTTGGGCATATCAAGTAGAGGAGCCTCTGTAAGAACAATAATAGGATATGTTGCTTCTGAGAATAAAACTCGATAAGGATAATATAGCAGTGATTTATTGGCCTATGACCACTTATCACTTCGACATACCAGGAGAGTTTTCTGGGTACACTAGTACAAAAACCTTTTTTTACGCTAGTTTTTTTAGCTTTTTAACGTCGGTTTTGAGGAGATGTTATTGCAATAAACGTTAAAAATATGATATTTTACGTTAGTTATTTAATAAACGGTGTTAAAAATGGGGTTTTATAGTTTTTAACGCCAGTTTTTTAAAAACCGATGTGAATGACAGTCTAGAAATGATGTTAAAAAGGCATTTTTACGTCGGTTTTTAAAAAATAGACATTAAAAGTCATTTTTAAAATCTGTTTTTAAATAAATGATGTAAAAAAAAGTTTACCATCTTGTAGATAATTTACTAATCTTCAATTTTACATTTCATAGAGCTCAAATGGAGTTACAGATCAAAAATTACGACCATCAGAAGTTTGGTATATTTTTTTGGGGAAAGATCGAATGAGCCAACCGTAGCTTTGTCTTAGAAGGAATTTTAGAATCCGAAGAAGGATCTATAGTTTTACCCTGATATAAATAATTATCCATAATTATAATAAAATTAGAATCATTAAATGTTATATCAATTAAGAAAAATAATCCTAAAAATAAAAATCATGGAAAAATAATTACAAATGCCTTGACGAGATCGCATAAAGAAAAAATAGCGGATTCATGTCGAAGATCAAACAAGTCGAGTCGTTGGAATGATGATGGTTGAAAGAAATGATCATTAAACGGTATATCAATTAATAAAAAAATCATAAAAAACTTAAATCATGGATAAATAATTACAAATACCTTGACAAGATCACGAATAGAAGAAAAAATTAATTCATGTTGAAGATCAAACGAGCCGATTTGGGGGAACGATGATGGTTGAAAGGAATGATCATTAAATTAGGATATTTTTATAATTAAAACATATATTTGAGATGATAAAATGAAATGCAATATTAAAAATTTTAGGCAGAAATTGGAAATTTTGATATCATGATGTAAAAAAATTGAAATTTCATGTTGGTGGGATATTAAAATTAACTATCACGTTTGTTTTACGATAACCTTCATGAAAAGATATTAAAATTTTAACTGATTTTTTACATCGGTTATTTAATAACAAATGTGAAAAATTAATTTTCATCATGTTTTCATGTCAGTTATAAAATAACTGACGTGAAAAAACAATTTTCATAACTTTTTTATGTCGGTTATTTAATAACTGACATTAAAAGGAATTTTTCACATCAGTTATTAAATAGCCAACATGAAAAATTTTCCCAAACATGTATATAATTTCTCAATATTTGATTTTATAGGTCAAAGAGCTCAAACGGATTTACAGATCAAAAGTTATGGCCTTCGGAAATTGACCTTCCCTAAGACTTCGTTTAGAGATGATTAACTTTTGATGACCCTAACTTTTAATCCATAACTCTGTTTGAGATTTGTGACCTATCAAATCAAAGATTGGAAAATGAAATTCATGTTTTAAAAAAAATTCAAGTCATTTATTTAATAACATATGTGATAAATCTATTTTCATAACTTTTTCACGTCGGTTATAAAATAACTGATGTGAAAAATCACTTTTCATCACTTTTTCACATTGGTTATTTAATAACTGATGTTAAAAGAAAATTTTCACGTTAGTTATTTAATAATCGACATGAAATTTTTTTAAAAACATGTAATTCGTTTTTAAATCTTCAATTTGATAGGTTACAGAGCTCAAAAGGAGTTACGGATAAAAAGTTATGGCCTTCGAAAATTGACCTTCCCTAAGACTTTGTTTAGAGATGATCAACTTCCGATGATCATAACTTTTAATTTGTAACTCCATTTGAGCTCAGTGACCTATAAAATTGAAGCTTGGGAAATGAACTACATGTTTGTAAACATTTTTCACGTCAATTATTTAATAAGCAAGATGAAAAATACCTTTTAACGTCTATTATTTAATAACTGACGTGAAAATGTCAAGAAAATTGATTTTTCACGTCGGTTATTTAGAAACGACGTGAAAAAGCCAAGAAAATAGATTTTTCATGTCGGTTATATAATAACCGACATAAAAAATCAGTGAAAATGGATTTTTCATGTTGTTTTTTATATAACTGATGTGAAAAATAAGCGAAAAGTTATTTTCACATTGTTTATATAATAACCGACTTGAAAGATCAATTTTCAGAGATTTTCACATTGGTTCTAAAAAACCGACGTGAAAATAGGCAATGTTAAAGATAGTTTTTGTACTAGTGGGAATGTACACATGACATATAACTCAATATATGGATGAATTTTCATCATCTAAAATGAAAATTCTTACCATATAAAGTGTATACTGACCACGTCAACATGTTAGGGGAGCTTCTATGTCTAATCGACCTGGAATCCCTCTCATCCGCAAGGCAGTCACAATCAGAAAGTTGAAAGAAAAAACTTTAACTGGATTTCC
Organism: Viscum album; assembly: GCA_963277665.1. Lineage (NCBI taxonomy): Eukaryota > Viridiplantae > Streptophyta > Magnoliopsida > Santalales > Viscaceae > Viscum > Viscum album. The sequence continues at coordinate 1,888,363,645 of OY728125.1, read as the reverse complement.
TCCATGCAATGCACAAGTTTCTTCACCTCATTGGAAATGCCCCGAATGGTGTTCAAATTTGGGTATGGGGAGAACATGGGGCTCTACACTTCACCTCTCGTCCCGTCTAGCAGGCCCCATTGGAAATGACATCCTGAAATGTCATCACCCAACGTAAACAATCAAGTGAAACCCCTAATCAAGAAATATGTGATAATAAACAAAAACTGGCATGGAGTAAGTATCCAAAGCTTTAGGACTAAAGAGATCAATCTATCAAAAAGATTCTCGTTCAGGAAACCAAGAACATCTAGTAGGATTCCCGCCTAAGGGAAGCGAACCGACAAGCAATGAACATATCTTCATAAGATCATAGACTCTGTGCATGCCTAATTCCATACTTGGACCACACCTATGTGGGAGTACATGAAATTGTAAACGTGGAAATAGTGGTGGCTACCACCGAAATACGGGAATAACCCTAGCCTAGAGGGCTAGGGGCATTTTAAAATCAAAATTCCCCCATAAGACCAAAAAATCTAGGCCATGACACATCAATAGGAGAACGTGAACAACCCCAGCCCATAGGGATGGGAGAATTTTTACCTCAGGTCCCCGTACAATGGAATTATTCCTTCTACCATCTAGGAAGAACAATATAAAGAGGAGTCACTCGTTCCACCCCTTCTTGTGGTTCACACCCTTCGAGATAAAGGCACGTTACAAGGTCATACTAGGGCTCCCTTCAGGTTGATCTTTTCCAAGAAGCCTGAAGAATACCACAAAATGGAAGAAAAAAATCCAACAAAGGACACAGAAATCCTTCCTACCTTTCAGTACCAAGTACACCACCCCCAATGTGGTATGCCTCAGTGAACGTGGTAAACGTAAACTCCAAAAATCTCACAGATAATGAAATAGAGGGAGAGGATTAAAAGGAAGATGGTCCACTCCCAGAGGCATCCCACACTGAGCCTGATGATGTGCATACCCAAAACCATAGAGTGTTTCTAAATCTGGGCTCCCCCTCAGTCAATCCGACAGTACCTCCCGTACGAAACCCCAATAAGGAGAAGAATAAATCCAAGGTCTTCTAAGACCCGACTTCTCCACCCCCTAGAAATTCATCCCTTAATCACAATGAAAGGTTTGCCAAACAGGAGGAAGAAATGAAAGAGCTTAGGAGAATTAATGTTGAACTACGTCAAGGGAGATACCATGCCAGATGTGTTCCCCCCACAGAATGTCAGCAAGTGCTCCCAGAAGAGGTGACCATGCCACATGTACTCATCCCGATGAATGAATCCAATCTTGGAGGTTCGTTCAACCTGGCCCCGAAAGGAAATCAAGACCTCCCCCCACTAGGAAGGTAGTCATAATATATTCAGAAAAATCCACAAATGATACCTTCAGCTGGGTATCAACCCCAAATTCCAACAACACTGGTACACCCAGTTTTGTCCATTTCCGCACCAGCTCAAGCTCAAGCCCAATAGGATATGCATCAAGGGATCTTGAATACCATCGATCAATTAACAGCTCGAATAGAATCCATGGAGGGGAAATGTAGTCTGATACAGCTAGAGTACAAACCTTTACCTGATTGTGTAAGCAATGTTATGACACTGTCAAACTTCGGAAACCCCGTATTCCTAATATTCAATGGCTCAGGGGACCCGAAACAACATTTAATGCACTATTCCTCCTATTATGACCCCATGAAAGGCACTCTAAAGCAATAAGAATTAGTAAAAATCAGGTGCTTCGTACAAACCCAGTAGGGATTGGATTTTGTATGGTACACTATACTACCATCCAATTAAATCATAGGATAGAAGGATATCTGATGATAGTTTCTCTTCCAGTTCAGTTCAACACTACCTAAGATGATGGTCAGTGATGTCATGAACTGCAAATAGTTAGAGAAAGAAAGATTCTCAGACTTCATTGCTAGATGGAAATTCCTGACTTATTCCCTGAACCAGCCTCTCCCCCAGGATGAAATGCTTTCCATGTGTATCGATAACCATCGAGATGAATTTTGAACACCGCTCATCCCAGTGAAGTACACAAATGGGTTTAGAGATTTCTCTCACATTGCCCAAAGAATATAAGATTCCTTGAAACAGACCAATCTCAAGTCCCTAGTGGCCCCATCATCCCCCAAGAATAGAATGAGAAAAGATGAAATGGATTATGTCATGCTTAAGCCACCCCCGACACCAACTCCAGTTGTGAGGCCCCTATCGAAACGTGCAGGACCCCCCTGAACGCCAACAGCCTCCCCCACCTCGGTAAGATGAGCAACGAGGTGCTAAAAGAAATCAGTTTGAAGAATAAAGAAATAAATTTTACTTGTTCTAAGATGACCATGTCTGCGGATATTTCATATCCGCCATGAATTACAACTTTCTCCGGCTACTGGAGCTAAAGTGAGCTGATGAAGTGAGTCTGAATGATCATCCAAATTATTGTCCCTATCGCTGGATACTAGGACACACTATCCAGAAATTATTCATTTTAAAGGATCTCCTACAAAATATGGTGGATCTAGGGAAAGTTAAGTTGGTCCCACCACCAGCACAAGTGGCGTATGTTTCCACCTCAGACTCAAGAGAGGAATAGGAATGGAAAATAGTCGCCAGTAAGAAGTAGAAAAGGTTTGAAAATTGGATGACCCACAAGACCATCAACCGAGTTCATGAAATCCTCCAGCAACTGTCGAAACATCCAATCATGCCCCCAAAAGTTCCCAATACAACAAAACCATCCTCCTCGGCCCCGTGGTCCTCTAAATGCCAGAAGGGAAGAAATCATGATCAAGAAGATGAGATGATACCAAAGACAAAGCTAGTGTTGACCCTTTCAAACTTCATACCAAAGAATTTGGTACAACGGGCACCACCCCACCAAACGGCACAATGGGCACTACCCTTCCAAATAGTAAAATGGGAAATGCCCCACCAAATGAAAAAAGGAGACATTCAGACAGAAATAGTTTCATATCAAGAACTGATCTTCAACTATATTAATTTCATTCATTTAATGGACCCCTTATCAGATGGAGTCTATGGACACAGACCCAAATTCCCTGCACCCAATCGGAGATCCCGAGTAAGAGGCTGTAGAGGAAAGAGGTGTCCTAGAAGGCATGATCATGAAAGGAGTCAAATTCCCAGCCACACCATAAATCAAACCATTAACATCGCAGAAACTCACAGAAGGACCCTTCAGAAAACACAATAAGAACTGTAATGATCCTCTTCCCCAAACAGAATAAATCTAAGCCCAGTTATCTTAGAATATCCATCAGAAGAATAAAAAATATCAAATCGACAAAGGAATGCGGGAGGAACTATTTGGCCAAACCTGGAAAGGACCGTAGCACCACCGTCCTCATCTAAAGAGGTCGAACCATCCACGTCTAAAGCCCAAACCCATAAAGTGTCTGTGAAAGAGAAACCCCGAGCCGGGAAACACCTACCTTTAGAGTATAAATATGATATTGTAAAGCAGTTGGCTTCAGTACCATCAAAGCTATCAATCCTAGATGTCTTAAGCCTGTCTGCAGATCTTAGGGAGGCACTCATCGAAACCTTACTATGTCCCCAAGAGTTCAGGGTTGAATTAGTAGTAGCTAAATTCCATTAGACAGAGAACAGTCCTGAAGAATGTCACGTCGTCATCTCCTTCGTAGACAGGGATGGAGATGCCATCATGCAAGGGTACATAAAACCCTTATATATGCCCAACAAGATAAATGGAATTGATGTACGAAGGATCTTCATTGATAGCGGCTCTGAAGCCAACCTCATCCTGCTATGAAAGCTTTTTCGATTGGGCTATGATGAAGAAAACTTGAAACCCTACACTACAAATCAACTAGTATATGAAAAAAGAGAGTAGAAACCATTGATAAGAATCAAGCATAAAACTTGACTTAGAGAGCTTATGTCGGATTCTGAGTTCCTGGTATTAGAACAAAGTACAACCTTCAACATCCTATTAGGGAGGCCCTGGCTACATCAAAATGCTACAATTCCATCATCATACCATCAGTGCATCAAATATTGCAATAATTGGAAATGGGACATTTCACGCTGATAAATCCCCATCCGAGTCTTGTGAATTTCATTATATTGACATTTGGTTCTATGAGTTAGAATTGAAACATACTTCATCCAATGAAATTGATTGTATTACTACTCCGAATGGATTGGAAACATCTCCCGCCAACCCCCTCCAGCATCTTGGGGAAGAGTATGTATTAACCATCAACCAAGTTGAATGCACAAGTGCAAGCCCAAATGCAGAATCAATCGTCTACATGGTGTCTATTACAGCCACCAAGTCCAAAGACACAGAAAAGTGGGATGACTCCAAGGATGTCAAGAAAATCCCTATCAAAGATGCTTTCAGCCTATCCCCAGAACCTCAAGCTACCCCTGCCTCACACCCTAAGGAAAATGACAATTTCTCTCCCATCATTGGATAGTTCATCTCAAAAATAATCTCTCCATCAGAAGAGGGAGAAGATGGAGAAGATGAAGATGATGAAGATGATGAAGAAGAAGAAGAGGAAGAAGACCTCAAAGATGCCCCTCCTGTATTCTAAGAAGGTGTATCCACCATAATTGATGAACTTAAGGAGATAAATCTGGGCACTGAAGATGACCCGCGGTCCATTTTGATCAGTGTGGATATACCTGTCAAAGAGAAGGAGGCATACACCTCCTTCCTAAAGAAGAATTGAGATGTGTTTTCCTACAATTACACTAAAATGCCAAGCTGTGATCCTGAGGTTTCCACTCATCATCTAGGCTTACCAGAAGATCACCAGGGCTATAAACAGGAATCTAGAAGGACCCACCTGACACATGCTACCAAAATAGAGGTTGAATTTGACAAGATAATAAAATATAACTTCATACAGGAGGTCAAATATCTGATCTAGATAGAAAAAATTGTCCCTTTCAAAAATAATAATGGAAAGATTAGAATCTACATTGACTTAAGGGACCTTAATCATCATTTCTCAAAAGACTATTTCCCGGTCTCGGTCACAAAATTTTTGATCGATGCAACCACTGGATATGAGTCTCCCACTTTCATGGAAAACTATTCTGGATACAACCAGATCCAGATGGCCTAGGGAGATGAAGAAGCTACTTATTTTATGGCTTCTCAGGGAGTGTTCTGTTATAAGGTGATGCTCTTTGGTCTTAAAAATGTCAACGCCACATATCAATGAATCATGCATCACATCTTCAATCCCTTCTTGGGAAGATTCTTCAAGTGTTATGTCAAAGATATAGTGGTTAAATCATGACAGCACTCAAACCACATGGATGATCTTGAATCTATCTTCAACAAGTTGCGACAACACAGTTTAAAGATGAATCCCCTAAAATACACCTTTGGCGTTACCTTTGGAAAATTCCTCAGCTTCATTGTATGCCATCACGACATCGAATTTGACCCTGATAAGATTAAATCCATCCTTCGCATGTCCCCACCTCACAACCTCACCGATTTGAGAGGTCTCTAAGGGCACCACGCTAACATCTAACCCTTCATAGCCAACCTATAAGGTAAATTCTTACCTTTCACCAAGATTATGGAGAAAGGAGTTATGTATGAGTGGGATAATGATTTACAATAAGCGTTCAAAAATCTAAAAATATATATCCTAAGCCCGCTAGTGCTGATTCCACCAGTTGAGGGGAGACCGCTCATTTTTTATGTTACCTCCCTAGAATGGTCATTAGGCTCCTTCCTCATGCAGAAGAATGATTCCTGAAACAAGAACAACCTCTATTACCTCAGTTGAAAAATGATTGATACTGAAACTTGGTATTCAAAAATTGAAAAGAACTTCCTGTCCCTAATCTTTATAGTTCATAAACTTAGGCATTACCCATATTACCATAAGGTCCAACTAGTTTCTTATTGCAACCCTCTCAAATACATCTTCAATAGTACCATGATAAATGGGTTCCTATCAAAATGGTTAGTCATCCCACAACAGTTTGACATATGGTACGTGCCCCAGAAATCCATCAAAGGTCGAGCACTAGCGTAATTCTTAGCAGAGAACCCCTTAGAGGAAACAACACCATTGGATGCCAAACTTTCAGATTAAGAAGTATTCTCCATCCAGGAGGACCCCCAGATGTGGGAAATGAACTTAGATGGTGCTTCCCGAGGCCCAACAGGGAAAATTATAGAGGATCCCAAACTCAACAAAGTGGGGATGGGAATTATACTCGTATCCCCTAAAAAGTTCATCTTTACTTAATCTTTCCTACTTTCGAAAGGGTTTACAAATAATTAAGCATAATATAAAGCCCTTGTTGCAGACCTAGAATAGGCACATCATGTAAAATACAAACACCTAAAAATAATGGGTGATTCAGAGGTAGTCATCAAATATGTCAATGGTGACTACACCATTAAGAAAGAAGCATTGGTACCTTTAATGAACCATGTTCTAGAAATGATGGAAGAATTCCTATCAGATCCAATGTTGAACTATGTCCCCCAGTAAAAAAATGCCCATGCCGACACTTTTGAAAATGCATCCATAGTCTTGGCCGATCCATATTGGGATGAAACAACCATTAGCATTACCCACCACCAAATGGTCTTGCCATTTATACAAAGAAATAAAGAGTAAATTGAATAAATTAACCCCATTTATGAGCCTTATGGTCACACCATTGACTGGATGATTCCCATTGCAAATTACCTTCGTAATGGGAAACTCCCACCAGATAGGGATGGAAGGGAGAAGGTCCAAAGACGAGCAGTCAAATTTGTCTTGTATAATGGGGTAAACCAAGAAAAAGTTCTCTACAAATGAGGCCTTGACGGAGTCCTTCTCAGGTGCATTGGTGGATAATAGACTACCGCCTTCATGAAATAATTGTACGCCAGAGCTTGTGGAGAGAACCAATCAACAACCAATCTCTCTCACCAAATCTGAAGGCTCGAGTATTACTGGACCACTATGATACAAGATTGTTACATATTCACCAAGAAGTGACATTCCTACCAAGTTCATGCCAATTTCATACACTGACCCCTAGAGTTACTTCATATAGCTAAGTACTCCTGCCCATTTGCCACCTGGGGGATGGATGTTGAGGGACCATATCCTCTCACCACAGCCAGAAAATTCAAGTTCATACTCACGACGACTGACTTCTTTTCCAAATGGGATAAATACATACCCCTTAAATAAGTTGGGTTGCACTACTAGAAAAACAGTTATTTGCGACGGGATCCCGTCGCAACTGGCTTTTTGCGACGGGGCCCCATCGCAAATAGCCCGTTGCTGAAAACGCCGTCGCAACTACACTTATTTGCGACGGGCCCGTCGCTAAATCCTTTTTTTGCGACGGTCATTCTCCCCATCGCAAATAGTATTCCGTATTTTTGTAAAAAACTTTTAAAATAGTTTTTGCGACGGGACCCGTCGCAAAAACGATTTTTAAAAAAAATAAAAAACTATTAATAATACTAGTATTTGCGTCGGGCATCGTATCCCGTCGCAAATACTATTGATAGTATTTGCGACGGGTCCCGTCGCAAATAATATTTTAAAAAAAAAATAAAAAACTATTAATAATACTAGTATTTGCGACGGGTATAGTATCCCGTCGCAAATACTATAAAAAAAATAAAAAAAAATAAATTATTAATAAATTATTTTAATTAATATAATAATAGAATTATAATTTAAAAATGAAAATAATAAATTATTTTAATTACTATAATAATAGTAGAATTAGAATTCAAAAATAAAAAATAATAGAATATTAATAAATGATTTAATTAATATAATAATATTACAATTATAATTCATAAATAAAAAAAATATTAATAAGTTATTTTAATTAATATAAAAATAATAGAATTATTTTACATTCAAATATTAAAATAATTCAAGTATTACAAAAAATATAATTAAATTATAATATTATAAAATTTTAATATATATATAAAATTTTAATATATATATAAAATTTAATATTATAAAATATAAATAATATTATTATTCATATTAATATTGTTTTTTAAAAATATAATATTATTAATATTTTATAATGAGACAGAAACTACGAATAGAAAAAAAAAATTGATTTCACAAATTTTATAACAAAAATACAAACTCTAATTTGAAGGAGGGGGGGAGGGGGGGGATCTGCAGATGGTGGTGGAGGAAACTCCATCCCTAAAGCATGAGTGAGTCGGCGCATGTACTCCATCTGCTCCTGATGCTGCTGCTGCCACCGACTCGTCTGCTCCTCATACAGCTGCTGCTGGCGTCGACGCTCCTCCTCATGCTGCTGACGCATCTGCTCCTACTCCTGTCGGAGACTCTCTATCTGTGTAGTCTGAGATCGCAACTGATCCTCATACTGTGTAGAAGAAGATGCACGAGCTCCTCTCGAGCTGGACGCCGACATCGTAGCACTGCCATAATAATCTCCGGGAGTCAGTCGAGAGCCGATACCAACTACCCGGCCCTTCTCGAAGGCATACTGGGTGGCCTGCATCCATGCCGCCTCATCAAACTGATGGGCAGTGGTCTGATCTGATGACTCAGCCTGACTCTCAGGCCGGGCCTGTGACGCTGCGGCCTCATATGACTCTTATAGTTGCAATTTAAAATTAAAATTGTGAATATATTATATGCAGTTAATTTTTAAACTTGAAAACAAATAATACTGACAACGATGTGATGCTGACGATCACCTCTGAGCTCCCCAGTAGCAGGATCACTATACATCCTCCGATATACGTCGTACTCTGTAATATCGGGGTGCTCGACAGCCTATAAGAATAAAAAATAAACTTTTAATATTTATAGTTATATAAAATATTTATAAATAATGTACGTACCAGATGCTGTCTATGAGTACTGAAAGAACGACTCCCAGCTCGATGAGTCGCCTCCTGTCTCCCCCGATTCTGCCTCCCCACCGATGATCTCCTCTGAAAGGCACCACTCAACCAGTGCGCACATAATCGATCCCATACATGGGATGAAATGTACTCTGGTCGGTGTGCTCTACATGACTCCTCCAAATCTGACACTCCTGCTTTCTTCATCGCAGCTTTTCTTAAATTGTGCAAAAACTGACGAAGGCGATCACGCATGGCCACCTCCCATGCCTTGTGGATGGCGTCACGCATGGTATCCTCGATCGGATACCATAAACCCTACAAATAAATCAAAATATCAAGTTAGAAATGAAATAATTTTCAAAATAAAAATTATTTATTTACGTACGTACCAACCAATGGCCGAACATGGCCTGCTGCACATCAATGGGAATCTGCTCCCATGTGGTCCACGGCTGAGAGAAATAGTTGCGCAAAATAGCGATGCCCTGTCTGACTGCTATATGTGGAAAACTGAAAAAAATAATAAACATTTATTATGTGAATAGATTAATGAAATCTTAGTCAAATCCACAGGTTATCACACAGGTTATCACACCTCCGGGTGCGCGGATCAAACCCAAGACGTGGACGTCGCTTGGGGACGGGGTCAGGAATCATCAATCGTGCAAGACCGCGCCCCCTCCGCGTACTCCCTGGAGCGCCTGCAGGCTGAGGGTCATCTGCCAGCAACTCATACGCATCGAAAGGCAGGTCATCATCCGTCAACTCACGAAATGTGGCCTCGTCCATCTGAAACAGAAAATGTTAATGTTAGCAAATAATTGATAATTACTATTATATATACATATATACATATTATGATTGTATATAAATACCATGGAATTCTATAAGTGTTCATCTTCATCATCATCTTCATATATGTCAATGTCATCTTCATATTCCTCCTCAACATCATCGATATCCATTCGAGTTGCAGTTGCTTCATCTCTTACCATTTCAAATTCATGTGTGACATCATTAACATCATCGTCATCACCGACTCTTAAATGTGGGGTGTCTTCATCGATACTCATGTCTCTTTGTAAAAAAGATTGATTTTGAGTATTCTCTTGAAAAACTTCAATTCTTTGCACATCAGTGAAAGCACATTCACTTTGACTAAACTGATTGTCTCGAATTTTGATTTTTATTACACTCCACCAATCAGTCAAGTCTCTTGATGTTGCACAGTACTTTGCATAATAAACTTTATATGCCTGTTGATCCAATAAGAATGGTTCATTTACTGCGAGAACACTTTTACATTTAATATCGATGATTCCATGAGTCGGATGAACACGCACGCCTCTCTCTGTATCCAACCACCGACATTTGAACATGGTTATATAATGTTGTCCAAGATAACAGAGTTCAATGATTTCATCAAGTATGCCATAAAAGTCAACTTCATTTTCTCGATGATGAGATCCTCTCAAGCTAACTCCACTGTTCATTGTTTTTTTCGATTCCCCATATGCATGTGTGTGGAATCGAAATCCATTCACCACATATGCATTATAAGTTTTAACAAGTTTGGAAGGTGGGTTACTCAATACACACAGTCGTTTGTCAATTTTATCAGCATGTCGAGACACCTGAAAATTTGTGAAATAATTATCAATATAGTAAACTATACATTGAATGAGTTGCTAAAAGATAAAGAATTTATGTTACCAGTTTTTGAAACCACTGAGAGAAATTTTTCAGTCGACGTTCTTCGAGAGCAGCTGCTGTAATTTGTGGAATTTATTTCTTGATATGATTATCATACAACCTATAAAAACCAAAGTTATTTACTGTAACATAAATGATAGAATAAGTGATATAAACACTTACAGTACAACTGATGTCATCTCTTCACAGTTGAGCAGAACATACGTATGAGCTCTATGATGTTCATCATCTGAAAGCCAGCGTTCAGAAACTCCACCAAAACCAAGCTCTGACTGGTTGAAAACAGATAATTGATTGTCGATTTCATCAATATTCCTCTCATTCCATCCCATTCGGTTGTGTTTTGAACGATACTCAGATTCAAAATAATGGGAGCAGAAAAAAGATATTTCCTCTTGCAAATAAGCTTCTGCAATAGATCCTTCAACAGATTCTTTGTTGCGTACTTTTCTTTTCAATTTTTGCATGCATCTTTCAAATGGGTACATCCATCGAAACTGTACCGGACCTCCACATTTGGCTTCATATGGAAAATGTAACATCAAATGTTCCATTGAGTCGAAGAAATACGGCGGAAATATTTTTTCCAGTTTACATATAATTACAACAACATATTTTTCAAGTTTGCCTAGAGCATCATAATCTGCCGTAGCCTCACTAATTTCCTGAAAAAATGAGACATGTCTGTTATGGAATCCCAAATCACAGAATTCAACAGACCTCTTAATACAATGGGTAGAAGTCTCTCCATTATAACATGACAATCATGACTTTTTAATCCAGTAATATGACCATTCTTTACACATCTACCCAAATTGGAAGCACAACCATCTGGAAGTCTTAAATCTGTAATCCACTGACAAAATAATAAACGGTTTTCTTTAGACAGTGTATAAGATGCTTTTGGTTTCAGTAACCTTTCTGTTCTGACATTCTCAAAGAGTTCCAATTCTGGACGCCTGCAAATTTGGGCAAGATCTAAACGTGCATTTACATTGTCTTTGCTCTTTCCTGGCGTATCCAAAACTGTATGAAACAAATTATCAAAACAGTTCTTCTCAATATGCATGACATCTAACATGTGTCGGACCAACAAATCAGACCAATATGGAAAATCCAAAAATATGCTACGTTTAATCCAATTATGTTCTTTCCCAAAACCAGAAATTTTCTGTTGGTTTATTGTGGGACCAAAAGTGATGGGAGGTAATGAAAATACAACCTATTTTAACTCCGAACCTGATAGCATTTTTGGAGGTCCATCCCTTTCAGCTGTTCCTTTTCTGAAATGAGATCTGTTTCTGCGAAAAGGATGATCAGCTGGAAGAAATCTGCGATGACAGTCAAAATAACAAGGTTTCTTTCCATGAATGAGCATAAATGTTTTGTTCTCTCCCATACAGTAAGGACATGATTTCTGACCATGTGTACTCCAGCCAGATAACATCCCATAAGCCGGGAAGTCACTTATTGTCCACATCAATGCTGCTCTCAGTATGAAATTCTGTTTCGTTGCAACATCATATGTACTGACACCAGTACTCCACAATAAATTTAATTCGTCAATCAATGGCTTCAAATAAACATCAATATTTTTCTTCGGATGTCCTGGAATTAGTAAAGACAAAATGATATATGGCTCCTTCATCAACATCCATGGAGGTAAATTGTACGGAGTTAAAAAAACAGGCCAACATGAATATTGACTACCATAAGATCCAAACGGACAGAAACCATCAGTGGAAAGGCCCAGTCGAACATTTCTAGCTTCTAAAGCAAAGGATGGATGCACTCTATCAAAATGTTTCCATGAATCACCATCGGCTGGATGATTCAAGCTTTTATCGGTTGAAATATTCTCTTTATGCCATGACATCATTGTCGCTGTATTCTTAGACATGAATAAATGCTGAAGTCTGGATGTAAGCGGAAAATATCTCAACTTTTTTACAGGAATCAAACCAGACTTCCCGTGTTGTCCTTCTTTATATCTCAGTTGCCCACATGTGGGAAAACTATCCAACGACTCATTTTCCCCAGAATATAAAATGCAGTCATTTGAACATGCATGAATCTTCTGACAAGTAAGTCCCAAATTTTGAACCAACCTCTTACCTTCATAGTAATTTGCAGGTAAAACATTTCCTTCAGGTAACAGTGTTTTTAGCAAAGAAAATATCTGGTCAAAACAGGTGTTTGACATTCCGTTATCTGATTTGATAGCCATAAATTTTGCAACTGCTTCTAATTTGCTCATCTTGCAGCCAGGATATAATGCATCCTCAGCAGACTTCAACAACTCATAAAATTCAGACGGTCCCAACTCAGGATTTGAAGCTATATCAGCCGGAGTTTCTGTATGTTGAACAGATGAACCTGCAACATCATGTACTAAATCTTGAAACTGGGATGGATCCGGAATCAAGTTGGTATCACCTGCTCTGGAACTGCGTTCACCGTGTTGATACCAAAAAATATAATCTGCTTGAAAACCAAAACGCAAGAGATGTTCCCCCACTTTGTCAAACGTGTCAAACGTTCTCAATGCACATTTTCTACAAGGGCATTTTATCTTTCCTTCTGAAACAAATTCTGGATTTGATGCCGCAAATGATAAAAAAATCTCCACACCCTCTATATATACTGGATTTAAACCAGAACCATTTGGATTTCTACGTTGATTTATCCATATGCGGTCATCTAATAATGACTGTTGACGACCTCGTTGTTCCATATTTTTCTATAAAATATAAAAGCATTACTGGTTTTGAATAATTTGTTAGAAAAAACACTCAAGCAAGGATTGAATATATTGAGAATAAAGCAAAACCTGTTACAAATATTGATAATTTTAATATTATATTGATTTTTTATTTTTTTTAATAATACTAATATAATTTTTTTCATAAATAATAATTATATAATAATAACATCATTACATTATTAGTATATTTTATTATTAATATTAAAATAATATAATTTTCTATATTATATACAATTCTCCTTTCATCTGTGTGTTTCACATTTTGTCTCCACATGTAATATTGGCATTCACTTTCACCTCTCCATTGGCGAGTAGGTTGATAATTTTGAAAAGAAGAAAAAACACAGAAGAAAAGAGAATTATATATAATATAGAGAATTATATTATTTTAATATTAATAATAAAATATACAAATAATGTAATAAGGTAATTATTCCTAATTATTGGTAATTATTTCAAATTATTGGTAATTATTCCAAATTATTGGTAATTATTCCAAATTATTGGTAATTATTCCAAATTATTGGTAGTTATTCATAATTTTTGGTAATTATTCCTAATTATTGGTAAATATTGGTAATTATTGGTAAATATTGGTAATTATTGGAAAATATTGGTAATTATTGGTAATTATTGGAAAATATTGGTAATTATTGGAAAATATTGGAAAATATTGGTAATTATTGGTAATTATTGGTCATTATTGGTAATTATTGGTGATTATTGGTAATTATTACTAATTATTGGTAATTAATACTAATTATTGGTAATTAATACTAATTATTGGTAATTAATACTAATTATTAGTAATTAATACTAATTATTGATAATTAATACTAATTACTGGTAATTAATAATAATTATTACTAATTATTGGTAATTATTACTAATTATTCCTAATTAATACTAATTATTCCTAATTATTACTAATTATTACTAATTATTTCTAATTATTACTAATTATTACTAATTATTCCTAATTATTACTAATTATTACTAATTATTACTAATTATTACTAATTATTAGTAATTATTGCTAATTATTAGTAATTATTGCTAATTATTACTACTAATTATTAGTAATTATTGATAATTATTAGTAATTATTGATAATTATTAGTAATTATTGATAATTATTAGTAATTATTACTAATTATTGGTAATTATTACTAATTATTGGTAATTATTACTAATTATTAGTAATTATTACTAATTATTCGTAATTATTACTAATTATTCGTAATTATTACTAATTATTCGTCATTATTACTAATTATTTATAATTATTACTAATTATTGGTAATTATTGGCAATTATTGTTAATTATTACTAAATATTGGTAATTATTGGTAATTATTACTAATTATTGTTAATTATTACTAATTATTGTTAATTATTGGTAATTATTACTAATTATTGGTAATTATTCCTAATTATTACTAATTATTACTAATTATTAGTAATTATTGCTAATTATTAGTAATTATTGCTAATTATTACTACTAATTATTAGTAATTATTGATAATTATTAGTAATTATTGATAATTATTAGTAATTATTACTAATTATTGGTAATTATTACTAATTATTGGTAATTATTACTAATTATTAGTAATTATTACTAATTATTCGTAATTATTACTAATTATTCGTAATTATTACTAATTATTCGTAATTATTACTAATTATTCATAATTATTACTAATTATTGGTAATTATTGGCAATTATTGGTAATTATTGGCAATTATTGGTAATTATTGGCAATTATTGGTAGTTATTGGCAATTATTGTTAATTATTACTAAATATTGGTAATTATTGGTAATTATTACTAAATATTGTTAATTATTACTAATTATTGTTAATTATTTGTAATTATTACTAATTATTGGTAATTATTCCTAATTATTACTAATTATTGGTAATTAATACTAATTATTGGTAATTATTACTAATTATTGAGAATTTTTCCTAATTTTTCCTAATTTTTCTTAATTTTTTCTAATTTTTCCTAATTTTAGGTATTTATTACTAATTATTACTAATTATTGCAAATTATTGGTAATTATTGGTAATTATTGTTAATTATTGTTAATTATTGTTAATTATTGGTAATTATTGCTAATTATTGCTAATTATTGCTAATTATTGCTAATTATTGCTAATTATTGCTAATTATTGCTAATTATTGGTAATTATTGGTAATTATTGGTAATTATTGGTAATTATTGGTAATTATTGGTAATTATTGGTAATTATTGGTAATTATTGGTAATTATTGGTAATTATTGGTAATTATTGGTAATTATTGGTAATTATTAGTAATTATTGGTAATTATAAATAATTATAAATAATTATTACTAATTATTCCTAATTATTCCTAATTATTACTAATTATTCCTAATTATTCCTAATTATTCCTAATTATTACTAATTATTACTAATTATTACTAATTATTACTAATTATTCCTAATTATTACTAATTATTCCTAATTATTCCTAATTATTCCTAATTATTCCTAATTATTCCTAATTATTCCTAATTATTCCTAATTATTTGTAATTATTGGTAATTATTGGCAATTATTGGTAATTATTACTAATTATTACTAATGATTGGTAATTATTGGTAATTATTACAAATTATTACAAATTATTGTTAATTATTGGCAATTATTCCAAATTATTGGTAAGTATTACTAATTATTGGTAATTATTACTACTTATTGGTAATTATTACTAATTATTACTAATTATTCCTAATTATTACTAATTATTACTAATTATTGATAATTATTGATAATTATTCCTAATTATTCCTAATTATTCCTAATTATTCCTAATTATTCCTAATTATTCCTAATTATTACTAATTATTACTAATTATTACTATTTATTACTAATTATTACTAATTATTACTAATTATTACTAATTATTGGTAATTATTTGTAATTATTTGTAATTATTACTAATTATTGGTAATTAATACTAATTATTGGTAATTATTACTAATTATTGGTAATTAATACTAATTATTGGTAATTATTACTAATTATTGGTAATTAATACTAATTATTGGTAATTAATACTAATTATTACTAATTATTACGAATTATTGGTAATTATTACTAATTATTGGTAATTATTACTAATTATTGGTAATTATTACTAATTATTACTAATTATTACTAATTATTACTAATTATTACTAATTATTACTAATTATTACTAATTATTAGTGTATTATTACTAATTATTAGTAATTATTAGTAATTATTAGTAATTATTACTAATTATTACTAAATATTCTTAATTATGGATAATTATTTATAATTGTTCCTAATTATTAGTAATTAAATGAATAATTACCAATAATTAGGAATAATTACCAATAATTACAAATAATAACATTATTAGTATATTTTATTATTAATATTAAAATAATATAATTTTCTGATTTATATACAATTCTCCTTTCATCTGTGCGTTTTCTATCTCCACATACAAATAATACATGTGAAGACAGTAAACACACAGATGAAAAGAGAATTGTATATATATAAAAAATTATATTATTTTAATATTAATAATAAAATATACTAATAATGTAATAATGTTGTTATTCCTAATTATTGGTATTTATTACTAATTATTAATATTTATTCTTAATTATTAAAAATTATTACTAATTATTACTAATTATTCCTAATTACCATTAACTATGAACAATACTAATAATTTAAATTTATTAAGTAAGAAAACAATATAAACATAATAAAATTACAACTAATTAAGAATAATTGAAACTAATAAAAAATTAAAAATAAATATTAAATTAAAATGAACATAAATACCTTGAAAATTGATCTGCTCTGATCGTTCTTCAAAACTTTAATATCAGCTCCGAAGAAAAAAATTAAACTGAAGAAAAACTCAACTTTAGAAACACATGTTTGAGAGCAGGAGAAGATAGAAAATGAGAATGATTTGAAAAAAACGGATGGGGGTATTTATAGGTTAGATTAATTGCGACGGGCCCATTTGCGACGGTTATCCCGTCGCAAATACCTTAGCCCGCATTTATTACGGTCAACTGGTAAATAGTTATTTGCGACGGGTCCCGTCGCAAATAACATACTATAGCGACGAGAAAATATTCCCGTCGCAAATACCTTTTACCGCCGCCGGTTATTTGCGACGGGAATATTTTCCCGTCGCTAATAGTTTTCCCGCGATTTGGCGCGCATCGCAGGAAAACTATTTGCGACGGGGAAAGCAATCCCGTCGCAAAAGCCTATTTATTTGCGACAGGTAACTACCCCCGTCGCAAATAAGTTTTTAACGGGACTATTTGCGACGGGATTTATTCCCGTCGCAAATAACCCGTCGCAAATACCCATTTTTCCCGTAGTGTTGGAAAACATAATTAGCTTTGTAATGGATAACATCATTACCAGATTTGGTGTCCCTCATACAATATTGATGGACAATGGTGCCAAATTCTGTTCTGCCGAGTTGGAAAAGTTATATCAGGATTATGGAATTAAATCCAACTGTTCATCCCATTACCAGGCAACAACCAATGAGAAAATAGAGGATTTCAACAAAACCCTATCCAACATAATCCAAAAGATGGTTGATAAGGATATGAAATCATAGCCATAAAATCTCTTTCATGCTTTGTGGGATTACCAGACCACGACCTGTAATGCCACATAGGCAACCTCGCACTCACTAGTATATAGAGTAGAGGTATTTTTGCCTATTAAAATCCATGTACCATCACTTTTTGTGGCCATTTTCGATGAAATTTTTGTAGAAGAGAAATCCTAGAGATAGTTTGATGAGTTGGATTAGCTAAACAAAAAAAGGCTGCACACTTTACACCATTTGGAAATATATCAAAATTGGATTGCACGAGCCTTCAACAAAAAGGTTTGCCTTCGATATTTCATCGAAGGAGAAATGTTGTTAGTCCTTAGAACTCCAATGATACTCGGGAAGAATCCCCCAAAGCTTGAACCAAAGTGGGAAGGATTATATTTCATACATAGGGTCTACTCCAATGGAGCATACACCCTAATATCAATGGACGTGAAGCTCATCATGACTCCCACAAATGCAATGTTCTTGAAGAAGTATTTTTCATAGTAATATGCCATGTTAATGTCCAAGATCTATGACCCTAAACTATGAGTTATAATACAAAGAATCCATGGTCCAAACTCTAGGACCTTAAACTGTGAGTAGTGATACCATGAAACCCTGATTCCATGGTCCAAGCTCTATGACCCAAAACTATGAGCTATAATACCAATTTCATGGTCCAAAATCTAAGACCCTAAACTGTGAGTCATATTCCTGACCACATGACGTTAAACTGTACAATATCAGTCCATGAAGCATGACATTTAACTGTGATGCCATAGTCTAATCTCTATGACCTTAAACTATGAGTTATTGTCATTTCCACATGACGTTAAACTATAAGAAACTCATCCTAATCACATGACAATAAACTGCATGATCTCTCACATAACTACATATGAATTGATTTCTTCCTTTAAAGGATACGTAGCGATGCCTCGATCCTCGATATTGGCCCATCCCCCACCATAAAAAATGCCTCCATCATATCCTCTACCTCCCAACACTTGCGAAGGAGACCCTATTTCTACTCCTTGTTTATCAAATCGAGTATAACTCACGTGATCTTAGGATCATTGGTAAGGATTCTCTTATTCAAACAAATTATAGGGAAATATGGTAGAACTGTCACCCATAGAAAAGGAAAAAAAATTCCTTCACATGTCCTCACACATGGACCGATCCCTATTAATATAGGGAACATTAATAAATACTTGTGGCTTGATTATTACCCTTCAAGGATACGTATTGATGCTCAGATTCGGTATCTCGGCCCATCCACCATAGGATAAACTTGTACAGGGAGTCCATGAAAGGTCCTAATTGCATGAAAATAAACTAAGAAATTCTTCAAGAGTTATGTGTGGAACAGTTCTCAGTGTCATGAGATCTAGCACATGCCCCTCACTCATGAGAAGTCAAAAGATGTTGCTTCCCCCTATACATATGAGTTAGACCTATGTGGAAGCTCCAATGGTTTAAATTTAATCATGGTATGGGTATTCTTTACGTTACCAGGCATATATTTCCCATTTTTTCAACAAACCCTAGAAAACATGGATCCCCATAATCATTCAAGGCCATCTGAGAAGGAAGGCCAGTGTCCTGTAGACACCTTTGATTGACTATGAACATCATGACCTAGTGGCTCTGCATATGTTTCCCACAAAAATTGTCGTCAATCAAAGAAAAATTCACCCTTAGGAGATTCCTCTCTCATCTCAGTATGCCCAATGGCTTCCAAGCCCCATGTCATTCCTCTTGATTCCAGTTTCCACTGAGATTATGGTTTATACCTTATATCATCACTCATGTCTAAGAAACACCAGAATATCCTTATTATGATTAACTCAACACTATTAAATATCTTTATGACCTCATAATCATACTTTGTACAAGAATTTAAACTTTATAGCATCACGTCCTCACCGCACAACATTAAAATGCAAGGCCAAAATTTTCCTTGTTGTATGACGTTAAAATGTATAGCACTAGCTTAAGCCTAAAGTTCCCTCTAATATTGATTTTGCTATTCTTAGGAAATGGAACATGAGCCTCATACCAGTTGGTGAGGTATCCTTAAGTGCATCCACAAGACCCAGGTTCAAAAATAGGTAGAGGAATATTTCTGGGGGGTACTGTAGTGGGCACTGTAGCAGTACTGTAGCAGAACTGCATACTGTGAGGGTACTGTAGAAGACACTGTAGCAGGTACTATTTGGTACTGTAGCAGCTGGAACTATTCGCCTTGGGTCACTGGTTTGGGCTTGGAGTCGTTAAGGATTTTGGGCCACCCAGGCCTTCAGGTCAGTAGGGCTTTCGGGCCACCTTTAAGGCCTTCGGGCCACCTCAAGGCCATCAGTCGACATGCAGTTTCCCCAGACACACTACAAAAAAGGAGCAGTCGTAGAAGAGGATTCAGAGCAGGTGAACTCACCAGAGTAGAGTCAAATGGATTTATCAGAATGAGAGGGTATGAATATGCCATCAGGACCATCCTGTGCTTGCACGAGAAGCCTAGCTAGACAACAATGCGAAGGTGGAGAGCTACTATCATGATGTTGATGCTGGGGAGGGGCAGTTCCTTGTAGATAGTCTGGTTGAATTCCCTAAGACCTTCAGGTCATGTAATCTCCTAAAGCCTACAATACATGTAATCTCTGAGCCTACGGGCCTTGTTAGGGTTCCCCCTCATCCCTTGAAAGGGGGTTATCAAAAATTAATAAAAAATGAAGGCCATCGGTCCATTCAGGTTATTCTTAGGAAATGACCCGGAATCCTTGTAATCCCTTGTTTCTCACACTAAGCATAGCCCATGTGAGCTTAGAGATCTTAGTGATAGATCCACCATGACATTATGGAAAAATAGTCTAGGAATTGGGTCCTAGAAGACCAAACCTAAAAGGAATGTTGCAGTTCCCTTCCTTGAGAGGAACCCCACGTCCTGGCCATACGATGTTGAATGACCGGGTACCTCAAAGATGAAACGAATGCCTCACCCTTCATATGAGCCAGATCTACATAAGGGATACCTAATTCTATGAGAAAATTGCATCCCAAATGTCCCCCATATGTCTAGATACACTCCTTCCATACTCCAAACTCCATGATCTGAGTGATCTTGAATCCCCATAACCCTCCAAGGCCATCTTAGATGGAAGGCCAGTGTCCTGCAAACACCTTTGTTTGACTATGCACATCATGCCTCAATGTCTCTAAATATGTTTCCCATGAAAATGGACATCAAAAAAAGGAAAATTCGTCCTTAGGAGATTACTCTCCTATCTCAGTACACCCAATGGCTTTCAATCCCCATTCAATCCCTCCTGATTCAAGGGCCCTAAAAGTCATGGTTTACATTTTCCTCCCTACACGCATCTTGGATATATCAGAACATGCAGGCCCAATTCATCTCTAGTCCCTTTTGAGGTTTCTGAGGATACCCCATCCATATGCATGAAGTCGATCCACATACAAAAGAAGAGTGCACCCACTCATTTCCGATTTTACCCAAAGAAGTTCAGTTAAAATGCCCCTTTTCGTGTTTAGGTGCACCCTTTAGTTGAAAGTCACATACCATATTTAGAAATTTCCCAATTTTAATAATCTTACATAGCTATTGGAGACGGAAGTCCAGTGTCCTGTGGACACCTTTTTTGACTATGCACATCATGCCCTATAGGCTCTACATATATTTCCCACAAAAATGTTCATCAATCAAAGGCAAGTTCATCCCAAGGAGAGTCATTTCCAACTTTCATACACTCAAATGTCATTCATTTATTGTCACACCCCGGGATTTAAAAAACATCTAGATAACGACTTACATACCTTTTTCTTTCTAAATATCCCTAACATAAAAAAAGACTTCTAACTGAACTAACCATTCACCATCTCCCCCTCATGCAAGTAAGAACCTTGTGGGAACAATTTCCCACTCAAATCCGATATGAATATACCTAATGAATTCAGACACCAATACTTAGGCCAACTAATCATTTTGGCTCCTAACATAAAAATAAATTCAAAATGTCGCAAAACCTACCAAGTCCATAGTATATGGAAGGCCAGTGTCCTACGGACACCTTTTATTGACCATGCACATCATGCCCCAGAGGCTCTGCATATGTTGCCCACAAAAGTGGCCATCAATCAAAGGAAAATTATTCCCCAAGAGAGTCTTATCCTACTTCCGTACACATAAAACGGTTTTCAAGCCTCATGCATGTCAAAAATCACAAATTAAGGGTCAATAAAAATCTCTAACCCATGTCTAAAGGATATTAGAACATTCCCAGCTAAAGGTCCCGAATTGGGGCTATTACCCCATTAATTTTGGTCAAATTTGTTCGACCTAAAACATCAGTAATGAGTTTGATTAGTAGGACTGTGAACTGCCAGTGAAAAAGAATCCATACTTTCCAGAGTGAAAATTTGTATAAGGAACCTCTGGATAGAAGTAAAGTATCAGTTTTTTTTAAAAACATTAATCCATCAAAAAAAGGAATAATCTTATTAGGTCAAAAACCCACAAAGTGCCGCCTAAGAAAAATTCAAGTTATGAATACTAATCCCATGCTAAGCATGATTAGGAAAAAATTAGGTTAATAATGAAAAGGACATAAAAGTTAATGAGCTATTTCATAAAACCTCAGCAATAGTCAAATTACACTCATTGAGTCTGGAGGTTCAGACAGAAATTAGAGCCCGATTCGATTATTCTAGTTTACTGATCATGGTTTAAAATTAATACCTGGTTGAAATGATGTTTATATGATTGATTATGATCCATTTATGTGATAGGAAAAGGAAAATAAAGAGGATTTAAAGTCAAATCAGTTTCATTGAGTTCAACAAAAATGGAGGAGCATCCCCAGTTCAGATTCTCTCAAAACTATCAAGAAAGGGGGGGGATTACATATCATGATTTGGGACAAAACTACAACAAGGATCGATTCTCCCTTTTTAGAAGTATGGAAAGTGATTATTGTGGTCCATCAATAGTTTTCTCCAAAGAATCTATCTCCTCCACTTCGGCCTTGACCATCAGATGCACCTACTCCAGAATGACTTTAAGGTCCCACCTCTTCTTTTGGATGGCTTCATAGTTGGATCATAAAGAGGCTAGTTGATCCCTCAACCTTGCTACGAGGAATTCGCGCTCATGTATCTCTTCCTCTTGGGTTTCCACCAACTCACAATCCCTCACCTCCTTAGCCGTTATATGATCAAATTATTCCAAAACATCCCGGAAGGTCGCCACCTGATGATGGGTAGAATTGAACTTGGCCAACTTGTCCTTGTATAAGGCAAGGTATTCTCAGGAAATGGTGATTTGGAAAATAAGGATGTGTAAGTGCCGATAATCAAATCCTCCTGAACCCATATCAGTGAATAATTACTGAAAATTGTCACCCACATCTGCAAAATTGGCCATAGGTGTCTCCACAATAAGAGCACATAGCTGGCGCCATGCCTACTTTCACACTGCCTGGTGCCTCGCCGCAGCACTAATACCTTGATCCTCTCCCACCATAACGTTTCTATAAGCCATATGTTTCATCACAAAAGTGGGGAGGGACCTAAGACATGATACCCAAGATGGGTAATCTCTTGTCTCTCAGATGGTCAAACCACTGGATCCGGATGCGTAGGACTAGCCACAGCTTCCAGGGTGATCGGTGATACCATGCTGGTGCCATCATCATTAAAGTCTTGGGAAGTATCCACGGGAGGGGAGAAGTCTGAATCACTCCCCACTAAAATATGTTGTACTAATGAATCCCCTACCATACGTTTTTGATGATGAACTAAGCGTCTTCTTACCACAAGGGCAGGAGAAAGTGGTGTATCCATCGTGGCTGTTTCAGGGAAAAAAGTAGAAGGTGTAGCTGTCACACTATTCATAGTAGAAGGAATGTGTGGCATTATCTTTGGGGAAAAGATGTGGCAGGAAATGTTTAAAGGTTTTTGAACCCGTCAGACTGGTTCTTTCAGTATCCCATTGGGGTAACAATTTGCCCACAGTCGGTCATATTCTAATGAAAAAAAGTGGATTCTATCATATTAAGGATGATAACATCCATAGAAGAACCTTCATGCATCATGATGAGCCATAATTGGTGAAGAACTACAAGATGAGACTCTCCCCTTAATTGATCAGGCAGAAGCAGTGTAGTCTGTTTAAGGCATCCAAATTACCCGACAAACCGATAGGGGAGGTATGGCTCACAAATGACTACTCGATCTATATGAGCGGTGAGAATACCATCCCTAAGTGTGATGAGATATGAACATTACTCTAAAGAACTATTCATGTTACCTCTTAAATACCCATGAGGGGTAGGATGTGGTGCAAAGGAGAAGTGAGAAACATCATTCAATAGCCCAACTTCATCAATAATGCTATGATTTTTAGGAAAAACAATGAAAATTTTGAGAAGGGTGGGTTGAAAGTAATAATGATGAACCTTTGTAGTATGTCAGTATTCATAACAAGGAAAGTTTTCTGACATCCACCCATAAAAAAATTGAAATAGTCCACTTAAATGATGTGGGGTCCTACCTTTCTATAATTTTCCCAAAAATTCATAAATTCGGGTGAGGGTAGGAAGGGCCAAATTAATGGGATGAACCTCTTCCAGCATGGCTTCCATCATCAAAGTACATGAAAGAACCTCAGTATAAATGTTGCGGGATGGGAAAATCCATCCACTCAAAAACATGGAAAAGAAACATGCTAATCTAAGAATAAGTGAATGTCTATATGAATCTCATATCCCCATGTGGTATATCGTCTCGCTCAATGGGTAGAACAGTATGACCCTGAAGTCTGGTGGGACTGATGGGATGGGTGAGTTTGACTGCGGCGATCCCTTGGCTTAGGTCTGTTCGCCTACAATAATAACCCTATCCATGGCTAGAATGGGATAATCAAGCGAGCCTGTAGGGGATGATCAAGTAATCCCTCTTCCATGACCAATAAACTCCATGTCAAAGGGGACACATGGTCAGTGTCATTCCAAGTAACAGTTTCTTGGAGAAACTCATTGTACATCTCTCCAAGGATAGGGAGTCCTCCAAGATGATGGATATCCCATAAGCTAATTCCCACCTCCCCATGTAATAAGTGGAAGGTGTTGGTTATTAAACACTAGTGGATCAAAAAATTATAAAGTATTTATCCTGGGGAAAAAACTGAAAACAGAGAAACCCAGACCACCTAATAAAATCCCACGGCCTCCAACTGGTCGGGGGACTCCAAATAGGTCTGATTTAACCAAAACGCTCAGGCCCACTCATCGGAGAAACATACTCTGGCCCGCAGATCCCACTCGGTGCCCCAACTGCCGTTAGTATTTTCTTGGGATATGTTTATAATGGATGGGTAACCTCAGGTGCATAGTCTCAGGACACCATCACAATACCCTCTGTTTCCCTGAGTCCATGCCAAGACTCCTAGTATGAAGACATTATCTTGAATCAAAGTGGTGATGACTTCTCCTACTGATGAAATGTTGGTGAGATCATGTCATTTTGGTGCCTATAAGAGGATGAAAGGGGTATTGGGGTCAACCAATGGAAGAGGAATGTTGTTAGAGAGACCAGATCCATAAAGTGGAAACTGTACAAATAGCGGATAGACTAGGAGCTCTGGAGACAAGAAATAATTTAAGAAGCTGTCACGAGGAATGATCTGAGCTTAAAGATGATCCTCGCTATTCCTCATCATGGTCTCCCTTATCTTTGTCAATTTTAGAACATTATGTGAAGCAGCCATTGTAACCTGCATCCAGAAGACGACAAAAATTTTGTCCAATAAAAATTGTTGGATAAAGACTATGGAAGAATGGATAAAGGACTTAAAATATGTCTGCATACGAAACTATGTACTATTCCCATAAATGGTACGCAGAAGGCACAATCCATGTACTATATGATACGTGGAAACAACCCCACCTACGACTACGATACATGGATGCATTTCACCGTGTACAACCATGGTATGTGAACCATGCGTGAGGCGTTGGACTGCGGTTTGTTGGCTGATGAACATATAG
Organism: Viscum album; assembly: GCA_963277665.1. Lineage (NCBI taxonomy): Eukaryota > Viridiplantae > Streptophyta > Magnoliopsida > Santalales > Viscaceae > Viscum > Viscum album. Next base: position 1,888,337,565 of record OY728125.1, on the reverse strand, counting down.
ATTCGTAGAAGTTTGGTTCACCGATCCAAGTTTGTTATGTGGACATGCCAGCCACGTAGCATCCCTCTATGTGGAATCTGGATTTTATTCTTAAAATTCTGCAATTTTGTTTGTGAAATCCAAGATATGGTATGCAGAATGGTAAATGGTGAAATGAATGGTTCACCGTACGTATGAAGCAATTCACGAACCATATTTTTTCAAGGATCATGGTACGCAAGAGCATAGTAATATAGGGATGTTCAGAGTTCTTTTCACCATTATAAATGGTAAGATAAAAATTACATGGGGCCCTATAAATTGGTTTGGTCCCCTCTTGCTAGTCCCATCTGTTCTACCATGAACCATTTCAATTCAGGACCACTTCTACATCAGAATATTCCCCTTTTTGTTCTGAAATAACCCCATTTTGATGGGGGAATTTGTAGGGTTCTGAATTTGATGGTTCCCCTTTTGATCGTTCCCCATTTTGATGCAGGAAGAAAATATGCCCATGATCGCTTTGAAGAAGGAAACAAGTACTCCTACAAGTCTATCAAGGTGAATGGACTCAAATCAAGTTGAAAATTTCAGAAGAAACTTGAAGGAATTCAAGTTTTCAAAGAATTTCAAGTGGATCACGTAGCATTACTGGGAAAGGTCCATGGACCACCTGGATCACGAACCAATAGGTATGAGGAATTGTAGCGACTCGGGTTTTTGGTCCTGTCAGACTTTGGAATATTTCTGCGAATAATTCCAGAGCTAGGCGCGGAGACGACGTGCAATTCCGAGGCCCGGTGTGCCCGTAATTAATTTTATAAAAATAGTAAATATTTTTATACTATGCACATGACGAGGGTGTGATATCTCCTAAATGGTAGCTCAGAATGGGAATTTGAGGGCACGGTTGCGTTCAGAACGTGTCGTTTACCCTAGGCGAGGTGTAAACTTTGCGGGCGCGGGCCTGCGGTGAGAAATGCCACTAGGGGCATTTTCGTAAATAAGTGGAAAAGTCCATTTACGAGCGTCGTCTCGAATAACTTCTGAACTGAGTCTCAGATTGCAAATTTGAGTCCGCCGTTGGGTTCAGAATGGCGCGTTTACCCTAGGGGTGACCTTAACTTTGTCTGCGTCGGGCGCGGAATCGGGGGCGATGTTTTAAATGAAGGTTTTTAAATAAAAAAAAGAGGAGAAGGAAAAAAACATATCCTCTCCCCTCCCTCACCACCTACGTGCAACACCGGACGAACCCCTCCCCACCTCCTCCATTCTTCACCAAATTGAGCTCCGGGCGTCCGTTTTCAGCGCCGATCGTCAGCAGATCGAGCTACAGCGCGTCGCAGGCGCCGTTCTGCATCCAAAGCGTCAGCGATCCGCCAACAGGTAGGCATTTACATTTTGGATATCCTGGATCCCGTTTATGTGTTTTTTTATTAAAATCGTCATAAGGGTTGGGTAGCTCGGGTCCCGAGCTTTCCGAAACTTTTTTCGGATCTGAATTTGGAGCACTGGGGTGCTCCCGGTGGCTCCCAGAAGTTTTCCGGCGAAAACCCGGTTTTCCGGCGAGACCCGCGGCGGCCATGGCGGAATCTGGCGAGTTCCGCGGTGGCGCGGCGGCGGCACGGTGGTTTCTGGCTCCGGCACGGCGGATTCCGGCGGCGGCGCGGTTGTTTCCGGCGACCCTGCGGTGGTCCGGCCAGTTTGTTTCGGGGGTTCTTTAAACCCCCGTAACTCGCAAACCATAACTTCGATTTGCGAGCCGTTTGTGGCGACGCGCTCCTTGCGTCGAGACGGACCTTTTGAAATCACTTTGAGGGTTTAAGGGTTCGGGATCGTGGCCCAGGAGTTAGAAACGTCGTATAAAATAATATTATTTTATTATTTTACGACTTCGGGCCGTTGTAACTTATACCCGGAGCGTCCGATTGACGTGCCGTCAGTGGCGTTGAGACCCTGATGATACGACAGACTTTTTGAGATGGTTTCCGGGTGTTGGGACTGTGAACGGGATGCGGGCCCCATGAGGCCGAGTTTTGGCGTTTGCGGAGAAACGCAGCTTTTGCACCAGGAGTCCGATTTTGGCGGATGAATAGTCGATCTTGTGTGTTTTTTCGAGGGGATCACAATGGTGCGATCTGTTCGATGAGTTTCGGAATCCAGACATGGGTCCCACCCGAGCTGGCCTTCGGTGAATAGTACCTTTTTCACCGGGTGTCCGTTTTGGACGAGCGAGTAGTCGATTCCACTTGTTTTTCTGAGGGGATCATCATGGTATGGTCCGCTTGATGAGTTTTGAGATCATTGTGTGGGCCTCGCATGGGCTAGCTATGGTGAATAGTGCCTTTTTCACCGGTGCTCCGTTTCGAGCGAGTAAACAGCCAATCCTACGTGTTTTTCTGTGTGGAGCGCGATGGTGGCCTCGGTTTTGGCCTAAGCGGTGCGTAGTGTGACGTTGTGGCGGGTCGCTCGAGTTAGCGACGTTTGGACCAGCAATGGTTGAGGGTTCTCCCTTGGTTCGTTCCTACGAGGGTTCGTGTGGTATCACAACCTTCGTATGTGTTTGTGATCCTCTCGATGGGATGTTTAAACTGTTAGAGTTGTGGTATCCCTCCGGTGGGCCCAGAGTGGATCCTCTAGCATCTTTACCATAGATCGGGTTCTTGGTATTGTTGTGACTACTTATTCACGGGCGGTGATCCCCTATCTAGCAAGTTAACCCCGTAGGGTTTGTGGAATCATCATAAATATGATCCCCTACGCGGTGGGCTGTGCTTAGTAGGGTTGCGGCATCGTTGGGTATACGATCCCCTACTCAGCATGAAGTTTGTAGTAGGGTTGTTGTATCGTTGGTTATACGATCCCCTACTCAGTGCTTGGTGTCGCTAGGGTTGTAGTATCATTGGTTATGCGATCCCCTACTCAGCGCGTGGTTTCGGTAGGGTTGCGGCATCGTCGGTTCGATCCCCTACATCGTGATTTATACTAGATAGGGTTCCGGTATCGTCGTGACCATCTTTATATGGACGATGATCCTCTATCTGAGTGTGGAGTTTCTGTCGAGCGCCAGATCGGGTTGTGGTATCCCCCAGCGGATCCTGGGTGTGATCCCCTATCTGTAAAAACTATGTATGCCAGATCGGGTCGTGGTATCCCCCAGCGGACCCTGGGAGTGATACCCTATCTGTGAGCTACGTAAACCGGAGTGGGTCTTGGTATCCCCTAGCGGACCCTAGCGGCGATCCCCTATCCGAGGAGTTGGGTGGTTATGTTGTTTCAGCGATGATTCCTCAGTGATGTTATCCGACGAGTGTGATCTATCGGGTGAGCGTCTGTGAGGTTTGTGAGAAACCTGATTGAGTGTATCTCTCGGATGAGTGTCATCTGGGATGACAATGATCGTGTGGTGTACTCTCCTGGTTGTGGAAGGTTTTTGGTGACGAGGTCGGTACCTCTTGTGGCTTTGTGGCGTGATATGAGTATATCTGGATTGTTCAAGGTGTATGTATGGGCATACACCTGAGCTGAGCTGAGTTGACTAATTGTGTTTAGCCGAGGATGGTCACGAGATGGAGTTTCTCTCTCGTCTGGGTTCCCTCTGGCTGGGTTGAGCGGACTGTTGCCTTTCATTTGCTCCCTTGGGTTTTGGGTTTTTGGGGTGCCTACTGAGTATGTTTGTACTCACCCCTGCACGGGCTTTGCCCGCACATGTTTGTGTCTTGTGCAGACCACATGCCTTTCTACGGAGTCCCAGGAGGACCCGGAGCAGGCGGAGCTTAGTGAGCGTGTTGACCGGGGTGTTTACCGGAGCTGTACGAAGGTAGCTTTCCAGCGGGAGTTTGTGGCAGCATTCCCCTTCTTCAGAGCAGGTTGGACGCGCTTTTGTAGTTTTCTTTTGGTGGGCCATGTTTTGCCCTTTTGTACTTCTACTGTACTCTGGTTTGGGATAGATGTATTCATGCATTTCCTTTTCAGTTTAATATATCTTTGCACTGTTGCATGGAGGTGTTTGTGGGTGCGTGTGTACAGGTACCTTAGGCTAATGCCTCCCATTGTGTGATAGCCTACTCGGCGCTGGTCGCCAGCCCCTGGACTATTGGAGGCGGGCTTGGGGAGTCACGGCTCGAGCCCCGTTGGGTCGGGTCGTGACAGAGTGGTATCAGAGGAGGTTTTACCTTTGGGATCTCAGAGCGTAGCTGGTCTAGCTGTGAGTTTGGTTTGGGTTTCATAGCGGTAGTGTTAGGATGTTTCGAGTTCGGCTTTCAGGCCAGGGACTCCAGTGTTGGTGCGGCGGCCGACGTATCTATACACCAGGACTCTGATAACCTGCCTTTCGACTCGGTACATTCGTACACTGGTCGCAGAGACATAACGGTACATGCATCATATAGGACTGAGTTTTTGGGTATTTCCATGTCCTTCTTGAGTCAGCTCTCCAGATATACTTTTTGACTGTGGTGCGTCTTGAATGTTTTTCAGGATGCCTCCACGGCGACAGCCAGTGAGGGTTCCACAGCAGGATTGTGCTGATGACCCGCCCCGTGTAGAGGCTGTGGAGCAGGGCGCAGGTTCTGAGGTCACACCTCCAGGTGGTTTTCCAGTTGATCCACCACCTGTCGAGCAGCTGGTTGTGCCGGCGGTGCAGGACGAGGTTGCGCGCAGGCTGAGTGCGCTTCACGAGTTCCAGAGGCAGCGACCTCTGAGGTTCCGGGGTGATCCAGATTCCCAGGCAGCTAATGACTGGCTTGAGGCAGTCACCCGGGTATTCCGCCTAGTGAGGACACCTCCAGATCAGATGGTGGTCCTAGCGGAGAGCCTTCTGCATGGTTCTGTCGGGCGATGGTTGAGTTTGGTGATGCAGTCCCATGATGAGGAGATGCTCACGTGGGCAGAGTTTGAGCGGCTCTTCAGGGAGGAGTTCTATTCGGTGACACTGAGGTCAGTGCGGATCCAGGAGCTTCTGCAGCTTCGACAGGAGAGCATGACTGTTCCAGAGTACTCAACGAGGTTTACAGACCTATCGCGCTACTCCCTGGATATGGTTTGAGACACGTTCTTTAGGGATCAGACCTTCGAGCAGGGCTTATGCAGGAACATCCGAGCAGGTGTGGTTTCCTTGTGCCTACCCACCTATGCTGGAGTGCTGGAGCGAGCGTTGGTGGTGGAGAGTTTTCTGGCTGAGCAGATTCCCCCTGTTAGTGCTGGTCACTCGATGGATGAGACTTTTTCAGTCAGATCGGCATCTGGTAGCCGACGACAGACTCAGGGGTCAGGACGTGGTCGACGTTTCAGGAGGCGACCCTAGGATGGAGGATCTGAGTCTCAGGGCTCACAGGGCTCGCAGGCTAGTTTTGGTTAGCCGCAGGAGAGGTGGTGTTACGCTTGTGATGGTCGGGGACATCTTGCTAGAGATTTTCCGACCCGACGTGCTGCTGAGAGGGAGTCGGTCGATGGACCACCTTGGCAGAGGCAGCGTCTCGAGAAAGGAGGTCCGCAGGGCGGCGGACGTGGCGGCGGAGCTGGTGCAGCGGGAGGCGGTGGTAGGCAGTACCAGTTGCCACCACCCCCACCCCTAGGTGGTCCACGCCAAGCTCAGGGAGCTGGTGGTCGATGGTGAGGACAGCTGCATGCCCTAGAGGCAGTCGACCCAGAGGTACCGCGGATGGATAGAGGTACACCTTGTGTCTTTTCTACTTACTGTAGTAGTTTGATAGACACTGTTTAGAGGTACTCTTTCCTTTTGTTGCTTGCTCGAGTTTTGTTCAGGGCGTTGGTAAGACCCTGTGTGGGAGTTGTTCTGCATGCTTCGAATGCGTGAGGTAGATGGATCCTTCCCCCACTGAGATGCGTTTTTGTGACACGATTAAAACCGTGCGGGCGAGTCAGTGCCGCCCAAAGCGGATAGTATTGAGGTGTGGTGGATGAGTCCCTCTGACTTATGCATTCGGGCATGGGTGTTGGTTGGTGAGCTCGCTGGTGTGTGAGACCCAGTTGAGAGTCCAGTCGCTTTCCTTGTGCTTAGGGCTTTTCGGGGATGAAAAGTTCTAAGGGGGGGAGGACGTAGCGACTTGGGTTTTTGGTCCTGTCAGCCCTTGGAATATTTCTGCGAATAATTCCAGAGCTAGGTGCGGAGACGGCGTGCAATTCCGAGGCCCGGTGTGCCCGAAGTTAATTTTATAAAAATAGTAAATATTTTTATACTATGCACGTGGCGAGGGTGTGATATCTCCTAAACGGTAGCTCAGAACGGGAATATGAAGGCACGGTTACGTCCGGAACGTGCCGTTTACCCTAGGCGAGGTGTAAACTTTGCGGGCGCGGGCCTGCGGTGAGAAACACCACTAGGGGCATTTTCGTAAATAAGTGGAAAAGTCCATTTACTAGCGTCATCTCGAATAACTTCTGAACGGAGTCTCGGATCGCAAATCTGAGTCCTCCGTTGGGTTCAGAATTGAGCGTTTACCCTAGGGGTGACCTTAACTTTGTCCGCGTCGGGCGCGGAGTCGGGGGCGATGTTTTAAATGAAGGTTTTTAAATAAAAAAAAGAGGAAAAGGAAAAAAAACATATCCTATCCCCTCCCTCACCACCTACGTGCAACGCCGGACGAAACCCTCCCCACCTCCTCCGTTCTTCACCAAATCGAGCTCCGGGCGTCCGTTTTCAGCGCCGATCGTCAGCAGATCGAGCTACAGCGCGTCGCAGGCGCCGTTCTGCATCCAAAGCGTCAGCGATCCTCCAACAGGTAGGCATTTTACGTTTTGAATATCCAGGATCCCATTTATGTGTTGTTTTTCTTCAAATCGTCATAAGGGTTGGGTAGCTCGGGTCCTGAGCTTTCCGAAACTTTTTTCGGATCTGAATTTGGAGCACCGGGGTGCTCCCGGTGGCTCCCGGAAGTTTTCCGGCGAAAACCCGATTTTCCGGCGAGACCCGCGGTGGACATGGCGGAATCCGGCGAGTTCCGCGGCGGCGCGGCGGCGGCACGGTGGTTTCCGGCTCCGGAACGGCGGAGTCCGGCGGCGGCGCGGTTGTTTCCGGCGACCCTGCGGTGGTCCGACCAGTTTGTTTCGGGGGTTTTTTAAACCCCCGTAACTCACAAACCGTAACTCCGATTTGCAAGCCGTTTGCGGCGACGCGATCCTTTCGTCGAGACTGACCTTTTTAAATCACTTTTGATGGTTTAAGGGTTTGGGATCGTGGCCCTAGAGTTAGAAATGTCGTATAAAATAATATTATTTTATTATTTTACGACTTCGGGCCGTTGTAACTTCTACCCGGAGCGTACGATTGATGTGCCATCAGTGGCGTTGAGACCCTGATGGTACGATGGACTTTTTGAGATGGTTTCCGGGTGTTGGGACTGTGAACGGGGTGCGGGCCCCACGAGGCAGGGTTTTGGCGTTTGCGGAGAAACGCAGCTTTTGCACCAAGAGTCCGATTTTGGCGGATGAATAGTCGATCTTGTGTGTTTTTCCGAGGGGATCGCAATGGTGCGATCCGTTTGATGAGGTTTGGAATCCAGGAGTGGGTCCCACCCGAGCTGGCCTTCAGTGAATAGTACCTTTTTCACCGGGTGTCCGTTTTGGACGAGCGAGTAGTCTATTCCGCTTGTTTTTCTGAGGGGATCGTCGTGGTATGGTCCGCTTGATGAGTTTCGGGATCGTTGTGTGGGCCTCGCACGGGCTAGCTACGGTGAATAGTGCCTTTTTCACCGGTGCTCTGTTTCAAGCGAGTAAACAGCCTATCCTGCGTGTTTTTTCGCATGGAGCACGATGGTGGCCTCGGTTTTGGCCTAACAGGTGCGTAGTATGGCGTTGTGGCGGGTTGCTCGGGTTAGCGACATTTGGACTAGCAATGGTTGAGGGTTCTCCCTTGGTTCGTTCCTACGAGGGTTCGTGTGGCATCACAACCTTCGTATGTGTTTGTGATCCTCTCGATGGGATGTTTAAACTGTTAGAGTTGTGGTATCCCTCCGGTGGGCCCGGAGTGGATCCTCTAGCATCTTTACCCTAGATCGGGTTCTTGGTATCACTGTGACCGCTTATTCACGGGCGGCGATCCCCTATCTAGCAGGTTAACCCCGTAGGGTTTGTGGCATCATCAGAAATATGATCCCCTACGCGGTGGACCGTGGTCAGTAGGGTTGCGGCATCATCGGGTATACGATCCCCTACTCAGCATGGAGTTTATAGTAGGGTTGCGTTATTGTTGGTTATACGATCCCCTACTCAGCGCTTAGTGTCGGTAGGGTTGTAGTATCGTTGGTTATGCGATCCCCTACTCAGCGCGTGGTTTCGGTAGGGTTGCGACATCGTCGGTTCGATCCCCTACATCGCGAGTTATACCAGATAGGGTTCCGGTATCGTCGTGACCATCTTTTTATGGATGATGATCCTCTATCTGAGTGTGGAGTTTCTGTCGAGTGCCAGATCGGGTTGTGGTATCCCCCAGCGGATCCTGGGTGTGATCCCCTATCTGTGAGAACTACGTATGCCAAATCAGGTCGTGGTATCCCCCAGCGGACCCTGGGAGTGATCCCCTATCTGTGAGCTACGTAAACCGGAGTGGGTCTTGGTATCCCCTAGCGGACCCTAGCGGCGATCCCCTATCCGAGGAGTTGGGTGGTTATGTTGTTTCAGTGATGATTCCTCAGTGATGCTATCCGACGAGCGTGATCTCTCTGGTGAGCGTCTGTTAGGTTTGTGAGAAACCCGATGGAGTGTATCTCTCGGATGAGTGTCATCTGGGATGACAGTGATCGTGTGGTGTACTCTCCTGGTTGTGGAAGGTTGCTGGTGACGAGGTCGGTACCTCTTGTGGCTTTGTTGCGTGATATGAGTATATCTGGATTGTTCAAGGTGTATGTATGTGCATACACCTGAGATGAGCTGAGTTTACTAATTGTGTTTAGCTAAGGATGGTCACAAGATGGAGTTTCTCTCTCGTCTGGGTTCCCTCTGGTTGGGTTGAGCGGACTGTTGCCTTTCAGTTTCTCCCTTGGGTTTTGGGTTTTTGGGGTGCCTACTGAGTATGTTTATACTCACCCCTGCACGGGCTTTGCCCGTACATGTTTGTGTCTTGTGCATACCACAGGCCTTTCGACGGAGTCCCAGGAGGACCCAGAGTAGGCGGAGCTTAGTGAGCGTGTTGACCGGGGTGTTTACCGGAGCTGTGCCGAGGGAGCTTTCCAGCGGGAGTTTGTGGCATCGTTCCCCTTCTTCAGAGCAGGTTGGACGCGCTTTTGTAGTTTTCTTTTGGTGGGACCTGTTTTTCCCTTTTGTACTTCTGCTGTACTCTGTTTTGGGATAGATGTATGCATGCATTTCTTTTTCAGTTTTATATATCTCTGCATTGTTTCATGGAGGTGTTTGTGGGTGCGTGTGTACAGGTACCTTAGGCTAATTCCTCCCATGTGTGTGATAGCCTACTCGGCGCTGGTCGCCAGCCCCTGGCCTATTGGAGGCGGGCTTGGGGAGTCGCGACTCGAGCCCCGTTGGGTCGGGTCGTGACAGGAATGATCCATGAGTTTCTAGCTCACGGAGCGACGACCATCAAACAAGTCATACCGCGAACCGCATCACCAATGGACTCATGAACGTGAATCCCATCCATGTACCCTCCTACGAACTTATCAATTCATAGAAAAATAAAACCAACAAAGGTTTGAGAACCATTATCACAAACTGAAGCCTCTTCAAACCCCAGATTGATCGAGTCTTCCTCGGGTCATCATATCCCCTCATGGGCCTCCGCAAATGGGGCCTCATGCCCATAAATATGATTGACCAAAATATCTATAAAAGAAGAATAGTAGGAATGATGAGAGGACGGATGAAGAAAGCTTGAAGAGGAATTAGAGGTTGGAAGAAAGAGTTTGGAGAAGATTCTGGCTTCACTCTTGATTCATCGGTGAAACACGAATTGCGAACCACTCTCTTCACTGGTACAGCCAGACGCGAAGAAAAAAATGGGGGAATTGAATAATAATAATATAACCATGAACCTAATTGGTGAACCGGGAACCACATACATCTCGTAGATGAATTCCCTGCAAATGATAATCCCATGGACCCTCCTTCAAAATGGTTCTCCGCGTAGTGTATCGCTACATGGACTGAACCCGGTGCCGTGTACTACATCAGTACGCAGATGGAACCCAAAGCGGCATGATGGGTCATGTACCACTATGGTACATGGTGATCTACAACCATGCTCGCGTACTACATTGGTATGTAGATGAACCATCTTCCCACTTACCATTATGGTATGCGGACCCTCGCCCATCTCACATAAGAAACCAGTATGTAGAATGGGGTGTTTTCGGGTATAATTTCCTCTAGTTCCAACCTCACCCCTCCATTACCATCCAGTCCCCTATAATCCATCTGCTAACTAGTCCTCTAGTATCAGGCCAAATCCTCCTCCAATGCCACCAGACCCATATGATCAGACCATCGGGTGCATCATCTCACCCCTTTGAGTCTACATACCCATGGTAAGCGGAGTCACAAAATCTCTCTCCACAATGGTTCGAGCTTCAAGAATGGCTATGGGTCTACATTCCCATGGTAACCTAGAGTCCAACCTTGGGATGACGACATGAGCCTCCCCGTTCTAGGGATTAAGGGTGATCATTTTATTTTCCATTCAATGATTAATAGTGATTAGTCAAAGGGGTTTTTGTCTGCTCCCCCCATTGGTGAGGACAACACTCCTCCCCTTCCCAGAACGTATTCTAGGGCCCTCCCATTGAGGTAAGTCCCCAATATCATGAGGTCAGGATGTATGAACTTTAATTCCATTTCACATGGAAAGGATCATCTTTATGTTCCCTCACCCACAGTCACCCCAGCCTCATCCACCGTAGGCTCTCCCTCTCCCACCAATGGGATTGGAAGCATGTGATTTTTTGAATCTTTCACATCCTCTTATTTCTCACATCGAGCATGAATCTTGTGGGATTAGATATTTGTGAAGATTAAAACATCCACATGATTCTGAACTACGAGAACTCTGATTCCTAATCAGACTAGGATATTTAGGATGCTTGCCGGAAGGTCGGATCTCAAAAGGGTGATAATCCAAAAGGGTCCACCCAATCATGCCCCCTCAGGTGGGAAGCTTCCATGTGTAATCCCCAACCAATCTAAACTATGATAACTCTGATTCCTAATAAAAATAGAATACATAGTATGCCGACCTAAAGGCCCAAGATCAAAAGGGTTCACATCCAAAAGTCTCCGCCCAAATCACATATCTTCAATGGGTGGCCTCCATGCATAAGCCCCAACATAATTCCAAACTACATGGGTTCTAATTCCTCTCCTGAAGATATATAGAAAACCCATATTATGGGTCTGATCCCAACATCAAATCACCTTTCATCCCCCCTAGATGAAGATAAAATTTGTATCTCCTTATTGTATGGCTCAAGTCAGCATCACCTCCATAGCATCAAATCTGTATGCATGCTTACGACGATCCTGCAAACTAAGGGTAGCCCTTGGACACACTCTTTGGAAATGAATCAAGGATTCAATAACATATGAACACAACTTAAATCTATAATAAGTCCTGTAATAGAGGATAATCCTCCCTTGTAATGGTACAGTTATCTTGAATTCCCATCCTCTCGACCAATAGAGTCCTTAAGTGTCGTCGGATGAATCATCAATCAATGAGTGCGTGCCTTTGGAAAGAAGGTCCATGAATCATGGATACCAGGGCTGTTGGGAATTCTTGGATCCACGAATAAACTCGTTGGAGACTATCTGAGGATTTTATATATGAGGAGGACCAATTTCACAAGCACTTGACCCCACACAATCGCTCAATGGGACTGACTAACTGTGGAATCTCCTTCGCAATGCAAAATGGGTGAATTTTCAAGTCCCCAAGGGGTTAATACAACCTTCTTTAAACAATAATGATGCATAATGGGTCAAAACAAAAGAAATGATGAATTTGATAAGAAAACTCCTCTAAAAAGAGGGATGGTAAATAATCCTCATTGGACCATTTCCGATCCACCCAAAACACGCCACCTCATAGGAGGAACACTGAGGTTATATGAAGGTAGTGGATTACTCATCTTTAGGGGTCATATTTATCTGATTATATCCCAAGTACCAATCCATAATAAAAAGGGATTAGAATCTAGTAGTTGCATTGTTCAAGTGTTCTATGATTGTAAATGGGAATTCTTCCTTTATTCAGTGTCAATTAAGGTCTCTAAAATTGATGTAGACCACAATCTTTCTATTCTTTTTCCTTGAAAGGGACAATATTGGAAATCCATATTGGGTATTTCACTTACTATAAAAAATAGTATTTTATCAACTTTTCACCTTCTACTTATACATTAGTGGCATGAGAGGGGTGCATCCTCCTAGATTTCTTATTGAAACCACTATGGTCATCTGGTAAGATCAGATGGTACATAGACATGTCTGGATTCAGTCCAAACATTTCTGTATTTTTTCAAGAAAACACATATCAATGTTAATTTATAAATGAAATAAACATCTCTTGATCCTAGAGAGGCATGTTAGAACTAATCAGTATAGGCCACTTATCTTCTTTAGATCCTAGATTTACCTACCTTATAACATCAATGGTAGTATATATGCCCTCCTCAAATGTGGGAGGGGAATTCTAGAGATCAAAATTTTCTTCTTCCACCTCTAATTTAATCCTCTTCTTCTTCCACCTTTGATTATATAGATGCATTTTTTGATGAAGTAGGAAATATGAGGGAATCCCTATCAGTTTCAAGACAAGAGAGCCCATGGGAAGAGGTGTTTTCATCCCTTACCACCAGATTCATTTTAGAGAGTTATTTGAGTTGGTTTTATTTTACACTGTTTCTAGGGACATAAGGGGATTAGACATATGGGATCATATCTATTTCCTCAATTATATTAATGGGTAACACATAATCATTATCAAGCATACCCCAAGTATTTACAGGTTCGATACCCAAGTCGTTGGGGCATTCAACCTTTATATTTTCATCTACCATTGGTTGTTTGACTTCCATTTTATAGAAACTGGCCTTAGAATATATGGATTCTCAAGATTAAAAGGGGGAATTGTCATCATATAGTATGTTGATCTTTCCATCAATTGGGTATTTCAAACACTGATGGAATGTTGAAGGTACTTCCATGTGTTTGTGGATCCAGGGTATTCTTAGAAGAACATTGTATGTGGTGTATTGATAGATAACCATAAACTCAACATTATATGTGAGATCCCAAAACTGAGCTTTCAGATTGATCTTCCCACTAGGTCTTTTATCATGCTTATCATACCCTTTAATGGTTAGCTTTACGGGAGATAAATCTCCCTCACTATATTGAAAATGTTGAATGGTTTGAATCAGGATGAGGTTGATATTGGAACCATTTTCATTCAAATACCTATGTATTTTTACATTATCAAGTCGTCCTAAAACATATAGGGATTAGATGTGTCTTAGGATGGCCTCTTCCTAGTCTTGTTTTATGAATGATATGTCAAAATGGAATTCTGGTGTCATGGTCTCCACTCAATGAACCTCATCTATCATGAATTCTATATCAAATTCATGTGGGCTCTAGAGGGATTCAAAAAGTGCTTCCATGAGTTCTTTTGAAATATGGAGTGAATCTATGATTGAGATATTGATCGGGATGACCGCCAACTATTTCAAAATGTCGTAATTTTTTTTCCAGAGGTTGGTGGTTCCCAAGGTGGGGTTTCTCTTTATTATGTGGTTCAAAGGCTATGGAATTTGAGGTATACAAGATTAGTTTTTATTAATAGGTTGAGGGAGCATCTACTGATAGTGATGTAGATTTTGGTGGCCTTCCCAATTGTCTTGGATGATCATATAATCTCACCCCTGCTAGACGTTCATGTAAGACTAATGGACATAGATGAATACTATAGGGTTTCGAGATACATCCATGTATCCATTGGACTTGATGGATTGCATTCTAATGGGTATCAGCTATATATATATATCCTCTACGGGGATGTAAAAAAAATATTGGATCTAACCAAGCTTGAAATTCCCTCTATATCCTCATATCATGTTCCTATGGCCTCTGTCTCCCCGATCAAGTATGGGGAACTCATATTTGGAGGTTTATTTATCATATAAGAAGGGTAATTTCAAGTGTATCACTTTAATAGAACCAACTATGAGATCTTCATCTAATGAGGGTTCTGTTTTGTGGGGAATTTCTCATGATGTGGATGTTCTAGGGATAAAATCTAAAAGAGTCATAGATTTCATTAAAGATGAGTATGAATCTTCCTCTTTTATCTCATCCCATGTCTAATGATTACATCTACCTCTGGGAATCAAATTTTATTTCACCTCCCTAGGGGACGAGATCATTATTGGTCTGTGAAGCTATTCTCTCATTGTGGCATGAGCCTGTTCAACTATCTTTCGAGTCATCCAGTTGTTGAACTATTACCCATGCCTGACCAAATATTTTTTCCAATCATCTTATTCTTATGATTGAGAAATTGTTACATAGTTCAACTATGCTGAGTAGTTTTCCAATATCACCTGTCCATAATGGAACATTATTTGAAGGAAATATTTCAAGATTAAGTAATCATGGATGTTGTGACCAATCCTTTTATGGAAAGGGTAGTAGTCAGGATGATCAGTGAGGTTGACCTAGTTGTGTTTCTTGGGTTGTGGCTGTTTGAGTAGGTTATTATTCAGGGATGCAAAGAAATAACTTGAGACATGTAAATTTATAAATAAGTATACTTTACTTATCAGTTTCTCAAATATTGGGTGACCCTAATCTCTTTTCTTGTCCATCCAAGGGGTATTTTATTATTAATACCATTCGATAGGAGGCATTGGGTGATTTGGGGCCTGATTGGGTCCTTGAATAGGCACAACTGATTTTTTGAGGGTAACAGTAGTGTTTTCTGCCATACTGATCCTTTTACCTTGTGAAGAGTGCATGAGTTAGGACATATCTTAGGTCAGCTGAATGAAATTTTCCAAAACTTTTTCCATTTATGTAAACTCATGGAATCCATCCAAATATTTCATTATGATCAGAAATTTCTACAGGTCATCCTAGATATTTTAAGCACATAGATCCATCAATTGATCCTGTGATAGAGGGATTCAGAATTTGTAGGTTAAAACATTCCATCTATCTATGAATTCATGAACCCTCTCATTTTTTTTGTTTCTTGTAGTTTTTTCAAGTCAAAAATTTTCATTTTCCTTAGTGTAGATCTGAACTAATAAAAGAATTGTCAATGAAGGCCATCCCATCCTACAACAGATCTTACTAGAAGACTGTTATACCAAAAAAATGTTGGCCCTATCAGAGTCTATACAAAACACATCACCATGGTCACCTCTTGTTGATATAAAAGGTCCATTATCAAACTGCATTGGGATATGAGGTGCATGAGATTTTGTTTTGGGTCTCATGCACCATCAAAGGTAGAGAAGGTAGGGTTGATAAAATTGGGTGGGGGAAAGTTTCATCCACCCATTAGGGATATGGATTTATCTTAGGATGCACTGGTGTGTTTATCCCTTCCATGGATTCCATTTGAGTAGCTAGGGTCTCGATGGAATTTAGTAGTTCTAAATGTATTGTTGTTTTATCCACCTCCCATTTATTGGGAGCAAACAGAGTTTTATGAGGTGGCCCTGTTTTCATGTCACACTGATTCTCAACTCATGATAAGACTGAACGATTCCCATGGAAAGGTAGAGGCTTCCACCGTAATGGAGGGAAGTCATGATCATTTTTGAATTCCTCATTTATGTAGACCGGATGCCTAGTTATAGATCTTGTCTAACACTCAGATGTCTCTCTTTTAGATGAGTTCACTCTTTATTGATATATGGTAGGAGGGATATTCAACTCTCGATAAATATAATACCCAATGGGAATGTTTCCCATGAGTATCTCCTCATTTATTTGTCTAATATTTTGAATCTCATTCTCATATTGTACCATCCATTCCTCTATGGATGAAATTTCACCTCTTCTGGGTGGTGATTGGGATATAGCCACACCGTTTCCTTTATCCTTGGTAGTGTTATGTCGTAAAGGTGGAAAATCAATATTCAAGGGTGTTAGGTTTTGGATCCTCCTCTGGATTTTGGTACGTGTAGATTCAATAGGTGCATCCACATCCTTATCTTAGGGTATATTTTCTGTATTTAATCCCTCTCAATCTGTGTCTTGATCAACATTATTTGTTGTGTTGATGGTGAAAACATTCACAAAGGTGTATTAGGAAATTTTAGTGGTCTCATTACTCTCAATGCAACATTATGATTCTGCAACACTTTCATTAGGGTTATTTATCAAACTTATGGCCATATTGAACTGTTTTAGCTTATGAACCCAACAGGGTTTGATTAACTTCATCGTACGTTCCTCCCATATCGGTTAGTGAACAATCAGATTGAGGGAGTTTCCAATTATGTTTTTAAATGTTCCTCGAATAGTAGAGGTTCATCTTGCAATAGGAGGAATAGATGAGATGTCAACCATCAATATTTACCTCCCAAAATAGAGAAAACTAATTCCCTATGTAGTAATGATAAAGATGAAAATGCCCCTATCCCTAAGGGATGGTGTTAGGAAAAGATCCCTTATAATAGTTATTTTGGGTTGATTGTGTTTATTGACAGGGTTTGGGTTGTTGAAAAAGTATAGTTTTCAAAGAATACATGAAGAGTGAGCAAAATACGTCAGATCTCACACAAGAATTAAATATCTGATATTTCATAAGAATGAAATGTTTCAAGTGTTAAATGTATGATCTCACAAAATATAGAAATATCTGATCTATAACAATAGTGAAATAACTGATCTCGTTCAAGTGTGAAATGTTTGGTCTCACGTAATCACGAAATGTATGATCTTTCAAAATAGAAATTTTTTGATCTCACAAAAGTGTGAATGTCGGATCTCAAGAAAGGGTGAAATGTTTAATATCATGAAAGTGTGAATGTATAATCTCATGTAAGGGAAAAATGTTGATCTCATGAAAGCATGAAATGTATAATCTCATGTAAGGGAGAGATATCTAATCTCATGGACTGAGAATGTTTGAACTAATCTTGCAGAGCAAAGATGTTTGAACTGGTCTTTAATTGAGATATTATGAAGTGAATGATGAAAAAGAATGATTATTAAAGGATATAACAGAGAGATATCACAAATCACTTAAAGAAAATGAAATAATGTAAATAATGGAGGTATCTCACAATATTTCAAAATCATGAGAGCACATGATTGGATTTGGATCTCATGATGGGATCTCTTGAAGTGCATGATTGTCTTTGGATATCATGATGGTATCTCACATAGTGATCATGATTGTCTTTGGATATCATAATAGATCATCAAAATCACTAGAAGACAACAAAAATAACCATCACAATATTGAATTTTAATCTTGCGATGGGATATTTCGAATCGTGTAATGCCATTTTTTATGGAGGTGGAATGGATGGAAGTCTAGGATTTGTAGAGTTAAGGCGGTGGAATATCACCTAAAAATACCCATAGACCCATCCATAAGATGTGATAAAGTTTTGTTTAAAATATTTATCTAAAGAAACTTCTAAGAGAGAGTATCTTGGAAAGATATCATAAAAGAGTTTCATGGAGAGATCATGTGAAGGATTATACCAAATTGACATTGCGTAAGTGTTGTGAAAGATCTGAACAAAGTCTCGTGAAAATAATCATGCACAAAAGAGTCTTGCACCATGATCTCATGAAAAGAATGAATTTTTTGCACACTAGATCTCATGAAAAGTGTGAAAGTGTTAGACACCAGGATCTCACACAAATAAATAAATTGTTATGCATAAGGATCTCGTTCAAATAATGAAAGGGTCATGCACCAGGATCTCACACAAGGGGTTTCACGTCAAGATATCACATAGGGGGTTACATGCCAGGATCTCGTGCAAGGGGTTGTGTACTAGAATATCACGTAGGGGGTTATTTTCTAGGGTCTTTCTTAGGGGAGTCACACTAGAATCTTGTGCATGGAGATACACGCCTACATTACCCTATGAACAGTATCATTTTCATATCTAAATTCATAAGAAGAAGAAGAAATTGGATTTAAACCATTCAAAAATACTTTCAGAATGAGTATATCCACTACCACATACAAGGCAGTCAAAGGAAGACTTGGAATTCAGTGAAGATCTTACTATATCCAATGTGGAGGTAATTTTTGTGTCTATTGTAAAGAGAATTTCATTCCGGTTATCAGGAAAGTTAGAGTGCTAGATCTAGGTATTTTTAGGGAAGTGAATGAGTATCCTAGAAATAACTTCAATAGAGAATCTACTTACAATTGAGGATTTGTTCATTATTGATAATGAAGGGACCTATATTTCCATAAACCATGTGTGAATCCTTTCTAGAGAAGTGATCAAATGAAGAGGAAAAAGGTGATCCTTTCCACTAGTAGTGAGCCATAGAAGGAACATTGAGAGATTTACCCTTGGGAAGCAGTGAGTTGTCCCTAAACATTATAAAGGGAGTGAGTCTGGGTATAGAAGTGATCTATCCTGAACCTTGAATTTTTAGTGAGCCTTAATAAATTTGGTACATTGGAACTTTTTTATTGTATACTCCTTGGATGTATCTTAGTGAGGGTGAACCAAGTAAAAATATATGTGTCCTTGGGTTTTCTTTTCTTATTTACATTCTATGGATCATCATTAGATAAAATTGGAAAGGATAAGATAAATATAAACCCAAAAGAGAAAACAAAGTGACCCTTATAATAAATAGGTCAATATCTAGTGGGGTAGGAAGAATTTTCAAAAGAGTATCCATATCATGATTCACCCTCCTCTGATGGTATCTAGGTCCCTTTTGGACCTAACAATTGGTATCAGAGGATATGTTAATTTTGTTGATTTGTTTTCTCTGACAAGGTTTACTATACTATTGGAATTGAACTTTTCTTTTTCTATTATCTTGGTGTTCCATGGTAAAGGGAAGAACTAGAAAAAATAATAACAATAAGTCAGGTGGTATTCCTCGGTGTGGAAGTTTCTATAGAAAAAGTGTGATTTAGTTTAAGGAAACCAATAATGTACTGAAGAAAGGTTTGGATGAATCAAACAGTGAAAATATATACTCACTCAATGGCGATACAAGAATGAGTGAAGAACTTGATATTCCAAGTGACATTGAAACTAATTATGATTAAGAAACTCCAATAAGAGAAAATGTGGAATTTGTCCATGAAACAAAGGAATTGGATTAGAAATTGGATGAAGAATTTAAATCTAACGATATCTGGATCCAAGTGCAGGAAATTGAAGCCAACAAGCTAAATGGATTTAATAAAAGGCTTGTCGAAGTGTCCATAGATCTATGAGAGAAGAATGATTTCAAATCAATAGAACTATAAAAACTGAAAGCTGATGAAATGGAAAAGAATATGTACTTGGATAAAATTCATAATTCAAAAGTCAAAAATGATGATCTTTATACACACATGTTTTAACTAGTTCATGAGAAGAAAATTCTACAATAGGATAATGCATGTTATATTGATTTTTTACTCATATGAATTCTAAAATAATGGATAAATATAACATGATGGATAATATCTCTTGAGAATTGGAAGATGAAATGGAAAGAGGGAATAATCTCAATAGAGAAATTAATTCTAAACTTGAATCAAGTGATAAAAAGATTCAATAATTTGGAGAAGAGATTGAATCAAGAAATAAATAATTGGATCAATTTAATTCCAAATGCATGCCTAAATTTAAGGCTAATTTGCACTTAATATTTGATTATCCTTAGGTAGGTGATGGTGAAATGAAAAGAAAATATGCTACTTTAGAGGAAAAGAATGAAATGATTGTCACATCCCAAAGGCCATTTAGTTTTAGAAAATATCATATTGGATATGATGAACCATCTCCCATGAAGAATAGAAAGATATCCATAAACAGTTCCAAAAATTGGAAAAATCCTTCAGATACTAGAAACATGCCTAAAAAGTATTTTACTGGAAGTAATGAAAAAATGTGCTATTTATATGGGATATATAGTCATAATTCAAGTTTTTTTTCGAATAATTGGAATATATTTCATATTTTGAAGACATAAATATTTCTAAATCAATGAATAAACAGAATCTTCTTGAAAAGTAGGAAAGGAAAGTCTCTCAGAATAAAGTAGTTGTCAAATACTATTATTGTGGAAGACTGGGACACACCATGAGTATGTATCAAGAATCTAGAGGGCTTAATGTCAGAATAACTCTGGCTACATCAAAATCTGATATAAGAAATGATTAAATGAGGTATTTCATTAATGGAATATGTTTTATATGTTTTAATCATGGGAATTTGGAAATACATTTTAGCAGAATGAAAGAAGGAATAGAAAAGGAATTTAGAAGGAGATCTATAACTTTGGAAGAGTATAACAAAAAAAATATATTAGAAGACACCAAGATAAGTTGAAAATAGGTTTATAGCCCTTGGGGAATCACAAGGATCTTAGTGAATTGTGTATCAATCACCTCATTTGTTACACTCACAAAAACTATCTTGGAAATAATATGACTAAACCTAGAAGAAAAAGTGAGGATATGGTACATTTGTGATTAAGAGGAATATAAATTCACTGGAAGAATCAACCCCAACAAGAAAGGGTTACATAACTCAGATAACTGATAAAATAAAAATGAATAAATAATTCCTTGAAAAAAATCACATGTCAAACCACATGGTGAGAAGTGAAGGTAAGAGAAAGATTCCTCCAATAGAAGAATAAAAAAGAGAATATGACATGTGAAAAGTTTTATTCTCAAAGAAAGAGTCATTAAAGATGGTATATTAGTGGAGAATCAAAGAAGTAAATTTATACTAATGGGTTTAAACCCTAAATTGTGAAAAATTCCAAGCCTATAGAATCTCAATATTATAAGAATACTTGTCATGTGGGTAAATAATGTTTATTCATATGTATAGAATAGTTTAAGTTGGTTGGGTGGTTGGATCAAGCACAGAAATAGTATAGTGATTTGTAAAAAGGTATCAAAGGGTTTATCTATCAGGATCAACCACAATCCTCTTCTTGAGGATTCTAGAGGTACCACTCTCCTTCTAAGTTAAATGTTTCTCATATCTACTGGAAGTTTTATAGGTCAATGGGGGAGATATGATCCAAGGGGTGTGTGTGATGAAAGGTAAAGGGTGCATTATTTTAATGAGATACATGTAACATGATGAATCTAAACTCTTGAAATTCACATATGGTATCATATTCAACAAGTTTTGTTACACAAAAACACTATTTCTTGAATATTTATCTGAAAATTGTATGTTGTGTAATAAAGAGATAATGTGATGAAGATCCTTATGTGAAACTAAAGAGCTTTCCAAAGTTATATTTGGATGATCTAATGGTTCCAACTCTCATTTAATATTAAACCATGGGTATCATGCCTCAGTTCAAGTGTTATTTTTCCAATGAGATAAGAATGATTTGGGTAAAATATGCAACATTCATGTATTTCATGATTATCTATTTTTTTCTAACAATGTGGTATCAACTGACCATATTCATGATTCAAAAAAGTTGTAAGAAAAATATATAGCCTCATATAATGAGAGAGTCCTATGAATAATTGAGGAAAGTCATGCTACTTGAATCCATGGAAGTAAGTAAGTGAAATGGATATAATTAGAGTTTATTGGATGAAAAATCTTATTTCCTATAAAGAGTTATGACTCAATAAGATTAGAGTATCTATTAATGACTCAATTCCAAGTGGTAATTTCACTTGCTGAAATATTTCTGTAGTATACTGCTATATAGAATAATTTGACTCTAATCTTGAAAAGTGCTAAAAGAATCAAAGTTTCAATCTGATGTTTATATATGGATTCAAAGGTGAAATCGAATATAGTTGACATAGCCAAGTGGTATTTGGATTTCAACCTATGGTGTCTATTTGGATAATAAAAACTGCACAACCAAAGGGGGATATTAATTTCTATTTATCTAGATTTATGGAGATAAAATAATAACGTGTTCCCCTAATGATTTTTTAGATTATCGAAAATCAAATGAATGGAGATCATTGACTAAGGAAGAGTAAATTTTAAATTGAATACATACCCTATTGAATTCTATGAGAAAGGGGGATATTGAGGTGAAGTCTATGATTGGTATTAATTATGATAATTCAAGTGCTATAAATCATAGAAAAAATCTAGTCCATCAATCTAGGAAAAAGAACATTAAAATAAAATCTCACTTCATCAAGAAGAATACGAAGCATGGCCTTGTGAATTTGGAGTATGTGCCTATAGAATTATAGGTTTCAGAAATTCTGATGAATTCCTTAACCAAAGAGGTGTTTGAGAAGCATCAACTGTATTTTGAAGTTTAGTAGACTCCACACACTTGAAAAGGTGTGGATGTGGGAACCTCTCTCTCTCTAAGGTATGATGTGTTTTTCCTAATGTGGTTATATTTTTTTACCCTATGGAATCAAGAAAGGAGTGACCTTCGGGTACATTGAAAAAGGGAGAGAAATTGTGTCTATAAAAGGGGGATTAAATTTCTTAATCAAGATAGAGGAGAAGTTGATAGTGGGAGTGGTGAAGTGGGAGGGTTTTAAATCTGAAGATGCTAAATATGTT
Organism: Viscum album; assembly: GCA_963277665.1. Classification (NCBI taxonomy): domain Eukaryota; kingdom Viridiplantae; phylum Streptophyta; class Magnoliopsida; order Santalales; family Viscaceae; genus Viscum; species Viscum album. Next base: position 1,888,314,886 of record OY728125.1, on the reverse strand, counting down.
CTATCAAAGGTTATATATCATGGAAGACGGGGTTTGTGATGAAAAAAGTTGACTATTTTGGGAATTAAGTGATTCACTTATGAATGTTGCATGATACACTTGTTTCTCATGCTAAGAATGGATCATGTGGGTTTATAGTGTGTGTTGAGTAAATCTATGATTGATATCAGAATCGCAAGAAGAAATTTTTTGGTAGAGGATGGAATAAGATTTAACATGGTATCAGAATGTTAAGAGTACTCAATAAACCTAAAGGGGAGATTTTTAGGAAAAAAATTCCTCCTGGATGTGCTTTGGGGTTGATTGTATTTTTTGACAAGGTTTGAGGTTTTTGATGATGGATGGTTGTCAAAGAAGACATGAAGAGTGAGGGTGAGATATTTGATCTCATGAATGTGTGAAATATCTGATCTTATGAAAGTGTGAAATGCTTAATGAATTAAATGTATAATTTCACGTAAGATCGAAATGTATGATCTCACATAAGAGAAGAATAATTGATCTTGTGAAATTATGAAATGTAAAATCTCATGAAAGCATGAAATGTATGATATCATGAAAGAGAGAAATGGTTGATCTGAAAAAAGCATGAATGTTAGATCTCACACAAGGGAGAAATGTTTGATCTTGTGAAATCAGGAATGTCTGATCTCATGCAAGAGAGAGATGTTTGATCTCATTAAAGTGGAAAATTCCTAATATCACATGAGGGTGAGATTTATGATCTGGTGGAGTGTGAATGTTTGAACTGATCTTGTAGAGCGTGAATGTTTGAACTGATCTCATATTGAGATATTGTGAAGCACAAGATGAAAAATCATGATTTTCAAAGGATATCACAGATATATCTCATAAAGTTCATGAAGAAAAATAAAATATGGAAATGATTGACGTATCTCATGGTCGTTCGAAATCATTTGACCACATGATTGACTTCAGATCTCAAGATGGGATCTCACAAAGCACATGATTGTCTTTGGATCTCACTATGGGATCTCACGCAACACTAATGATTGTGTTTGGATATCATGATGGATCACACAAATCACTAGAAGAAAACATCACTAACCAACACTATACTGACTTTTGATCTCATGATGGGATCTCACAGAGCGTGTGATGTCATTTTCTATGGCGGTGGAATGGATATTTATCCACGATTTATAGAGTTAAGGTAGTAGACTCTCGCCTATAAATACCCAATAACCCATCCATAATAGGTGATGAATTTTTACTTAAAATATTTATCTGAAGTAATGTCTGAGAGGGATTCTCATAGAAAGATCTCATGAAGGAGTTTCAAAAAGAGATCTCATGAAGGATCATACATAATTGACATCACGTAAGTGTTTTTCATGATCTGAACAAAGTCTCATGAAAAGGATCTCGCACGAAAGGGTATTATCTAAGATCTCACACAAAGTGTGAAAGTGTTATTCACTAGGATCTCATGTAATCTGAGGAAGTGTTACACAACAAGATCTCACTGAAAGTGAGAAAGTGTTACACACAAAGATCTCATAAAAAATGTGAAAGGGTCACACATTAAGATCTATTGCAAGGGGTTATGCTCTAGGATCTCATGAAATGGGTTACATGCCAGGATCTCGCATAAGGGGTTATGAACCAAGATCTTACACATGGGGTTATGCACCAGGATCACACACAAGGGATTACACACTAGGGTTTAACACATGGGTATCACACTAGAATATTGCATAAGGAGATACTCACCTAAATTACCATTTTAACAATATCAATGTCATATCTAAATTCATAAGAATAAGAAAACAAAGGATTTAAACCATTAAAAATAACTTTTAGAAGTATTTTATTCACTAAAACATCCAAGGCAATGAAAGGAAGACTTGGAATTCAGTGAAGATCCTGCTAGAGCTAAAGTGGAGTTAATTTCTCTATCTACAACAAAGATAATTTCATTCCAGTTGTCTGAAAAATGGAATTGTTTCATCCATGTGTTTTTATATAAGTAAAGGAGCATCCCAGAAATAACTTCAATAGAGAATCTACCTAAAATTGAGGACACATTAATTATTGATAATGAATGGATTTAAATGTCCATAAAAAATGTGTGAATCCTTTCTAGAGTAGTGATCAAAGGAAGTGGAACAAGGTGATATTTTCCACTGTGAGTGAGGCATAGAAGGAATATTGAGGAATTGAACCTTGGGAAGTAGTGAGTTGTCACTTAACATTATAAAGGCAGTGATCATGGTCATAGAAGTGATCATGATCGAACCTTGAATTGGCCGCGAGCCTTAGTAAATTTGGTACATTAGAACATTATCTTTTTATGCTTCTTAGACATAGACCAGTGAGGGTGAACCAAGTAAAAACCTGTGTTTCCTTGTAAATTATTTCCTTCTATAATTTATATGAATAATAATCAGATAAAATTAGAAAGGATAAGAGAAATATAAACACTAAAGAGAAAATAATGTGACCCTTATAATAAAGAGGTCAAGATCCAGTGGGGCAGGAATAATTTCAAAAATAATATACATACCCTAATTCACCCCCAACCCACCCCTCTTAGGGTATCTAGGCCCCTTTAGGACCTAATATCTAGGGACTATCGGGGACTACAATTAGCGTTGGTTGATCATTTTTCTTTTAATCCTGACCCCGACTCATGCTATTGTCAAATAAACCACCCCTAATCAAGCAAAAGAACACACCTATATAAGAAAATAGTTCTTATGTTAGTAATAATATAAATAAATAAATTAACAAAAAGTGTTAATTTTACTAAAATTGATTTTAATTTTACTAAAATTTATCTTAATTTTACTAAAATTGAAGTTAATTTTACTAAAATTGATGTCAATTTTAAATAAAAAGATGAACTTGGAGTCATACCAGTCACATCGTGTGTTAGATTTAGGTGTGAATAATTCCAACAAATCTCAAATGACTTTTGGGTCATTTTAATGAAGTGTCAAAATAATATGAATGTGTTTTCTTAGTTTTGAGTACATTAGTTGTATTTTTTATTATTAAAATGTCATTTTAAACTTGAAACATGCACTTTTGACTCATTTAAATCACATCATGCATCATTTTTATGTGAAACCAATTCATACATATCATAAATGACTTATGAATAATTATACTAAATTATCAATAAAATCTAATCACGTTTGATCAGTTTTTAGTGAGTGACACTTTTTGAACTAAAATGTTGATTTTAAACTGACAAAAGACACTTTAAGTCATATAGGTCACATCCTGTATCAAATTTAGGTGAAACTGATTTATACATGTCAAAAATTACTTATAGATCATTTTAGTAAAGTATAAAAACAATATGAATGCATTCTCTTGGTTTTGAGTAGGTCAGTTGTCCATTTTACTAAAATTGATGTCCATTTTACAAAAATTGATGTCAATTTTAAATAAAAATAAGAACTTTGAGTCATACTGGTCATACTATAGGTCATATTAAGGAGCAACTGATTCCTAAACATCTCAAATGACTTAAAAATTATTTTAATAATACAAATGTGTTTTATTAGTTTTGAGTACGTCAGTTGTCTTTTTTACTAAAATGACATTTAAAACTAGAAACACACACTTTTCACTCATTTAGATTACATCATGTATCAGTTTGATGTTAAACCAATTCATACATGTTAAAAATGAATTATGTATTGTTGTCCAAAATTATCAAGAAAATATGAGTGTGTTTGATGATTTTTCAGGGACTGACACTTTTTGAACTAAAATGTCCATTTTAAACTGATAATGGACACTTTAAGTCATATCAAGAAAAACATGCATCATATTGAGGTGTGTCTAATTCCTAAACATCCCAAATTACTTATGGATCATTTTAATAAATTATCAAAACAATATGAATGTTTTTTCTCAGTTTTGAGTTGGTCTGTTGTCCATTTTACTAAAATTGATGTCAATTTTAAATAAAAATATGCATTTTGAGTCATACTGGTCACACTGTGGGTCCGATTGAGGTTTGGATGATTGATACACTTCTAAAATGACTTTTTTTATCTTTTTCTCGAATTATAAAAACAATCTAAATTTTTTTTCTCAGTTTTGAGTACATTAGTTGTCTTTTTTACTAAAATTTCATTTTAAACTGGAAATATGCACATTTGACTTAATCTTATCACATCATGTGTTAGTTTGATGTGAAACTGATACCTAAGCATCATAAATGACTTATGAATAATTTTACTAAATTATCAATAAAATATGAGTGTGTTTGTTAAATTTTCATTGACAGATACATTTTGAACTAAAATATTGATTTTAAACAGATAAGAGACATATTGAGTCATATCGGGCATGTTGGGTATTGGATTTAGGTAGGACTGATTCCTACACATAAAAAATGACTTATGGATCATTTTATTAAAGTATAAAAATAATAAGATTTTTTTTAAGAGTTTTGACTATGTCAGTTGTCTATTTAATTAAAATTAATTTCAATTTCAAATATAAAGAAGTACTTGGAGTCATACCAATCACATCCAATGTCAGATTGAGGTGAAACTGATTCTTACACCTCCCAAATTCTTAAAAAACATCCTAACTATCAATGTTTCCATGATATCCATTTAAATTCTTTGTCAAACTTTCAACACTACATGAAAATATTTTAACAAACCACCCTTCTTCAAAAAAAAAAAGAATTAACCTATATAAGAAAACAATTATTATATGAGTAATACTAAAAAAAAGAAATTAAACATAGATATGAAATAATAAATGAATTCTATGGAAAATTATTTTAATGTGGAAACATCAATATTACCTCTCTATAATTTAGTAGTGGAGGTAAATTGAATTAAAGCTATAAATTTCAACATTGTAGGGGTGACGGGTTTTGAGGGAGAAGAAGTTTGTGGAAGTTTTGGTGCACAGAGGAATGAAAGATGGATAGATCACCCCAACTCAAACAAAAGAATTCACCTGTATAAGAAAAAATTATTATGTGAGTAATACTAAAAATAAATAAATAAAACATAAATATAAAATAATACATTATTTCTATAGAAAATGATTTTGCTGTGAAAACATCATGATTACCTATGTGATTGAGGAAAGGTAGAATTGTTTCTATTCCTGAAAAGGCAATGGAGATAACTTGAAAGAAAGTGATAAATTCAAAACTACAGGGGTAAAAATTTTTTGAGGGAGAATATGTCTATTAAAGTTTTGGTGTAGAAAGGCATGAAAGATATACAGACCACCCCAACTCGAATAAGAGAATCCACCTGTATAAGAAAAAAATTATTACACAAGAAATACTAAAAACAAATAAATTAAAAATTAATATGAAACAATACATTAATTATATGGAAAATGATTCTATTGTACAAACATCAAGATTTCATTTGTGACCGAGAAAAGGCAACTTCATTTCTTTTCCCGCAAAGGCAGTGGAGGGAACTTGAAAGAAAGCGATGAATAAAAAACTACAGGGGTAAAAAGGTTATGAGGAAGAAGTCTATGAATGTTTTGGTATAGAAAGTCATGAAAGATGAACATACCATCCTAACTATAACAAAATAATCCACATGTATAATAAAACAATTATTATGTGATAAATACTAAAAAGAAATAAATTAAACATAAATATGAAATAATACATTAATTATATAGAAAATAATTTTACTGTGAAAACATCAAGATTAACTCTATGATTGAGTAGAGGTAGTGTCATTTATCTTCCTACAATGAAATGAAATATGGATAGGAATATTCTAAAATAAAAGAACTATATAAGGAATAATGAAAATTAAATCAATGTTCCATTATATATTTTTTCGATAAAATCAAGTGATTATATCATAACATTACCTTTACATATTTTCAAAGGGTTTACTTCATTATAGTTTGTTCTTCCGAGGTATTGGTAACATCATTATGTAAATAATACATTGTCTTCATGACTAGTGAAAAATTTAATTTAGATTATGTTAATTCATTAGAGAACATATAATATTATGAAGAAAAACAAAGTATATTAAAAAACACTTTTACCTTCTCATTTAACCCTTTTTTTAAAAGGTTTAAGGGATTTGTTTCCTCTATTAAGAATCCAAAACCCATACTTTTGGTCCCATATAATGTAAAAGACATTGTCTACATTGGGACTGCCATGAAGTGATTGTTATCTCCCAATAAAATGGTCATCCTTGATTGAATTTTCATCTGACCCTATATTTGTTTTAGTCAACAGTATGAAAATTGACCAATTATTGTTTTTTTTTATTAGAAACATAAAATACTTGCACTGATTATGATGACAATATGAATATCTCATCTTTCTTCCCTTAAAAACTAAAATTCATCTTCACAAATCCCATTTCACCAACTTTAACTACAATGAAATTGTCAATCCATTTACAATGGAAAATCAGTACTTGAAATGATATATAATCCAAGTTGTATATTTGTTAGATAATTCAAAAATATGATATATTTACATAAATTGAATTTCTATACTTGGAATTAGATATGTGAATCACTTCATCCAAAAGCGTAACACTACTATTTTCCATCGTACTATAGTCATCGTGTTCTTTTTTATAGAATGCATAACTATTGATTACAAAACTAGTGTAGGATATAACATTTGAATTTGGTCCTATGGCTAGCCATTGAAGTTGTTCAGCAATTGAATTTGTATTTTCATATAACACTTTATAAATTTGATCTTGGAACCATCCTATAAACTATTTATTATATTTATTTGATATCCATACTTCACCCCTTCATGGATTCCAATCTCTATTAATTTCTTTGTGGGATTCAATGTATGGATCAAAATCTTCACTATTATGTAAAATGTAAAGGTGAGTTTTCTTCTGCTCTATCAAGGTAATTATAACAATATCTCTTTTTAAAATCCCTTTTCCTATAAAGAATTTACTAATATGAGAATTTTGGAGACTAATTTTGTCAATATATGATAGGTAATCGGTACAAAATTAAATAGGTTCTTCAAAAATATATCATTCTGCAATAGAACATTCTGGCCAACTTCGATTCTTGACATACCCTTTCAAAATCTTCATATAGTGTTCAATGGGTTACATTCATCTATAATGGATAGGACCACATTTTTGAACCTCTCTAACCTAGTGAACCATTAAGTGGACCATTATATCAAAGAATGATGGTAGGAAGAACATCTCTAACTCACATAATATGACTACAACCTCCTTATTCATAATGGGAAACTTCATCGGATCTATAAATTTACTATATATGGATTTTTGAAATATGCATAGTATGGTTAATGTATGTCATAAATTTTTAGGTAGAATGCAACGAAAAACAACAGGAATTAAATATTACATCAAAACATGACAATCATGTGATTTTAGTTCTTGTAACTTCAAATTAGTCATTGAAATGATATTCTTGATATTTAATAAATACCCTTGTGGAAATTTTACACTCTTAAGGAAAAAATTAAAATTGTAATTTTTTCAATCTGGATAGAGTGTAAGCCAATGGAGGAAGAAAATTCTTCCTTTTACCCTTCATCGGTGCCAACTCTTCCCTTTTCCCCATTTCAATCTAGCCTAACCTAGACATGATGACATCTTTCATTTTCCCAAGAACATTTAGTAAAATTCCAATAACATAATCAAATACATTTTTTTCTACACGAATGACATCAAGAAAATGTATAACATACAAACAATTCCAATAAAGTAATTCAAAGAAAATTTATTTTTCTTCCAACCTAATTTTGTAAGTTTTTTTTGAAATTGGTTTACTGAATACAGTGTCAATATATTTTACATTATTATACAGTTTTTCTCCTGTTTCTGGATACAGTCTTGTACCTTGTTTTATATTCCCATCGAATATTGTTATCCTGTATCTGTATTTATGTCATCGAGGTAAAAAATTTCGATGTCCTAAAAACACAGTTTTCGAGGAATGTTTCAACCAAACTAAGTATGTGCATTTTTCATAAATGGGACACCACAACATTCCTTTATTGTTATATCTTGATAAATATTTATAAGCAAGGAAGTCATTTATCATTCCATAAAACATGGACCTTAATGTGAATTCTTCACTTCTATGAGCATTATACATTGTAACACATGTATACCACATCAATTTCAGATCTTCGATCATTGGAATTAAATAGACATCAATATCATTACCTGGTTGATTTGGTCTAGATATAAGTAGAGACAATATAATTTATTTTTGATTCATGTATAAAAATGGTGGAAATTTATAATTTACCAACATGATGGTCCATTTACTATGAGTACTATTCTATAAACCAAAATGATTTATTGTATCTATAGATAAAGCAAGACAAAAGTTTCTCAAATCATTTCCAAATTCATGATACTCATAATCAATTTTCATCCACTGAGGAGAATCTGATGGATGATGTAGGTTCCCATCTTTAATTCTTACATCTTCATTCCATGTTAATTGTATTGTGGTTTCCTAACATCTCTATAGTCTTCTAAACCATGGAATGATATGAGTGTACCATACATATTTTGAAGTAATTGATTCATTTTTCTTATATCAATATGCGCCACACTTATGGAATTTTATGAGTGATTCATGGTCCTTGCGAAACAATATGAAATCATTTGGAAAAGTTTTATTTTTTTAGAGATCATTCCCATTGAACATAACATTTGTTTAGAATCATATGTTCAGCATGGTAGTTCATTTTCTTCTGATAGCATACCATTCAGGAGACCAAGTATTTCTTTAAAGTTGGTGTCACTCTATCCACTAACAACTTTCAAATTATTAAACTTTAATAGAGCTGAAAATGTTGTTTATTTAGTACAACCAGTATACAATGGTTTCTTGGAAAAACTATTTAACTCCTCAAATAACTTTGGACAATCACAAAGGTCATCTTCAATTTCCATTGTCTTTTCTTCCATACGAATTCCATCCTCGTTTACACTGGTATTCATATCAAATGATTTATAAACTATAGTATCATCACAATCGATGTCTACATTCCGTTTTCTCCTTTTTTAGTCCAAAATTTATAGCTTTGATCTATTATGTAACAAATCAAATGTTCTTACAACTCTTCGGGACTATTTTTTCTTAAATAACTACAATTTAAACACATACATAGGATTTGAGAAGGGTCATATGCATTCTCTCTTGCAAACTTGATGAACTCTTTAATTCCATATTCATACTCTTTTGTCAAATGATTATCGTACATTCATTTTCGATTCATTTCCATCCTATTAGATTAAAAAATGATTAATTTTGTATAATAAATAAATAAACACAAAAGATATTCATTATCAAAGGTGAAAGTTATTGACAATTATACTAAGGGAAACTAGACATTTGATTGTTTCAAAGAATTTTAGTATGTTGAAGAAAATGGGTAATTGAATTTAAGAAAATAATTAATCCACTATGGCAGGTGTTATCCTGTGAATTCATTAAAAGGTGAAAGTTATAGACAACTCATCCTCATCAACTCATCTTCTAGACATTTATCATTGATTTTTTTTGTTTGACACATCCTTCATCTCTTGTGGGCATGCACCTATGTTGCTTGAAATACTCTAAGAAGTAGTCATACAGGGGGATGACTAATTCTCAGAGTAGTACAAGCAGCATAAAAGAGAAAGGGGTGATTTTTAAGAAACAAATTTCAATAATGGATATTTGGAAATGAAGGTGATGAGGGTGAAATTTTTCTATAAAAGATACATGGGATGAGCATCAAGAAAAAAATTGTAATAATAACTGTTGTTTGATACACATCAAGTCTTTCTTAAATCCCCTAAACAAATGAAAATTTAATATAGGTAATTATGGAGTAATAAGAAACCCAAATATGATAAATAATAACAATAAACTCTCATTTAATCAACTAGAAGATATAAAAATGTATTGATAAAACATTTTAATAAATAAAGAGTTATTTCATATACATGGATAGTAATCATATATTCCTAGGGGTTCAACCAGTACATGTATATCTAAAATGATGAATACCTAAAAATAATTTTTAATATATATAATTTGATAACTTCTATTCTATTTTTTTTGGAACAAGTGATGTAGCAACCAAAGAATATAGGGAGGCCATTTAATACACATTGAACCATCATTGGGATTCTAGGGAAGTCTATAAAGAATTTGGTATAATGAAATAATATACATCAATAATATATATCAAAAAAAGGGGAAAAACACACCAACCCTTGCAACGTTTATCCCATACACATTTAAACATATATATATATAACATGGAATTTATAATACACATAATTGCAAAAAATGCACATTTAAACATAAATTTTAATGAAAATAAATATAATCCCTTCCTAATTTGGAAATCCATAACAATATTTTGTGAATAAATAATTATAAAATCACCCTTAAATTATAAGTTTTGAAAACACATATAAATAGATAGAAAGATACACACACACACACACACATATATATATCTTTATAAAATAAATTTAAATTGATAAAAATATATATAAACCTTACAACATAATATCACAATATATTAAAATAAATACAACCCCATACTAATTTTGAAAATAGAGATACATTAAAAATAAATAAATATGGTATCACCCTTACTAAGATTTATCTTAAAATAAAATAACAAAATTATGAGAAAATAATTTTTTAAGGGAAAACCCTTACACCATAATATTAAAATAGAATTTAAATATATAAATTACCTTATAGGAATTGCATAAAATCAGCTTTTGTTGCTTCTTCATACCATCACCAGACTGAGATTGGTTTACTAAATCAATTTTCTAGTTCATTTAAGGTTTTTATATCCAAAATATCCAATGTTTATACAGTGTCATAAATATTTATTTAATTGGTTTACCTTATGACCAGAGGTGATTCTATAAGCTTTCTAAACATCGATAAAATTAAGTTTTCAGAGAAATATGGGGTATAGATGTAGACAACGAAGCAAATTGATTCAAAATAACAATTTAAAAAGACCAAAACAGGATATCCAAATCAGTAGTCAAGTAATCAAAGGATCATAAAAAATAGGATATCTTAACTACAAGAAAACACTGGATGTCGAATGATGTTCAAGCAACTAGAGGCAGTGGGTTTGTGTGATTCAAGTGGGTTTGTGTGATTCAAGCTCTGATTCACTGAGGAGGAGCACCAATAATGGGTGTCTTCTATGGAAATCTTCTGATATCGCGATGGGTTCGCAACTGGTCATGTTTTTTTAAAATAGATTGAGACACTTTTATCAATTATTTCAAAAAAGCTCTGATAAAGAGTATGTTTATCTGCATTTAAGTAATAAGAACTGATAAAAGACATATTTATCAGCACTTTTTTAGCATTGATAAATATTGATTTTATGAGAACTTTTTTTAGAGTTGATTATGCCTCATCTTTATCAGCGCTTATTACATAAGCACTGCTAAATGATTTATAATTATAATTATAAAAAAATTGTAAATATATATATATATAGTAAATATATTCCTTATTTAAATATATTTATTATAATTGTAAATTTATTTAAATAAATAATTATTTATTTATAATTATATAAATATTTTTTAAAAAAATATTTATATTATTATATATATATATATCTATAATTATATATATATATATTTAATAAATATATATATATTTATAAATATAGTATGTACATTTATAAATAGATTTATTTATAATTATTTTTTTACAAAATATTTTTTAACATTGTTAATGAATATCTAATTTTAATTGCATGCATGTTAAAAATGAGTGAAATTGAATTAATTAAAAATAAGTACACTTTAATAATATTGAAAACAATGAATAAGTTTAATTTGTGTGTGTGCATTGTATATAAAAATGCATTAATTACGTATTTTTGAAATCCATATAACACACATTTGATCTATGTTAAATTTAAAAATCAAATGACATTCAACTATATGTCAATTACTCTATGCAATTAGTCGGTATTTTTAATTCATATTAATTTTTAATTATAAACCATTATTCACTAAATAGATGACTATTTAATATGAAACACATAAATATTTTTTAATATATAAATCGTATTTATATACATTAATATATATATATATATATCTATATATTTAATATATACAATTTATTAACAATAAAAATAATCATCTAATTAATAAAATGTTTTATATTTTTCTCACTTTACTTATTTTAATTTTAATTTGTTTAATTTTCATTTTTCATATCTATATATTTAATACATATTATTTATTAGTATTTATAATTTATATATAGTGTAATAAATTTATCCATTTTTATCAATAATTATTTAATTAATAAAATTTGTAATATTTTTTTAATAAACTAATTTTTTATTTTTTTTATTTAATTATTTCATTTTATTTATTTGGACCATTATCAGTGCTAAAAAACACTGATAAATGATTCTTTTATGAGTGCTAAAAATATATCACTAATAAAGGGTTAAATTTATGAGTGCTTTCTTTAGAATTGATAATGATTCAATTTATCAGTGATTTTCTCTAGCACTATTAAATGCTTGTTTTGTAGTAGTATATGTCTTGAATCCTCTCATAAATTTAAAATCCAAGGGGTGGAGGTGGTGGTAGATATTCCCCCAACCCAGGGGCTGGGTTCACTCCTGGATGGATGTTATGGTAGTAAATATTGAGACATGTTTGATGTGTTTTAGTTATGCTCATGTATGATATGGGTGAAATGATAGACCATGATAGGAGTCGTTTTCTATGGTAATTTTTTGGTTTGACCGTAACTTTGTCATCCATTTCTAAAATGAGTTTTCTTTATTTTTAGGGGCCTAGTTTAAAGACTCGTTTCCTGTCATATCTCTCTGTTCATGAATTATGTGCACCATTAAAGTGGGAGAATTCCATTATTATGACTAAATGGATCATGTGTTACCCAGTCCCCTGATTTTATTAGAGGTTATGACATTATAGGATGTTGTATCTAGGTAGTTTTGTTATTCTAGTGGAGTGGAAAAGTGGAACTCTCCATAATTTTCCCATCTTTGAATACAGATACATGATGAGGATTTTATGATCGTTTGTTGAAGGTTTGTGATGCAATGGTGGCAAGAGTGTTATATATTTTCACTGTTCTTCTCTAGTTTTGGATACCAGGTCAGAGAGATAACATTCAGTTCTAGCTGAAAATAGAGTATCCTGATGGTTTGAAGGTGAATTTTTTTTTTGTGGATATGGGAGATGCCTATCCTTCAATCCCTAATGGGTTTCAAACATATTTTTTTATATATAAGGAATGAAATCCTTCTCTAGATCACTTGGGATCTTGTATTCAGAATTGGAAATGGGCCAGAACATAGTGGGGAGTTTGTTTCTGGAAAAATCTCTCTATATGTCAATGCCATATTCCTCTTTATCAGACTTACATGACACTATTTGGTCAGACCATAGTGGTCTTCTCCCTGGGCTACCTACTGATTGGAGTGTGGTATTGCTAGTATTTTATGGGGAACTACATATGGTTAACCCTGATGTTTTGAGAACCTCTCTATATAAAGGTGTATGAGTTTTGAGAACCTCTATATATGGAGGTGTTTGGGAAAGGTGGGTATTTACTTATCCGTGGGAGATATCACCGTGGGGAGGTTGATCACAATGGATGTCAGGAGTAGAGTCCCAATGATCTATCTCCACACTAACAATAGAAGTAATATCATGGTAATGATATCATTCTAATTTATTTTAAGATTCTAAGGACCCTTAGAGTGTTGATAATGTGTCTCAAAAAATCTCAAGGACACTAGCATTGAGAAAAGAATGGATATGATCCGCATTTTTCATCATGGATAGAATATTCCATCCTACCTTTTGGGATTGTGCATGAATATAACTCTATGATATAACGACTACTGGAATATATTGATAAACATTTGTTGTTATGAGAGTATGATCCCACTGCTAAGAAGCTGCTGGAATATTCCAATGAAATTTTTTATCATTTCCATGAATATGATCTTGTCTGTGGATGGTATCCAAAATATAACAATCAACCCTAGTTAAAGTGGGGATATGATCTCAATTCAAATATTAATTCCCCATTAAAATATATCGATGGACCTATAGAATGGGATAAGGGATATGTGTCTCCTCCAATATATCCTTATAAGGATTTTGGTGCACTCGTTCATCAACAGAAGTAAGGATATAATAATAGATTTTGTGAGCTATCAAAATATGCTAAGTAGATTCACTGATGGTAATTTGAGCCTACCTTGAGGTGTGTGCCACCCCCACTTGGTGGTCCTTAGTCATAATGAGGATTTGATCCTGATCCTGATCCTTGGGAGTATGTCGTCGGACTTTTTTGATAGGAATATGTGCTTATACCAAGGCATGTGTCACTCTCACTTGATGAGCCCGAGTCATAATGGGGATATTATCCTAATACTAAGACTTTGAAGTATTTCAACGGTCTTTTTTGATATTAATGTACCCATGTACCAAGTTATGTTTCGTTCTCACTTAGTGATCCCCAGTTGGAATTGGAATATGAACTCAGTCTGATGCCTCATCCTTTATCTGAATATTACAATAATCCTCCTGAACATGAGTATGAATGTGTGATTTCTCTAGAGCAACCAATTTTTCATGTTGATCATAGTTTTGTGTTGTCCTAGATGTAGGGATAGGATTATGTGCATGTCCTTATATTTTTACCAGTTTCGGAATATGGTGACAGAGTTCTTCATTTGTTTCTAGAATGTTATGGAACTTTAGAAAAGTGTGAACATGAATGTAAGCCTACACATTTTTTGTATCCACTATATAATAGAATATGTCTTCAATTAAAGTAGGGATATAATCCCACTTCTAGTTATCCATATATTTTGGCACCTGATGAGTCATCCTTTTTTCATGTTCATGGGTGCCAGGGGTGACAATGTGTTGGGTGGATTCCTCAGTAGGTGCCTGAGGGGCACCAGTGGGATGGATCTAGTGATAGAGGTTCATATAATCCCTCCTCAATGGATTATGAATCTGAAGGGAGTTACAATTAAATCCTTTATCCACATTCATCAGATGATGAAAGTGGTAATTGTCGTGCTCTGGGGATAAGCTTCTAAAGTGGTTGGCAGTGGAAAGAAGTACCACTAGATTTACTAAAAATTTATTTAGATGATGTAGACTCATCGTTTTTAGAATTTGGAGACCCTCATGGATAGACTCAAGGGTCAGGATCATACCATTTCTATGGTATTATCAAACCATTTCATTCTCCATCTGATGTTGAAGGTTTCGGGTGGGTGAGGTTGTTCTGCATCTCACGGCAATTGCTGTCATAAATGATTTTCCAGAACAGTCACTGGATGAATACATGATCTTGGGTCAGGGTTTTTTTTGTGAGAGAAGTATTTTTTATCCAGAAAGACAATAAGGAACAATTTCACTGATCAATTCATCATTATAGGCATGATACATGATCAATCAGATATGCATGGGTAACACAATTATCCTTTCTTATTCCCAGCCCATCTATTATGCTCCTATGGAATTTTCATAGTGAGAATGGAATTATTTCATGAGAATCCAAAATATAAAGGATCATTCAATAAACTTTATGATTTGATAGATTCATGTTAGGTTCCCCACTTTTTTTCATAAGATATGCAAAAAAATGGCCTGACACATGGTAAACTAGTCATTTTTGTATTTGATATATTCACGTCAGGTTCACCATTTTTGTTTCTCGACAAATCTAGAATGGTATTTTTATTGAGACATGGTTGGGAGGGGGTTTGAATGTGCCAAAAAATTCTTCACATTTATTTTTCCATTTTTTTATTTAATGGAAACTTCCAATGGTTCCCACTTCTATAAATGTGTATGGACCTACTTTCCAAAGGCATGTGGTCCTTTAGGGCTTCAGGTCTAAGGACACTTAGGAACTCACATTGATCAAGAGGATGGGAGGTCGATCTCATCATACACTTTCGGGGGAAATTTTTTCCTACTCTAGGACTCTCTTATATATTTAAGATATGTTTGAGAATATCTTCTTAATCTCAATAGAATACCAGTTACCCTAATAAAATGATCAAGTATTTAATCATTCTAGGTGTCAAAGTGGGGCCTATTAATTAGTCCATATATATGTATCTGAGGTTCATTGTCCATTTCCCATTAATGGATAGCCACTTATATGTTGAATTTATATAACTAGGAATTCTGAAATTTACTATCATTCTAGGAGGTAATTAATATTATGAGGATGGGATTGATCTATTATGAGGCATCCTACATATCCTATTTATACCATGAATCAAAATCCACCTAGTTTGTTGGACCAGTTCTGTTTAACGTCATGCATAAAGAACATTTATAGGGGTAATTAAGTACTAGGTATTGAGTTTGATCCCTAGGGAGGCATCCTACATATATTGGTTATGGAAAGAATCAAGGTTATCATAGTTTAGTCATTCCCTTAGGACTTTTCCCAAGGTAGATGACCTTGTATGGGGGATATCATGTCATGCCAATGAGTAGGGATTACATAATAAGGATTCCTTGGATGATGGAGATTTATGATTAAAATTATATGATCATTATGAATCCCTAATCCCATGTGATCCATGATCGGTGTGAGAAACAAGGGATTACAAGTAATCAGTATCACTACATATGGATGTGGGACTTAGGTTCTGGGTCATGCCTTTAGATATTTAGTATAGAGATCAAGCCTTAGGAAGGCATCCTATGTATCCTAATTATGACAAGAATTAGAGTCATCGTAATTTATTTGATTAAGGATTACACATCGAGGTTTCCCTATTAATCCATTGGTCGATGAGGAATAACGATCATCCCATGGGAGAGGTTGGGTCCCAATGGTTTGAATATCAGAGACATAATGGGACTTACACTAAAGTGGATGCTTATTTGAAATCGGGCCTTACAAAGGAATCCTACTTATCCTGGTTATATCAGGAATCATGGTTCTCATATTTTGATCTGATTGGGGTTACACATTGATTTTTGCCTTTTGTATTCACTATAAAAGGTTGTCATGTCCTGGGACATCTGCTTGACATGGCCTGATTTTCTGTCGAACATATTTGATTATCTATCTGACATATCTGGGGATGTATGGACATGTCCTAGTTACTTGGAGGACATACCTGAAGATAATCACATGATCCAATTGACTTTTCCAAAGGATTTCACATAACCTAAATGACATGTCTAGAGATAATAAAATGATCAATGTTGACATATCTGAAGGTTATCACATTATTTGGGTGAATTATCTAGAGTACATCACATGATCAAGGATGAATTGTCCAGAAGACATTGCATGATCAAGGATGACATGTCTGGAGGGTGTCACCTGACTTGGATGACATTTCTAGAGGGTAATGCATGACTTTTTTGACTTTTTCAGAAGACATCACATGATTAGGGCTAGCATGCATAGAGGATGTCACGTGATATGGATTCCTTTTCTAGGGGACATCACAAAACCTGAATGAAATGTTTGGAGACCATCACATGAACAATTTGAACATTTAGATAGGGTTAAGCATGACCTGGATGACTTTTTCAGAGGGTATCATATGACATGGTTGACATTTCCTGAGGAAATTTCATAATCAAGGATTACTTGTCTGGATGCCTTCACAAGGTTTGGCTAGTATGCCTAGTGGACTTCACAAGACTTGGGTGTCATGCTCGGAGGGAATCATCTGACTTGATTGATATGTCCAAGGAACATCGCATGATACATATAGCATGTTTACATAGCGTCACATGATTTGGGAGACATTTCCTAGTGAGGTCACATAATCTGGGTGGATCATGCGAAGCACATGAAGATTGGTGAATTTTTTATTTTTTAAGTCTCCCATATTTTTAAAGTCTTTTATTCCAGCCCTTACTTCATGTGTGCTTCAGTTTTATCTAGTGTTAGTTTATTTTAGGTTTATCATGATCCAAACAACATGCATGACCTACCTCACATAATCTAGCTGACACACCAGAAGTCTTTCACATGATTTATAGGGTGATCACATGAATAACCTATGCATTCGATGTGATCCTTTAGTCATTCCCTATATTTTACCTAGTGTAAGACCTTTGTGATCACATGATTAATCCCTCTGAGAAGTATACTCATGTGCTCCTATATTTGACCAATCTTTGATGCATAGGTAGGTGATTTTTTATGTTGAAAGGGAAGTATTTATAGGCCTCTCCTACCTGGTTATATTCCGCCTAGTGTGTAACATATCTCATGGATTTGGGATGGAGTCAGTAGAGGCTTTTGGCGTCACATTCTTCGCACGATCCTATCATGTGTCATCATGGCACCGCCTGATGACAATGACTATGAGAATGTTAAGACTTTTCCATTTTTATTGGATCCAAGCCAATCAAATGGATTTATCCTAGCTATACAAAAATTTTAATGAGATTACACAAGTTTAGTTCAATATTTCTATAGCTCTTTGCGAGATCAATATGTTTGTAGAAAGGCTCTTGCGTGATTGAAGATGAATTTTTTGGGGCCTTTCATGAGATAAAGGTATCTTATCAAGGGGAATTGTGAGATAATGTTGTATTAATGAGGGGGATTTGAGAGATAAACTGTGATTATTGGGGTTTCACATATCCATTCTTATGAAAATTAGCATATCTTCCCCTTGCAAGAATATCCCTTCATTTCCCCTTTTATTTCCATCTTTATTTTACAGGGGTAGGAGATCTCGCACAGTCATGTGAGTGTTGTAAAATACAATCACTCTCCTTGTAGGTGATGTGTATCATGACCAATAAAGGGTCTCATGATGATGCACATTATTTTTCATGGAAAACCGTCCTATTTTTTCAATGGAGTTGAAGGGGAAGTGCAAAATTGACTGGACATGTCCAAGACCCTTCTCATGATGAAGGTAACATTTCGGTAGGCTCTTGCATGACAAGTTAGACATGTCACTAGGGATTCATGAGATCAAGTTTGTATGATCACATTGAAACAAGATCAATGATCTCATAAGTTATCCAACTTCTGGATATTTTCCCTTTTATTTTACAAGTGTTTTTTTCTGATTGTTAGGAACCCTTCGGTTTGACAAGTCACATGGCATGAATGAACTCGTATGGAAGTCTATGCATGATTAGTTAGTGTCTTAGATACCTTAATAATAACAAGGATGTATATAAAAGTGGATCCATGTGATATCAATTAGATCATGATCAATTCATGACCCATTCAGATGACCTTTCGAAGGCCATGTGATCACATATTATTTTTAAGGTAACGCGATTTGTGTGTTTCTGGACACCTTCTCTTCCATTGTTTTGTAAAGAAAATAATACCCATGCTTTGGGTATTTCTTATATTGTATATTTACCAATGATCATTTAGTGGGCATCAACAATTATGTATTTTATTTTTATATCATAATACATGGATGGTTACACATGTTGTCTCATATCCAAGAAGTTTGTGAGGATAAAGTGGGGAAAAAATGAAATATATTATCTCATTATTACATCCTTATCACCTAGTAACTCAAGTTTTATTTAGGTTTATAAAATGAATGATATGAAGAAAACATCAATATCTTTTGTGTGAGGTTTTCCAAATTGACCGTAACGAAAAGAAAATTAAAATTTTACTTCTTATTATGAATAAAATAAATACAAGGTGAAAGAGACAATGGAAATTATACCGCCAAAGGCACCTTCACAACATCCTTCTAAGAAACCAAATGTAAATATGGAGTACATAGAACATGAGCCCATTTTCTTTGCATGTAGAAAGATAATTCCATGGTATAGAAACTACAATATATTTAAGTATAAGAAACCAAAGTCTTTGACTTCATGTATATTCGTCATTTTTTTATGTTTCTATTTTACTTCTTAGTTATTAGATATTGAATGTGTAACACACATTTTTATCCAAATACAATAACAAATTAAGTTTTAAAACATTAAAAAAAGTAATTTTAATTATCTAAATGGTTGAGAAAGGGTGATTCCTATGTCAGTTGTGAGAAGCATGTGACTTTTAATTACCTAGTGCATTGATTATATTTCAACTATTTTGAGTATTACCAAAACATCTATATCATATGTCAATTATACACAACAATACATTTTTTTATTTTGGAATGAATGTTATTTTTGGTGATTCTTACTCAACCAATAGTTCTATAATACATAAAACATCAAAAATAAATGGTGGATATAAAATTTAAGACTCCATAATACCCAATTGTGGTAAGTTTATTCTTGGTCAAGTAAATTCAGAAAAAAATTCTAAGGAAATACTAAGAAGGGTGTTTAGACTCTTCATGAGCTAAAAATAAGTATTTTTCAAGACTAATTATTTCATTAAAATTTTACTAAGTAACATTTTGACATTAAAGGTTATAAATCCAAAAATATTCTAGAGATAGTTTGGCTTGACTATGTGAACTATTCTAAATAGAATATAGAGGTATGTGTATATACTTCATAAGATTACTTTAAGAAATTTAATGATGTAAAAGTGAAGTAATGAATGATATTGGAAATAATATAAAAGAAATGATTTAATCCAGTGAGATAAATAATATCTCGACCAACCATTCATCAATCATGAAAATGTAGAGTGGAGTAATTCCTAAATTCGCATTTCCTTATATATATCAAATCTATGATGTGAGTAAAATGAGGATCAATGATGAGTGTAACACCACAAAGATTTATAATATTTTCATTTTAGAATAAAAATTAATTTTTTACTAACTTTACTTACATGCAACAAAATGTTAAGCTTATGTTATACACAATACTAGGTTAGCTTGCATTACATGCAAGACTGAGTTTTACTGCATTTTAATGGAGTACCTATTTTAAAAATAAATTTTGACAATTTTATAAATTTTATTTGTCAAAATAAAATTCATTTTTAAATGAGGAATTTTAAAATTATCTTAGGGTTAATATTTGTTATTTTTTAGAGAAGTTTCATTTTTTGATGAATAGTGAAAAATACTACATTTTAGTTGAAACCTGTATTTTCATTTTAATAATTATTAATGTAAAATTACAATTTAAATTGGTTTTAAAGTCAAAATATATCAATTATACATATATTAATCCAATTTAGGTCATTGGAACCATTTTTAACATTGAATTTAGATATAAGAGCTTAATGAACTTTTGAACATTTTCACTTTAAAAACCCGCTTTCTTGCCACGTCTATAGGATTATCTTTAAATTTAATTTTTACACTTATATGAATTTAATTATGAAAAATTAATATAAATGGTTTTAATCAGCATAATATTTATATTATATTAATATTAACTTAGTTTTTGACTCAAAATATTAGTGAAAGCAATTAAAATTAATTACAGTGATTAAGGTAAAAGCGATCTTACTGAATGATTAAACTTATAATATAAAGTGCATAAATGACCCAAAACTGGCCCAACACCCATTTTATGGATATATTTAAACCCTTATGACCATGGGATATAATTTTATCAGTTATTGGGACAAATTTTCTTGAAAGTGACTCATATAATAAGTTAAGTAAGGAAAAAGACAAAAAAGTAACCTTCCTTACCTTTAACATTTATAAAGTCTTGAGTTATGAAAAAACATCATATTTTTTGTTATAAATTTCCTTTTGAAATATAAATGATTTTTTTTATCATAATTATTTATCATTAATTTTTAGAGATGAATTAGTTACTTAAAATACTTAAGAAATGCCAATGAAGTGATTATTTAGTTAATAATAAAATAAATTAAATGATACTAAAAATATTAAAAGTGAAGAAAATTGAATGAATTATTGTGTTATATTATTTTTTATCTGGATATGTCTTTTTAAATTTATGTGAAATTAATATATTTTAATTCCATCATTGTATTGATATTTTTAAATTTAAATTAAGTAAATAATGTTAAAATTGGCATTAATGTTATTTTGTAATAAAGGATATTTTATTTAAAGATTTAAAATTTACTAAAAATATCATATTCTTAAAATTTATTTTTAAATGTTAATAAATATAAAATATGTTCTATTAATGTACCAAATGATCTTTTATAATGAACATATTGATTCCAAAGTAGTAAAAACAATGTTAGCACGGTTCGGGTTAAAGTAGTGTTTTTGCACGTTACTTGCGATTCTGTTAAAATTAATTTCCAACAAACTTGGAATTTTAATTTTTTAAATTATATATAATATTTATAATTAATTGGGTATAAATTTTATAATATTTCTCACTTTAATTTAGTCTTAATGTATGAATTACATTGGTTAGAAAACTAGTTACCTAAATGAAAAACCAAAATGAAAAATATAAGGAAACCTAAAGACTGAGAAACAAATTTATAAAAATGCACATATTTTTGTGTAGTGGATATTTTTATAGAACATAATTTTACAATAATCCATTATTTTTTTATTTTTTAATAACATGAGGTAAGGAAGACCTCCCAATAGTGTTTACCTTTTGGTATTTACAAGAATGCCACTCCTCCTCCACTATAAAAAGGCATTCACTCTTCCCCTTAATCACACCTATCAATCCACTTAGTCCCATACAAAATCTGCCCTAATAAGTTCCCAAAATCCCTAACCTAAAAATAAAATCCTCAATTTTGGCATAAATCAAACCAAGTAATTCTTTTGGTATAAATCAAAAGGAGTTACCCAAATAAGAGGTAATGTTCTTCAACGATCACTTTTGTTTCATTTACTTATCCACCCCTTAAATTAGTTGTATATAATAATTATATAATAACCTAATTATATTAAATATACTAATATTTTGTTATTATAGGATTTATATCTACACTTTCAGACACATCCATCAAATGAGATACGCAATCATCGTTCGTGTGTATGGTAGACTACCACCTCACGAACCAATGTCATTCATTCTTACATTACCACATTTAAAGGATGTAATGATGATGTATTTATAGTTTATATATGATATATATAATATTTATTATATATTTATGCTTTTTAATTTTTATATAACACATACCTTTATTCTTTCCATTTTTTGGGAATACGATAACATCATTTGTCGACGTGTGGACAACCACCTCCTTAAAACAATGTGATTCGTTCACAATATACATGGAATGTATTAAAAATTATTTTAATAAAAATATGTGACATATATGAAATAAATTTTATAATTTAATTATAATATACATATATTTCATTTACTTTTCATTCTTTTAATATGACAACGAAATAGAAGTAGTGTTCATGCGTACGCATGGCCTACCGTCTCCATGAATGATGCATTTCATTTCCTATCTCCAAATTTTATAGATTTATATAAATAAATGTATAAGATATTTAAATAATTTATTAATTTATGGATATGATTAAATAATGATCTAATTAATAGTAAAAACAAGTAATAAGTCAAAACATACTAAAAAAACTATGCAATTAACATACGAAATAGTGAAAATAAAGAAAGATAATTAAAAAATAGGTAATAAAATATTATAAGAAGTTGATATATGATATTATTAATTCTATTATGGTTTTTATATAAGTTAAAAATATTATTAAAACCATTACACATGATGTTGAAGGATGTTTACCCAAAAGGAAACTCAAGGTAAGGTATTTTGTCTCAATTTACATTCCATTGAGAATTATTTGTTTTTATGTACCAATTCATTTTAATGTGGTGTATATACTACCAATTTTTCATTTAATATCATTATTCACTCATAATTTATGGTATTTTAAGTTTCACTTAGAATTATCTCACCCAATGGTTTTAGCTTAAAAATTACTAAGTGACAAAAATTATCTTTATAATATCACTTTATTTTGTGATTGTTAAATTTCTATTGAAACAATCACTTTATTGTAATAATTTCTCATTGTAAATTTACTTAAATATACACATTCATGGGTGATATAAATTATTATTTCATTAACCATACACCATTTTTACATATGGTGTTTTCTTTGATAGTTATTTGATTATCTGGGGAAATATTGATAAATATGTATTCTTTATTAAATATGGATATTTGATCAGGAATATTATTTATTAATTAAATATATTACTCAATATTAGTAATGATTTAGACTGGAAGTGATGGAAGGGTCTTGATCTTTATATATCCCATTGATACATCGACAGGTTCTCATGAGACAAATCAGTAGGCCAAATTAACCGGGTTTCTACCTATAGTTTTAAACCATGTTGTGAGAGGTCTTGAAAGTATGGGTTTTCATGTGACTCAAACATGATTTCCAATAATTAATCATTTCATGGATATATATTTTAGTTATTATTTTTATAATATATGATATTTTATTTTGATAAAATCTATGGATGCATTTCATTATCAGTTTATTCATTAAATGGAATGTGTTTCAATTATTTACCTTTCCATATTGTTTATGCCTTGTCCAGTTGTTTAAATAGAAAGTGTGTTTGGTTATATATAGTTACATATTGTTTATTCTTATTGATTAATTATTACTTCAATTATATGATTACCCTTACTGATCATTTGAGATTACCCTTATTTTGTTTCCTTTCCCCAGGATATGAAGATGGATTCTTGGAATGAGTTTCAAGGATGTAGTTTATTAATATTTGTTATGTATTATGTTTTATTTTCTATTTCCCAATGTAATATGGGTATAATTTATGTAATATAATTTTCCAAAGATGCTAAACTTTTTGGTCCTTCAGGATTTGATTCATTGTAATCATGCTAATGTAATAAAGCAATGCACTGGCTTAGAGCTTTTGGGATTAGGTCATTACAATGAGTATTACATGAATAAATTGATCATTAAAATATAGAGTGTATTTATTCCTAAACAAACATTTAATTATACACTTCATATCTATAATTTTAGTAAAAGGAGTATTAACATTGAATTTTATAAGTCATTAAAAGTCCTCCATTATCTTTTCAAGATTTCATTCATAAATAGTGGTGTTAACCCATAACCATTTTCCAATTATAATGATAAATAAATATCATATAAGTTATAGTATTAAATAAATAAATTATTTCACAAAACATGGGATTAGATGAAAAGATTTTTTTAAGGCTAATTTAATAAATAAAATTGAATTAAGAAAAACACAAAGTGCATCTTAGTAATTATCCTAAAATTTATATAGGATATTATATAAATCCATTTGATAAAAAATTATAGTTAACTGATAGAATATATTTCTATAAGAGGGTTCATATATCTATTTGAGATAGTGGGAGAAATATTGATATGGAAAAAATAAATTATTAAGATGTAAACATAATTGGCATTGGAACAAGTTCCAAAAGGGATTATGGAAAGTGAATGTTTTAGCGACACATGATTTATTGGAAAGATGAAACCAATGTGAGATAGTTTTATGATTATTGGGTCAATGTGATATATTATTCAATAAGGATATTGAATCATCATCCTATATTGATGTAGAAAATGGAAATAATCTATGTTTGACAAGTAAAATATGAATTCAAGAAAATTGATTTCATGTACCAAGATCAATTTAGTATTTTGGTGGTTTCTCTAATTGATGTAAATTCATTGGTGCATATTCAAGAGAAATTATTCATGGGAAGTACAAATGTGGTAACAGTAAGGATTTATTGGTTTTACCATGTCTTTATGCATAAATCCATTATAATTTTACTTTTCATAGAAACATTCTATAATCATTATATTGGCTATTGGATTTCAAAGGCCACCTTTATTTGAAGGTTTCTATAAGAAATACCCAAAAAGGTTGGTGACACTAATTAATTACAATATGGAATTCAAGTTGTATAAATCCATTTATTGATTAATACAATAATCATGATCCTAAGATATTCATTTGGAATGAAAGTATGCCAGGTGTCTACAAAAGGTTAGTGGGAATTTCATAGTTTTTCAAGTAAAATATGTTGATAACTATAATATTCTCGATTATTAGTGATAATAAAATCCATCTCTGATAATAATTTATGATTATTTTTATATAAAAATGTAATTTTTCAATAAAATCGTTTAATAAATTATTTAAAGGCTTTGAGTTAGGGTGAAACAATATATAGAACCTTGGAATATTTGATGGAATATTTATGGATTTAGGTGTTGAGTTATCATGATATTCGGAGGTCTGTTAATCCTCTGGGATAATAGAATGAAAATACTAAATATATTTTATCATGTATTCAATTTTTTCCAAAATAATGGAATATATCCTAAATGGTTTCTCATATGGGAAATATGAGACCACTGTTAGGTCCGAAAATCAAGGTTTATTCTAGGCGTGTAATAAAATTTGTGTGTGTTGGTTATTTGGTAACATTGTACACAAGGGTAATTTATTTTATATTTTTATTATAATTTTTTATAAAACTATTAGAATATCTCTTGAATGGTGTTTCTGATGGTAAATACAAGACTACCATTAGGTATATAATGTAGGTTTTACCCTAGGTTCATTATAACATTTGTGTGCATTGGGTATTTGGTTACATCACGCATAAGGGTAACAACAATAATATTATTATTATTTGTGTTAAAGAAAAAAATAAAAATTACATGTTTAATTAAATAATTTTTATTTATATTAATTAATGGGAAATGATTCTCCACATGTAAATATTTATTGGGAGGTTAGGTAATAATAGTGATATCATTACTTGTGTCACGTAAATGTAATTATGTGGCTAATAAAAATGTGTCAACTATTATCACCATTTAATGTAAGTTTTATTTAAATTTTTAATGGTGGAAATAATATGAGATATTTAATAACAATAATAATAATTGTTGTTGTTGTTGTTGTTAAATTTTGAAAAATAATTTTTGTGTATATATATATATTGTGTGAGAGAGAGAGAGAGATAAATATATATATGTATTGATACATGTGTGGGTGTATATAAGGAAGTTTGTATATATATAATGTGTATATATATGGGTTATATATATATGTGTGTGTGGGTGTGTATATATATAATTAATATATATATATGGATTACTTTTAAGTTATATTTAATTAAATATTTAATATATTTAAATGAGGAATTTAAATAAAAACATATAAGTGGGTTTTTATAGTGCATGAATTTATGTGGAGAGAAAGAATAAATGATGAATTAAATAAAATAGGTAAAAGGAAATTTGGGGTGATGTACATCGCATTGTGGTTAAACCACTTTCCTCTTTACATCTTCTTCAAACTTCTCTCTTTGATAAATTCTTCAATACTGATTAGATTGACATGTCGTAGGTGCTGTTAGGTTTTTATTAATAAGGAGAAGCTAAATCCTATTTTTTAAATGTAGTGAGGTATTCTTAATCCGGGTTTTTAACATTTATTTAAGGATAATTTAAAATAAATTATCAAAAGATAATTAGAAAAGGATAATTTATAGTAAAATATTGGAAGATAATTATAAAAAGATAATAATTCTTGAGGGGAAAATTTATAACACATGCATTGGTCTAAAATGATAATTTTATATTTATATCTAATGTATCATCACATTTAGTATTATATTTCTTCTAGAAATAAAATAGCTGGTCTTGGTTCTAGGATTCCTTGACATCCAATCATATTCTGGTTGGTGTGAAAATGTGTCTCATGTGATGACACCCTCAATAGACTTGTTGCTGATGTTGATAAATTTAAGGTATGAGGTTCCTTACCATTATTGTTCATGTATATATGATGTTTATCATGATTTGATGTTTATGTTGGACTAACTAATGCTTGAGATGAGTTTCATGTGGGTGCGTGAGTGGTCATGGGCTTGCTTGATTATGGACCTGTGATTATGTGTGGTTCCTGAATTTGATCTTAGTGTGCCTTATCATTCCTCAATATAACATGTATTGTTTGTGTGTTTCATAGCATATAGAATTGTGCTTTAGGAACTGAGATATTTAGGTGGATCCTTGAGTTTTGGATTTATGTGGTTATGACACACTTAAAGGTGGGCATGTCTATCCCTATAGAGGGAAAAACATCAATGTATGATTACCCAACCTAGTGTAGCCCTAATATCCTTAAATGAAGGCTTGGTTATCCCTATAGAGGGAAAAACATAGTGTATTTATGAATATACCGATCATATATTTCTATGAACTTGGTCAATGGGTGATTAAAAGGATAAGATGACCATGGATCGACCTGATGGAATGTGTAGTGTTTCGATGAAAACCAATTATTGCGTGGGGTGATCTGAAGAGATGGAAGAGCGTGCAACATTATGGTGATGGCCACTGACTGGTTGTGTAATGGCCCGGACCTCTCCGGCCCATTCCTTTGTCAAAAAGAAGGTCACTAAGTTTTCTGGAGGGTAAAATGGAATTTTCCCACACTTTCCAGAATTTTGTAAGTACACGCCGAGTAGTGTGAGTACACGTCGTGTACCACCTTGCCGGGCATACCCCGTGTTGAAGGCCGTGTCCTTGCCATGTGAAAGAAATGTTTACATGCCGTGTACCCCAAACTACACGTCGTGTACCCCCTCGTCGGGTATACCCCGTGTTCAAGGTCGTGCCCTTGCTGTGTGAAAGGAATGGGTACACGCCGTGTACCCTGAACTACATGTCGTGTAGTCCTTCCCCGCGTATGCATTACCCTCAAGCTGTGTGTTTACCAGTCAACGACCGCATAACACGTTGAAGACCGTGTTGGAATCCACATAGAGACTGTGTAAAATAACCGAGTACACGCCGTGTACCATAAAGTACACGCCGTGTACTTTTTATTTTATCACCTATAAAAGGAGGGGTCCCCTCCTCCTTTTCAACTCACCCCTCTCCTCCCCATTCCTTTGAGGAGAGCTCTCCCAAGAGACTCGAAGGCTCCTTTTCTACCATAACTTCTTCGTCTGAGCTCTGATTCACGATTCGTCAGCAGCCACAGGATTGTAACGACGAGGTGGAACTTCTGAGATTGGATCTGTTGTCTTTCCTTCAGCCCTTCCTTTCCAACTTCCACACGAGGAGGTTTTTCCGGGACTCTACGGAAGTGATAGACGCCAACAAATGTCTTCTAAAGTTGATCTGGGGGAGCGTTGTGATCAGAACCTGTTGAGGTAGGGATCTTACCTTTGTCTCTCTATATTGTGCATCATGCGGGGTGGGTGTCCTCTTGTTTATGTGAAACACATTTGAACCGGTTTAATAAAGATATTAACTGGCTTATATAACGGGGATGGGAAGTTCGTGAATGCAGTTACTTCTTTATATCCTGCGATATTATGTTGTGAATTTAATAGGCTTATTCCTACTAAAAATCACGGTCTTTGGGGGCCTTTTCTTGCACAATTAAATGATACCCTATCTTCTAGACCGTTTTTGTGAATGGAAACTTTGTTGAACGTGGAAATTTGGTTAATCACGTAAAGTTGGCTAATTAAAATCTGGAACCCTTGTGTGATCACCCCGGTTAAACAAAATGTAATAATGAACATGTGGGTGTTTGCTTGGATACATGGCATGTGATGGGGGTGTTTTGTGGGTTTTTTTGGATTGGGTGAGCAGCGGGGCTGCGGTTGACATGGTTTTGGGTTGGTGTGAATGTTATGTTAGTGACGGGCAGCGAGACTACGATAAATGGTATTAAATGGATAATGATGTATGAGTTTTGGTGTGATTGTGGTTATGGTGGTTGGCAGAGGGGCTACAGGGATGGGCTTGAATGTGAACGGACTATGGGTTGTGAATAATAAATAAAAGTAGAAGAGTTAATGGTGGGGTGTGGTAATGAAACGAGATTAACAATCAATGGGGATCCTTGTTTAATAAGAAGGACTTGGTTGTGTTGCTTGTGTTTTCCTAACTTGATTTGTGGATGGCAGGGATATGTTTTACGAATGATCGACGTGGTTGGTTGTGGATAGTTACACAGTAGTTAAGGAACTAATAAAATTCTATTGAAACATGAAAACCTAAATGGGGTTGGGGTTTTTTGTTGAATGCATGATTTGTAGTAGCAGTGTTGAGGCACGTGCTCAGTTCTCTGTTTAGAAGCCATAGGTTGGGATGAGTGTTTGGTATATATATATATATATATATATATATATATATATATATCTGTATCTTTGTGTTTTGACGCACCCCACCCATGTTGAGCACTTAGTGCCAAACACTCCCATTTCATGGGAGAGGGTGTTTTCCCCTTAGTTACTAGCTCCTTCCTGCTTCTTCTTCCCTAGGCTGTGATGGCTTGAGGTGACCTTACACCTAAGACCCTTCAGGTAGGTTTCGATTGTGGTGGTTTTAGCCCAAGACTCTTCGGGCAGGTTTTACTGTTTCCTAAGAATCTTCAGGATGAGGCCCAGGTGTGTGCGGGCGGGATACGTGGTTATGAGGCCCAGGTGTGTGCGGGTGGGATACATGGTTGTGAGGCCCAGGTGTGTGCGGGTGGGATACGTGGTTGTGAGGCCCAGGTGTGTGCGGGCGGGATGTGTGGTTTGTGAGGCCCAGGTGTGTGCGGGCGGGGAGAGTGTGGCAGCGTCATGACGTTCGCCGTTAGGAAGAGCAGATAGCTAGTTGGAAGTGGTACGAGGTACCCAATACTCTTGTTTTTATATACTACTACCAGTTGTGATTGTGTTTTGGTGAGTGTGGCTGGTGAGGTTGGGTGGATAGAATTCCTTGCTAGGTTTCTTCTGTTGTTCTCATGGGACATTAAGATGTCTCCCCACTTGTGCACGAGAGCTTTAGGTTTCCCTACTGAGTATACTTGTATGCTCACCCTACGTTTACTTTCAGGATTCCAGGAGGACTACCAGGGCCGTGCGGGATCCTACTAGTCGGACAGTTGGAGTTATTGCAGTTGTTGTACTCTTGTTCTCTTTTGGTATTGTACTTTTGAGCTTTCTTGTACTTGTAACTTGTTTCTGAACTATTTAAACATGCATGTGGGATTGGTTGGGGTTTATTTATATACACTTGTTCTTTTCCTTTTGGTGGTTGACTTGTCCTATTTCCCGATCTTAAATAATAAAAAAGGTTAATGCCTCCCATATTTATGAAAACTCATACCCTTGGTTCTAGTCGCCACCCCGGGGCCTACTGGAGGCGGGACTTGGGGGGGTCATTATATCTCTTTCACCATTGTCAGCTCAGGAGGGGCATCTTTGGTGGGAGGGGGTCATGACAGAATGGTATCAGAGGGATGGTTGAGAGATAGGATGGAGTCTAGAGTTAGGCATAGTGAGGATTTCATGGGATGGTTGGGAAACAGTGTTAGTTAATCTTGGTGTGTGACATAGGCCAGGGAAGACCGGCTAGGACACGGGATTTTAGGGGCCCCTGTGATCCGATGCAAGGACTCTGAGCCTACCGAACGACCAAGTGAGATTACATTGATTGCAGGATAGAAACACTAGGGAAGGTGCATGCATCATCATGATTGTGTTTTACTTGATTTGGGTGTTCTGGGAAAGAAATTGAAATAAAATGATAAAATAAAACCTTGAGGATTTCCTTACTACTTGGGCTTAGGTGATCCTTGTTTACCGTACAGCTATGGCACCTGGACGTCATCCCCAGGTGGCTCAGACGGCCGAGGCCCAGCAGATTCAGGCGGTCGATCAGTTGAGGATTGACCGAGAGGAGGAAGATAGCCAGTGGTAGAAGACTTTCCGTTCTTTCCAGTGGAAAACCCTCAAGAAGTATGAGGGTAGTACTTCGGATACGGAGACAGAGGGGTGGCTTGAGGAGCTAGGGATCAGTTTTACCTTGATTCATGCTCCGAGGGAGTACTGGGTTCCCCTAGCAGTCAGTCAGCTGAGAGGTGCAGCACGACAGTGGTGGGCGCTCTACCTCGGAGAGAGGATAGAGGCAGAGGTTCCATGGGCTGACTTTGAGAAGGAATTCCGAGAGGAATTCCTTTCTTCCATGATCAAGGCGGAGAAGCGGCATGAGTTACTCTCCCTTCAGCAGGGGAGTATGTTAGTACGAGAGTTGGGGATCAAGTTCAAGGATCTCCTGCGCTTTGCTCCAGATCTCTTTCTGGATGAGGAGTCTTGGGTGAGACGTTTGGAGGAGGTGCTTCGTCCTTCACTCCAGTATGTTGTCACCCCCTTCACCCTTCCGACGTACTTGGCAGTACAGAAGAAGGCAGAGGTTGTAGAGAGGATTCACTCGTAGGGAGGTGCACCATGTGAAGGGATCCATCCAGGTTCGTCGAAGGGGAAGGCAGTCAGCAGCAGGTCTCCTGCGACGGGACCTTCTATGTTCAGGCCAGTGGGGAGCAGGCCCCAGCAGTTCCAGTTCAGATCTTCAGGTCCTCGTCCCTTTTTCATGAGCCCAGGACCGAATTTCTTTTCTTATGGAGGTTTCAGGCACATTCAGAGTTGGTGCCTGACCCGAGCTCAGTACGGTGGAGGTGGGAAGGTTCAGCTCCCACCTCAGCAGCACCAGTTGCCTGTGAGACCCTTCCAGCAGCAGCATGACCATGCTCCTCCGAGGGTAGTGTAACATCCCAGGTAAATGAAGAATAATAGATTTTCATATTTATTAATATTTTAGAATTAAATCTTAATTTTATCTTAAAGGGGTTGCTATGTTCGATAGCGTACCCGATACACAACAACAGGTTTCTTTGGAATCTTACGTTGCACACTAATAATATAATATTATTATTTTAAAAGGTAGTTAAATCCTAGCCATTGTATTGGAGAGATTGAATGAAACTAACTACAATATGATTATACATGTTTTTTTAAATGTATTTACATTATCCAATAAAAAGTTAGATGCTTAAAATGTGAATGAATCTAATTTTAAGCATAATTTACATTAAAAGGCCAATTTATCGCCTTTTAATGGAAAAACCTCTTTAAATATAGTTTTGGTTACTTTAATAAATTCTAATTTACCAAATAAAATCCTTCTTTAGAATGGGGACATCAAATTTTACTTTGGGTAAAATTTTGGTATTTTTCTGATAAAGTTCATTTTTTAATGAATAGTGAAAAATATTGTATTTTAATTCAAAAGTGCTATTTAATATAATTTATTTATATGGTTAGATTATCTTTTTAATTGGTTTTAAAGTGAAATTAAAATATATTTTTACTATTTAATCCAATTTTGGTCATTGGATTTAATTTCACTTTGAAATTAGACATAAACAAGTATCAATCTTTTGACAGTTATTATTTCTTAAAAACACACTATTTGTTTTAACAGCGGGAATTAATTTTTAAATTAATTAATTCCACTTATATGTTTTGAATTTGGAAAAATAGACATCATTTTTTAATTCGGAATATCAAATATAGCTTAGGATGAATTTTTGGTATTTTTCCGAAAAACTTCAATTTTTGATGAATAGTGACACTACTTAGTGGTAGTTAAAAAAATTGACTTTTTCATTTAAATGGAATTTTACCACTTTTGTGAATTAAATTTCAAAAATCCGACATACATGGTTGTTATCAAGAAGTAAAATGTGGTTCAATAAGATGAAAATAATTTTTGGTGAATAGTAACTTTTGACTTGTATTTACCGCGGTTAAAGGTAAATAGGGTAATTCAAGGTTAAAAGAATATTATAATAATTCAAAATTACATTAACATTTGTTCAAATATTATTGGTTGAGCCATTTACGAGCATTAGCATCTTTGGATCGACTTCGGGACCCCTTTAAGCCACTTGGGTGTGATAATGACAATTTAGAATAATTAACTTAAAGAAAAGACAAAAATGACAAAAGCAAATATCTTTTAGTAAATTAATTTTTAGAAGGGGTTATATAAATTATCTGTTTGAATATAAATATTCATTGGAAAGATAAAATATTTCCTACATCATGGTATTTTTTTTAATTTTTGGACATCAAATAAATTAAATTATTTATGACACAATAATGATGCAGTATTTACCTCATTAATAGATGATTTAATTAAATAAGATTATAATGATGAAAATATTGTCCAAAACATGTCCAATTCTGATTGGATGATTTTATTTCGATTATGAGTCATCTTAGCTTCGACCATAATGATTTTTGGACCATTATAAACCGAATATCATTATATTATAAAATTATATTTTCACTCTTTCCTAAAGAGCCCCTCCTCTCCCTTATAAAAAGAGACCACTTATATGCAATTCCCCACACCTCTCAAGCCATTTGGCTCGTCCAAACTCTGCCCAATTAAGCTCCCTAAATCTCTCTCCTCCTCCTAGAAGCCTTACCTTAGTAATAAGGCACTTCAAGAAGTCCTTTGGTTCAAACCAAAGTGAGTTACCCAAATTAAAGGTAACAGTTTCTCTTAAATTGTTTTCTTTTATTTTGCTTCTCCAACCCCTAAACTCTTTTTATTTCCTTGATTTTGTAACAATAATAGTAGCCTAAATATACTAGGATGTTTTTATGAGAAGGATTAGAACTACACTTACACACACCTCCATCTAATGGATGAAGAACATAATGTTTCTATGGATAGAAAACTAACACCTCATGAAACGATGATTGTTCAATTACATCTTACCGCCTCTCATGGTGGAAATTAGGATGGAATTGTATTTATATATGATATATATTAGGTTTATGATTTCTTTATACTTATGTACTTCCCAATTATATCAAACCTTTATGGTTTCCATGGTGGGTAAATACGTTAATCTCATTTGAGGAAGTGCGGACTACCACCCCCTAAAAGTGATATGACTCGTTAATGCCCTATGTGGGATGTATAAAGGATAGAGTTAATGATATTATATATGATATTATACTGTAATTAAAATATAACTATGTATCATTATGTTTTAAATCCATTAAAATAAGAAATAGAAATGAATGTAGCGTTCATGCGTACGTACGACTTACCGTCTCCATGAACGGTGCATTTCATTTCGTACCTCCAAATGTTATGTACTATTATAAATACATGTACATGCTAGATATATATGATATATATGATACCCAAATAATGAATATCATTCTGGATATAATGAACCTTTTACCACGTGAACAACATGTAATTATAAGAAGTCCATTTTTGACTCAAGTACCAAATATCGACAAAATGAACGTTATTAACTTAAATAATTACATAATGATTATAAAATGGTAATAAGTGTTATAAAAGAAATAATAAACTTGAAAAATGTTCTTAATCAAGTAGAAATTAACTTTAGTTTATTATTCAGGAGATTAAAGAATGAACGGGTCAAGTCGGACACGAGGTAAGGGACTTCGTCTCAATCTCCTTTCATTGAGGCATTTTTAGTTTTATACATGACTTTCTTTTATACGATGTATAAAACCCTTTGACTTTTACTTATATTCAAAAGGAATATTTTCTCTACGAAGCATTTTACTAAATGAAAAAAAGGAGTGTTTCTTTAACGTAAGTGGTGACAACGACCTTTCCGCCGCCACGAGTATTATTTGATCTCTGGATTCCTTAACAAGCTAGAATGTTTTTAAAAGGAAAAATAAATACCAAATACTGTTTTTATGTATTTTGGTATTGAAAATGATTTTGAGAATGGATTTATTATTTCAATATCTTGAAATGATATTTTATTATTTCAATTTGGAAATGTTATCTTTCCTTTATGCTTATGTTATGTGTTAAGATCATGTTATGGTTCTTGGGCATTATTTATGTAACGCCCCGACCCCAGCTACCCAGAGTCGGTGCATTACTTCGTAACATTGGCATGATCACAAAAGATCAAGTCTCGAAATACCGATTAGTTTAGTAGCCTTGGAAACACTAGATACATTCATAAGTCTTTCATTACATAAAAATTAAACAAACTAAAATAACATGGTCTTCATAGTCCACACTCATATCTTCACTGACTATCCTTGCAAGTCAGTCATAATACACTTCTTCACATCCTGGAAAATATTTAAACATTGAAAGGGGTGAGCTCAGATGCTCAGTAAGGATAACAATATTGCGGAAGCTTTTATAATAAAACATAAGCATTTAAGGCAATTTATAACTAAAACAAAAGCCTTATTGAACTTGAACTTCAGCATAATATGGAAAAAGTAAAATAAAATAATGCCATTACTTACTCACATGGATATTCTACTAGACGAATAATCACATGAAATATCAATAACCACTTTCATAATGAGGGAATGTATAATGACAGACATTCTGAAACATTTTGTCAAGGCCTCGGCCAAGACGTCTAAAATGATTAAGGCCTCGGCCAAAACCATAAATCAAATTGGGAAAGGGCCTCGGCCAATTCCACGTCTAGTTGTCTCATGAGACCTACCGATGCATCGAGGAGCTATAGCGGGCTCCACCCGTCACTTATTAAGTCCAATACATTCCTCATATGAATAGGTTTAAACATATCATAAACCATAACATAATCGTATCACATAAAACATGCATAAAGGAAACATAACATTTCCACATTTCAATCACAAGATATCAATACAACATATTGATATAATAAAAATGCTTTCAAAACCATTTTCAATACCAAAATAAAAAAAAGTTAAAACTTTTTATTTATTTTTCATTAAAAAAAATGATGGCTTGTAGAGGAAGCCGAAACTCAAATAATGGTCACGGCGGCGGAGAAGTCGTTGTCGCCGCATAAGTACGGAAATAAAAACATTCCCTTTTTTCGTTTAGTAAAACGCTTCGTATAAAAAATATTCCATTTGAATAAACGTAAAAGTCAAAGGGGTTTATATACTGTATAAAAGAAATTTGTGTATAAAACAAAATATACCTCAATGAATGGAGATTGAGACAAAGTCCCTTAAAAATATCATTTTTAAATAAAATATATCTATTATGTGTATTCACTATATTTACACATAAAGAAAGTATAAATACAATATACAACATAATAATATCATGACATAATTTGAAAGTAGGAGATTAACCCAAAGAATGGAAGTTGGGTTATGAAATTCCCTTACCTCATATCCGACTTGACTCAACCGTTCTTTAACCTCCTGAATAATAAACTAGAGTTAATATCTACCTTATTAAGAACCATTTTCAATTTCATTATCCTTTTTATATCACTTATTACAATGATATGAACATTATGTAATTATTTAAGTTAATAACGGTCGTTTTGTCGATCTTAGGTACTTGAGTCAAAAATAAAATTCTTATAATTACAAGTTGTTTATGTGGTAGAATATCCATTATCTCCAGAATTATATTCATGATTTAGATGTCATATATATCATATATATCCAGTATATACATTCATTTATAATATTACGTAACATTTAGAGGTAAGAAATGAAATGCACCGTTCATGGAGACGGTAAGCCGTACGTACGCATGAACGCTACTTTCATTTCTATTTCATATTTAATGGAATGAAATCATAATTATATAAAGGTATAATATAGTTACAGTATAATATCATATATAATATCATTTACTCAATCCTTTATACATCCCACATATGGCATTAACGATTCACATCACTTGAGGGGGCGGTAGTCCGCACTTCCTAAAATGAAATTATCGCGTTTTACCCATAATGGAAATCATAAAGTATGCCATAAATGAAAAATACAGAAGCATAAGTAAAACATAAACATATTATATATCATATATAAAAATAGTGACATCTTAATGGCCACCTTTGAAGGTGTTATATGAGTGTTGAACAATCATCGTTTCGTGAGGCAGAAATTCGCCATCCACAGAAACCGTATGTTTATTAACCATTAGATGTAGGTGTTTGTAAGTGTAGCTCGAATACTTCTTATAACAACATACTAGTATATTGAGGATACTGGTGTTGTTACAAAATAAATGAATAAAAAGATTTTAGGGGGTTGGAGAAGAAAAATAAACCAAAACAACATTAGAGAAGACATTACCTCAAAATCGGGTAACTCTTTTTGATTTGAGCCAAAGGCTTCCTTGGGAAGAGTTCTTCCCAAATTGAGGCTTCTAGGAGTAAGAGAGGGATGTTGGGAGAGTATTTGGGCAGAGGTTGGCCGAGCCAAATGGCTTGAAGGTGTGAATAAGGTGGGAGAGGTGGGGGCCTTTTATAAGTGGAGAAGAGGGTCTCTTTTGGAAAGATTGAAATGTTACATTATTACACAATGCTTTTCGGATTCTAAAGGTCCCAAACTTATATAATTAGAGGATAAGGTGATAAGGTTTCTAAATATCCTCATCCAATTGTCTTTGGACAAGTGTAAGACTTGGATTTTGCATTATCTTCCCATTTTATTTAAATCGTTAAATAATGAGGTCATCGCTGCATCATCATGATGTCATAAATAATTTAATTTATTTAATGTCTAAAAATTATAAAAAAAATATTATGATGTAGGAAATCTTTTTAGCTTTTTAATGAATATTTATAATCAAAATTTGGACTTGTGTAACCCCACTTAAAAACTATTTTAGTAAAACAACTCATGTTTGTGTCAATTTAATTTTAACATTAAATAAATATATATTAATTTCATTTTCCAACTAAAGTGGCTCCATGGGGTCCCCAAGTTGACACATGGGTTGTCTTGGTCGGACATTACTCATCCAATAGGAGTAGGACAAGTTTCATGCTCATCTCATATTATTAAAACATTATTTGTACCTTAAACTACACTAATTACCTCTAATCGCGATTAAGAACTTAAAAGTTACTATTCACCAAAAAATTATTTTAATCTCATTGAACCACATTTTACTTCTTAATGAGAACCATGTATGTCGGATTTTTGAAAATCAAATCACAGAAGTGGTAATATTTCATTTAAACGAAAAATCAGTTATTTAACTACCACTTAGTGGTTTCACTATTCATCAAAAATTGAAGTTTTTCAGAACAATGCCAAAATTTCACCCTAAGCTATAATTGATATTCCGAATTCAAAAATGATGTCTATTTTACAAAATTACAATAATATAAGTTGCATTAATTAATTTTATAATTAATTCCCGCTGTTACGACAAATAGCGTGTTTTTAAGAAACAATTTATATCAAAAGATTGGAAATTGTTTATGTCCAATTTCAATGTTAAATTAATTCTAATGACCACCATTGGATAAAATGGTAAAAATATATTCTAATTATACTTTAAAACCACTAAATATTATAACTTATCACAATAAATTATTTTGATTAAAAAAGTTGTTTTAAGTATTTTTCACTATTCATAAAAATTTGGAAGTTCTCGGAAAATTACAAAAAATTCAACATAGGCTAATTTCAATATTAGGAATACAAAAATGAAGTCCATTTTGAAATATAAAATTTCTATAAATTTAAAAGGTGGTTATTACTATTCATAATGGCTACTTTGATTAGTTGCGGTGTGTTAGAACTCGAACTTGCGTACAATGCAAGCTATTGCATTATTGAAAGAGAGGCGTATCGTGGAAGCTCGGGGTGTTACATTCTCCCCTCCTTCAATAAATTGCGTCCTCGCAATTTGAAATTTTTCTTTGAAAATAAAAGGTTGAAAAGAGAAAATACATTTGAGGAAAACCCACATCAGAAATAAGGTTAATAAATATATAACATTAAAAGAAAGCAAGATAAGTACAAAGGTCACCCGATATATCCCATTATAGGATTCTATGAAAATATGGATATGGAGGAGAAACAAACCATCAAGGTCTGATGGAGAGTTATAGAAAACAGGATTAGGAGAAAGTTTAACCACAAGAAAATCACAAACTTGTGATTGGTTAAACGGTCATTGAATCCCCAGTTGGAAAAGTTAACCGACAACATTTTTGTTTTAAGTTACCTTTTATAATGTTGAGGAATTTATTTAGGAGATTTACTAAGAACGTAAGGGAATATACATACTTGTTATGTATACTTTCATTCGTTAATAAATTTTTACCACAAACCCAACTTTTAATCCAAATGGTAACGGAACTCAAAAATATTCTATTTATCCTAATTGTATAAGGTTCAAAATGTTAACACATACCATTTAGATTAGTAAATATATTTTGTAATAACCAGGGACTTCCTGTAGGCTAGTGGTAGGAAATAAAGGCTTGTCGCACTATGGTTGTGGGTTCGATTCCTGCAGCTTTGTCCGACGCGACGGGTTATGCCCCACCCTGCAGGTTGTCCTTTTCCTAAAACTATAGTATCATAATATTTCAAAAATAATCTTCATAAATTTTTTTAACCTTTAACAATACTATCCAAAGATCAACTTAATCCACTCCAACCTTTATAGTTATCCAAAATACATCTGTCCAGACTTTCTCTAAAAGGTCTCTTAATTCCAAAATCAATTGTAACCTCAGATTCCCCAAACAAAGTAAAGTTTCTCTTATTGTCACATACTAAAAATATGATTACCTTCATCATATTAAATCCTTAATGAAAACAACATGTACTGCAGTACAATCCTTATATATATCACATTATTCTTATAACCATAATCTAGTTCTTGAGTCCAAAAACACAAATACAATAATTATTCCGCTTCAACTGTAGTCACAACATAAGATTGGCCTTGATCCCTTGACCTTTTCTGATGTAAGTTTCCCTGACGCTTAGGACATTCATTTGCATAATGACCCATTTCTCTACAATTGTAGCATTCAACTTTGATAGCCTCTTTCTTTCCCTTGCAATCACTCGCCTGGTGGCCTTTTTCTCCACATTTATAACAAACTCCCATTCCTTTTAGGCAAGCACCGGGGTGATTCTTCCCACAACTATCACATAATGGAAAATCTTTCTTTCCCTTTTTCCCTTTATCCGTTTCTTGTTCCACCATTCTCTTCTTCTCTTGCTTTACTTTGTTTTCATAAGACTTAGAGAATTCATTTTCTGTCTTGATAGCACATGAGACAATATCTTCGTATGATGAGAAGGTTTGTGATACTAAAGCTCGACGGAGAAATGGTTTTAACCCATCAAAGAAACGATCAATCTTACTTCTTGGGTTACGTATATAATCAGAATCATGCCTCGCTAACCTTGTAAAGTTAGCCTCATACTTTGCGACATTCTCATCCTCCTTCTGCCTCAGACTCAGAAATTGCCTTTCCATATCTGCTCGATGGTCGCGAGGAAAGTATTTTTTTAAGAAAAGATCTTTGAACTCCCTCCATTCCATATTCGATACTTCATCATCTTCCTTCATGTTTTGAATCAATGACCACCATTGATCAGCATCTCCAGTGAGGCGGTAAACTGCCATGATAACTTTTTCCCTTTCACTGCTCCCCAAAGCTTGAAATATTTTCTCTAGGGAATTTATCCATTGCTCGGCTACTAAGGGATTTGTACTCCCATTGAACGTTGGTGGTTGTTGCCTCATGAATCGATCTAACATTGATCCTCCACGTTGCGGATCAGGGTGCTCCATACGAGTAAGGTTATTATTCATAACCTGAGTGAGTTGTCCCAGTATGGTATTAAGTTGATCAGCACCAGTTGTATCTCCAGATCCACAATAATTATCTTGAGTAGGAGGGAAATCCCTACACGGAGTTCGTGCATTGATACAGTTTCCATTCCTTCCACTAGGCGCCATTTCTAAACAATGGCATAAACTAGATTAGTTTATGAATCAAAATACATAATCCCATACTTATAAAACGCTTAACATAAATTGAACTATTTATGGATATAATCCATAATCATAAAAAGAAATGTTTTCTTTGAGGAAGTATATA
The DNA here is from genome assembly GCA_963277665.1 of Viscum album. Taxonomy (NCBI): domain Eukaryota; kingdom Viridiplantae; phylum Streptophyta; class Magnoliopsida; order Santalales; family Viscaceae; genus Viscum; species Viscum album. Next base: position 1,888,273,226 of record OY728125.1, on the reverse strand, counting down.
CTCATAACCCTTTATAGTGGTTTATAAATAAAATGAGAATTATCCTAAGCATATCCCCCGGGAGTGTCGTAACCAAGAGTGCAGCAAGGCCCGTTGTCGTGCACCAGTTCCCGTTCGAGTCTAGCTCAAAGCGGTGTTTTCAGGTTTTACCCCTAGGTACATCTGTGCCAGAGCCGCCTCTACCTGCTCGTATCCAGACAGGGATGTATTGCTCGGAAAACTCATAACATCTCTATAATACCAAAATTCTAGGAAGTTCTTCTATAGTAATCCTCAAAGTCTATCTTTGGGCTATGTGCTCTAATCAGAGTTTATCTAAATCTAGCTTCCAAGGTTAGTACTAAACTGCCTCTGATACCAACTGTAACGCCCCGACCCCAGCTACCCAGAATCGGTGCATTACTTCGTAACATTGGCATGATCACAAAAGATCAAGTCTCGAAAGACCGATTAGTTTAGTAGCCTTGGAAACACTAGATACATTCATAAGTCTTTTATTACATCAAAATTAAACAAACTACAATAACATGGTCTTCATAGTCCACACTCATATCTTCACTGACTATCCTTGCAAGTCAGTCATAATACACTTCTTCACATCCTGGAAAATATTTAAACATTGAAAGGGGTGAGCTCAGATGCTCAGTAAGGATAACAATATTGCGGAAGCTTTTATAAGAAAACATAAGCATTTAAGGCAATGTATAACTAAAACAAAAGCCTTATTGAACTTGAACTTCAGCATAATATGGCAAAAGTAAAATAAAATAATGCCATTACTTACTCACATGGATATTCTACTAGACGAATAATCACATGAAATATCAATAACCACTTTCATAATGAGGGAATGTATAATGACAGACATTCTGAAACATTTTGTCAAGGCCTCGGCCAAGACGTCTAAAATGATTAAGGCCTCGGCCAAAACCATAAATCAAATTGGGAAAGAGCCTTGGCCAATTCCACGTCTAGTTGTCTCATGAGACCTACCGATGCATCGAGGAGCTATAGAGGGCTCCACCCGTCACTTATTAAGTCCAATACATTCCTCATATGAATAGGTTTAAACATATCATAAACCATAACATAATCGTATCACATAAAACATGCATAAAGGAAACATAACATTTCCACATTTCAATCACAAGATATCAATACAACATATTGATATAATAAAAATGCTTTTAAAACCATTTTCAATACCAAAATAAAAGAAAGTTAAAACTTTTTATTTATTTTTCATTAAAAAAAATGATGGCTTGTAGAGGAAGCCGAAACTCAAATAATGGTCACGGCGGCGGAGAAGTCGTTGTTGCCGCATAAGTACGGAAATAAAAACATTCCCTTTTTGTCATTTAGTAAAACGATTCGTATAAAAAATATTCCTTTTGAATAAACATAAAATTCAAAGGGGTTTATATACTGTATTAAAGAAATTTGTGTATAAAACAAAATATGCCTCAATGAATGGAGATTGAGACAAAGTCCCTTAAAAATATCATTTTTAAATAAAATATATCTATTATGTGTATTCACTATATGTACACATAAAGAAAGTATAAATACAATATACAACATAATAATATCATGACATAATTTGAAAGTAGGAGATTAACCCAAATAATGGAAGTTGGGTTATGAAATTCCCTTACCTCATATCCGACTTGACTCAACCGTTCTTTAACCTCCTGAATAATAAACTAGAGTTAATATCTACCTTATTAAGAACCATTTTCAATTTCATTATCCTTTTTATATCACTTATTACAATGATATGAACATTATGTAATTATTTAAGTTAATAACGGTCGTTTTGTCGATCTTAGGTACTTGAGTCAAAAATAAAATTCTTATAATTACAAGTTGTTTATGTGGTAGAATATCCATTATCTCCAGAATTATATTCATGATTTAGATGTCATATATATCATATATATCCAGTATATACATTCATTTATAATATTATGTAACATTTAGAGGTAAGAAATGAAATGCACCGTTCTTGGAGACGGTAAGCCGTACGTACGCATGAACGCTACTTTCATTTCTATTTCATATTTAATGGAATGAAATCATAATTATATAAAGGTATAATATAGTTCCAGTATAATATCATATATAATATCATTTACTCCATCCTTTATACATCCCACATATGGCATTAATGATTCACATCACTTGAGGGGGCGGTAGTCCGCACTTCCTAAAATGAAATTATCGCGTTTTACCCATAATGGAAATCATAAAGTATGCCATAAATGAAAAATACAGAAGCATAAGTAAAACATAAACATATTATATATCATATATAAAAATAGTGACATCTTAATGGCCACCTTTGAAGGTGTTATATGAGTGTTGAACAATCATCGTTTCGTGAGGCAGAAATTCGCCATCCACAGAAACCGTATGTTCATTAACCATTAGATGTAGGTGTGTGTAAGTGTAGCTCGAATCCTTCTTATAACAACATACTAGAATATTGAGGATACTGGTGTTTTTACAAAAGAAATTAATAAAAAGAGTTTAGGGGGTTGGAGAAGAAAAATAAACCAAAACAACATTAGAGAAGACATTACCTCAAAATCGGGTAACTCTTTTTGATTTGAGCCAAAGGCTTCCTTGGGAAGGGTTCTGCCCAAAGTGAGGCTTCTAGGAGTAAGAGAGAGATGTTGGGAGAGTATTTGGGCAGAGGTTGGCCGAGCCAAATGGCTTGAAGGTGTGAATAAGGTGGGAGAGGTGGGGGCCTTTTATAAGTGGAGAGGAGGGTCTCTTTTGGAAAGATTGAAATGTTACATTATTACACAATGCTTTTCAGATTCTAAAGGTCCCACACTTATATAATTAGAGGATAAGGTGATAAGGGTTCGAAATATCCTCATCCAATTGGCTTTGGACAAGTGTAAGACTTGGATTTTGCATTATCTTCCCATTTTATTTAAATCGTTAAATAATGAGGTCATCGCTGCATCATCATGATGTCATAAATAATTTAATTTATTTAATGTGTAAAAAATATAAAAAAAATATTATGATGTAGGAAATATTTTTATCTTTTTAATGAATATTTATAATCAAAATTTGTACTTGTTTAACCCCACATAAAAACTGTTTTAGTAAAACAACTCATGTTTGTGTCAATTTAATTTTAACATTAAATAAATATATATTAATGTCATTTTCCAACTAAAGTGGCTCCATGGGGTCCCCAAGTTTACCCATGGGTTTTATTGGTCGGACATTACTCATCCAATAGGAGTAGGACAAGTGTCATGCTCATCTCATATTATTAAAACATTATTTGTACCTTAAACTACACTAATTACCTCTAATCGCGATTAAGAACTTAAAAGTTACTATTCACCAAAAAATTATTTTAATCTCATTGAACCACATTTTACTTCTTAATGACAACCATGTATGTCGGATTTTTGAAAATCAAATCACAGAAGTGGTAATATTTCATTTAAACGAAAAATCAGTTATTTAACTACCACTTAGTGGTTTCACTATTCATCAAAAATTGAAGTTTTTCAGAACAATGCCAAAATTTCACCCTAAGCTATAATTGATATTCCGAATTCAAAAATGATGTCTATTTTACAAAATTCCAATCATATAAGTTGCATTAATTAATTTTATAATTAATTCCCGCTGTTACGACAAATAGCGTGTTTTTAAGAAACAATTTATATCAAAAGATTGGAAATTGTTTATGTCCAATTTCAATGTTAAATTAATTCTAATGACCACCATTGGATAAAATGGTAAAAATATATTCTAATTATACTTTAAAACCACTAAATAGTATAACTTATCACAATAAATTATTTTGATTAAAAAATTTGTTTTAAGTATTTTTCACTATTCATAAAAATTTGGAAGTTCTCGGAAAATTACAAAAAATTCAACATAGGCTAATTTCAATATTAGGAATACAAAAATGAAGTCCATTTTGAAATATAAAATTTCTATAAATTTAAAAGGTGGTTATTACTATTCATAACGGCTACTTTGATTAGTTGCGGTGTGTTAGAACTCGAACTTGCATACAATGCAATCTATTGCATTATTGAAAGAGAGGCGTATCGTGGAAGCTCGGGGTGTTACAATTTACGTATACGGGTAGTTCCATGATAAAACTAGGTTGGGTAAGCCCGAGATAGCTCTCCAATGCATTGGGTAACGTGATGGAGGTAAACATGAATGTTTCTCCTAAGAGATTTAGGGAATATACTGTGATGGGTATTCCAAAGTAACTCCCTATGTAGCTGTGATAGCTACAATGTAAGTATGGTATGGATGCCGCAAGTTACCTTTATGATTTATTATTTCTATATGTCTTTCATAAATCTTATGATTTCATTAGGTAAGTAAAAGAGTTCATGTTTTGTATGTATTTATGAAAAAATGTTTTAATTCACTATTTTATGACCCTTACTGAGCCTTTTATGCTCATCCCAAGTTTTGAAATGTTTTTCACAGGACTTAAAGATGGATAGGGTCAAGGATGGGATCAAGGAAAAGTCATGATCTCTTTAACATGGAATTAGACATGAATTTTTTTTCAAGAGTTTTTATTTTATGAAAAAAAGTGGATTCTGGGTAGAAGTTCCTACTTTGTAATATTTTGAGATGTAATAGTTATGTCCTAATTCCCTAAAACTCTAAACCTGAAAAGATCCTTAATGTGAATTATTCATTTAATTCAATATTATGTAATGTTTAAGGTCGGGTCCTTATAGTTGGTATCATAGGTTTGTTTAGATAAATTTAAGAGTTAGTATATTGTTAAATTAATATCCATAAAGTAATTTATGTTAATATTGACATCATATAGAATTTCCAGATTACCATGTGGCTTCGCCTAAGATATTTCTTTGTTTAGAATAGTTTTCTGCAGAGAAAACAGGGCAGCTATGTTGGGACGACATCAGGAGGAAGACAACTTTCCAAATCAGCAACCTGAGATGGTCGGAATCGGAACTGAATAGTTTTTTGCAGTGATGGCATAGTTGACTCGGGCTATAAATGGTGGTGGTATCCATGTACGAGATCAGCTAGATCAACCACAGAGGAACATGTCCGTAGTGTAGAATTTCATGAGTCAACATCCCCCATCATTCAGAGGATCATCTGATCCGATGATAGCTGAAGGGTGGATTAAAGCACTGGAAAAGATTTTTGATGTCATGGGTTGTTCAGAACATCAAAAGGTTAGTCTCGTTGTTTATCGTTTTGAAGGTGAAGCTGATCAGTGGTGGTCGATGGTGAAAAATATTAGGGATAGTGAGGAGATTGATGCTCTTGATTGGGATGAATTCAAAGGTATGTTTCTGGAGAAATATTTTCCTAAGGTGGTTCGTCTTAGGATGGAAAAAAAATTCCTGGAATTGAGGCAGGAGGATGACTCAGTGGCTGCTTATGAAGAAAAAATCCCTCGACTGGCAAGGTATGCTCTAAACTTCATATGAGATCTTGATAGTAAAATAAACCATTTTTACTCAGGATTAAAGCCAAAGTATTGAAGGGAATTAGCTTCTCGTGATTTCAAAAGTTATGAAAAACTTGTTCGTTGTGTGGAGAAGGTGGAAATGGATTTTTCCGATGATCAATTATTCTTTGACAAACAAAAAAAAAAGAGGCCGAGGTGGCAAGCGAAAGGAAAGAACTCTTCAAAAAATTCTGATGGTAAGAAGCTTAAGTTTACAGTTTGTGAAAATTGTGGTAAAAAGCATGCTGGGGAATGTCTTTTGAATTTTGGTAAGTGCTATCGATGTGGTAAAATGGGACATAAGGCTCATAATTGCATTGAAAAAGATCAGGGTAATGGTAAGAAAAAATATTATTTACAGTCAGTAAAATGTTTTAAGTGTAATTAAATGGGTCATTATGCAAATGAGTGTCCAACAAGGAACTCAACTGAAGGAAAGAAGCCAGACTACAAGCAGAAAGGGGTGGAGAAATCCTTTGAAACTACTTCAGTAGATGTTGGTCCATCAAATGAAGTTGTATCAGGTACATTGTTTGTTTGTTCAGATTATGCCAACGTGTTTTTTGATTTAGGGTCTACACACTCTTTCATTTCTGAAAAGTTTTCTAGTAAATTGGGAATTCCATCTCATGATATGAATACTGAACTTACGGTAAAAAAACCTGGAGGAAATGTTGAGATGAAAAGAAAACGTAAGAACATTCATGTACTTGTGTGCGGAAAGAATCTACCTACAAACCTTATTATTTTGCCTCTAGTAGAGTTTGATGTTATAATGGGCATGGATTTGATTTCTGTTTATCATGCTAAGATTGACTGCAGAGCTAAAGAGGTTTCTTTTCAGAATGATTTTCATTTTGTGTACAAGAATGAACCCTTTCTTTTGATAACATATCAGGAAGTCGAAAAACTGGTAAAAGATGGAAATGAATGTTACCTTGCACATATTGTTGAAAACAAAGGAACTATTCAGATTAATGATGTTCCAGTGGTAAATGAGTACCTTGATGTTTTTCCTGATGAGTTTCCTGGTATTATACTTGATCGGGAAGTTGAATTTACTATTGACTTAGTTCCCGATGCTAAGACAATTTCAAAACCCCCTTATCGAATGGCTCAAATTGAACTTTTAGAGTTAAAGAAGCAATTGAAGGAGTTATTAGATAAAGGTTTCATTCGACCTAGAACATCACCATAGGGTGCTCCTATCTTGTTTGTTAAAAAGAAAGATGGTTCAATGAGACTTTTCATTGATTATAGAGCATTGAATAACATCACTGTTAAGAATAAGTATCATTTGCCTCATATCGATGATTTGTTTAATCAGCTCCAGGGAGCTTAGTATTTTTCGAATATTGACTTGAGGTCGGGGTACCATTAGTTGAAAGTAAAAGAAGCTGACGTTCTGAAGACCGATTTTCGTACTAGATATGGCCATTATGAATTTGTAGTTATGACTTTTGGTTTAACCAATGCACCTGCTGTATTCATGGATCTTATGAATAGAATTTTCCGTGAGTTCTTGGATAAGTTTTTGGTTGTGTTCATTGATGATATTTTGGTTTATTCAAAAAGTAAAGAGGAACATAAAAGTCATTTAAGGGTTGTCTTGAAAACCTTAAAAGAAAAGAAACTTTATGGAAAATTCAGCAAGTGTGAGTTTTGGTTAAAACAAATTTCTTTCTTTGGTCACATTGTTTCAAAAAATGGCATAACTGTTGATCCTGTAAAAAAAAGTTGTTGAAGAATGTCCAAGACCCACAAATATAACCGAGATTCGTAGTTTTCTTGGTTTGGAAGGTTATTACCGGAGGTTTGTTGAAAACTTTTCACGGTTATCTAGTCCAATGACTAAGTTAACTCGAAAAGGTGTTAAGTTCATCTGGACAAAAGAATGTGATGATTGTTTTCAGGAATTGAAAAGGAGATTGGTGAATGATCCAGTTTTGGAACTACCTTCCAGAAATGGTGAGTTTGTTATCTACAGTGATGCTTCGTTGAAAGGACTGGGTTGCGTCCTAATGCAAAATGATCAGGTAATTGCTTATGCTTCACGTCAGTTGAAACCACATGAGTTAAATTACCCTACACATGATTTGGAATTAGCTGCTGTTGTTTTTTCTTTAAAAATCTAATGACATCATTTGTATGGAGTGAAATGTGAAATATATACTGATCACAAAAGTTTGAAGTGTATATTCACTCGGAAAGAATTTAAAATGAGATAGAGGAGATGGTTGGAATTAATCAAGGATTATGATTGTACGATCCATTACCATCCGGGAAAAGCAAATAAAGTGGCTGATGCTTTGAGTCGAAAAATTAATGTATCATTAGCCATGATACGTTTGGAACAAGATCCTTTGGTTTTTATTTGATGAAATTTGGCATAAAAGTTGTTGGTGCAGGAAATTCTTCTGTTTTTTTCAGGTGTCAGTGAGATCATCTCTATCAGACAGAATAAAGAAAGCACAGAAGGAAGACAGTGAGTTGCAGAAAAAGGTAGAGTTGGTTCAGAAGGGTATGTTTTCCTGAATTTGACATTGATAATGATTGTGTTTTGAGGTTGGGAAAGAGATTATGTGTGCCTTGTGATTCACAGTTGAAGAATGAGTTGTTATGTGAAGCTCATAGTTCTCCGTTTTCAGTTCATCCTGGCAGTAATAAGATGTACAGAGATCTTTGGGAGTATTACTGGTGGGATGGAATGAAAAGAGATATTTCTGATTTTACAGTGAAGTGTTTGACTTGTCAGAAGGTTAAAGTAGAGCGATAGTTACCGAAAAGAATGCTTCAGCCTCTATCGGTGCCAGAGTGGAAATGGGAAAATATATTCATGGACTTTGTTGTGGGATTACCAAAGACATCTCGAGGTAATAATGCAATCTGGGTTATAGTTGACCGATTGAATAAATCTGCTCATTTACTTCCTATTAGAGATACTTTGTCTCTAGATCAACTTTATCGGTTGTATGTTAAAGAGATAGTCAGGTTGCATGGAGTTCCCCTCTCCATTGTATCTGATAGTGATCCCAGGTTCACTTCTAACTTTTGGAAAGGCCTTCAGAAGTCATTGGGTACTGAATTAAACTTTATTACAACTTTTCATCCTCAATCAGATGGGCAGTCAGAACGAACAATTCAGACCTTGGAGGATATGTTACATGCTTGCTCGATGGACTACCAGGGAAGTTGAGACCAAAATATTTCTTTGGTTGAATTTTCTTATAATAACAGTTTTCATTCCAATATACAGATGGCTCCATTTGAGGCATTGTATGGAAAGAGTTGTCGAACTCCAGCTTTTTGTGATGAAGTAGGTGAAAGAAAGCTGATGGGACCAGAATTGGTAGAAGAGATGGTAGAGAAAGTTCAGTTGATTCAGAAGCACATGAGAATAGCTCAGAGCAGACAGAAAAGTTATGCATATAACCAGAGGAAGGATCTTTCTTTTGAGGTAGGTGATCATGTCTTTCTCAAAGTTTCTCCTTGGAAAAGTGTGATGCGTTTTGGTAGGAAGGGGAAGTTGAGTCCGAGGTTCATTGGACCTTATGAAATTCTGGAGAAAGTTGGATCAGTTGCGTACAGAGTAGCTTTACCTCCATGTTTATCCCAGGTACACAATGTTTTTCATGTTTCGATGTTGAGAAAGTACATGCCAGATCCATCTCATGTTTTGAGCCTAGAGGTAGTTCAGTTGGAAGAGAATCTCTCTTATGAAGAACTACCTGTCCAGATTCGGGACCATAGAGAGCAGGTGTTGTCGAATAAGGTAATTCACTAGGTAAAGGTTTTGTGGAAAAACCATTTGATTGAAGAGGTAACGTGGGAATCTGAAAATGCTATAAGGGATAAATACCCCCACTTATTTTGATAAGTGGATAAAAATTGCGAGGACATAATTTCCAAAAGGGGGGAAGGATGTAACATCCCAGGTAAATGAAGAATAAGAGATTTTCATATTTATTAATATTTTTTAATTAAATATTAATTTTATCTTAAAGAGGTTTCTATGTTCGATAGCGTACCCAATATGCAACAACGGGTTTCTTTGGAATCTTACGTTGCACACTAATAATATAATATTATTATTTTAAATGGTAGTTAACTCATACCCGTTGTATTGGTGAGAGTGAATGAAACTAACTACAATATTATTATACATGTTTTTTTAAATGTATTTACATTATCCAATAAAAATTTAGAGGCTTAAAATGTGAATGAATCTAATTTTAAGCATAATTTACATTAAAAGGCTGATTTATCGCCTTTTAATGGAGAACCCTCTTTAAATATAGTTTTGGTTAATTTAATACATTCTAATTGACCAAATAAAATCCTTCTTTAGAATGGGGAAATAAAATTTTACTTTGGGTAAATTTTTGGTATTTTTCTGATAAAGTTCATTTTTTAATGAATAGTGAAAAATATTGTATTTTAATTCAAAAGTGCTTTTTAATCTAATTTATTTATAGGGTTAGATTATATTTTTAATTGGTTTTAAAGTAAAATTAAAATATATTTTTACTATTTAATCCAATTTTGGTCATTGGATTTAATTTCACTTTGAAATTAGACATAAACAAGTATCAATCTTTTGATATTTATTGTTTCTTAAAAACACGCTATTTGTTTTAACAGCGGGAATTAATTTTTAAATTAATTAATGCCACTTATATATTTTTAATTTGGAAAAATAGACATCATTTTTGAATTCATAATATCAAATATAGCTTAGGCTGAATTTTTGGTATTTTTCTGAAAAACATCAATTTTTGATGAATAGTGATACCACTTAGTGGTAGTTAAAAAAATTGACTTTTTCATTTAAATGGAATTTTACCATTTCTGTGAATTGAATTTCAAAAATCCGACATACATGGTTGTTATCAAGAAGTATAATGTGGTTCAATGAGATGAAAATAATTTTTGGTGAATAGTAACTTTTGACTTTTATTTACCGCGTTTAAAGGTAAATAGGGTAATTCAAGGTTAAAATAATATTATAATAATTCAAAATTACCTTAACACTTGTCCAAATTTTATTGGTTGAGTCATTTAAGACCACTAGAATCTTTGGGTCGATTTTGGGACCCCTTTAATCACTTGGGTGTGATAATGACAATTTAGAATAATTAACTTAAAGAAAAGACAAAAATGACAAAAAAAATATCTTTAAGTAAATTAATTTTTAGAAGGGGTTATTTAAATTATCTGTTTGACTATAAATATTCATTGGAAAGATAAAATGATTTCCTATATTATGGTATTTTTTTATAATTTTTAGACATCAAATAAATTAAATTATTTATGACACAATAATGATGCAGTATTTACCTCATTAATAGATGATTTAATTAAATAAGATTATAATGATTAAAATATTATCCAAAACATGTCCAATTATGATTGAATGATTTTATTTCGATTATGAGTCATCTTATCTTCTACCATAATGATTTTGGGACCATTATAAACCGAATATAATTATATTATAAAATAATATTTTCACTCTTTCCTAAAGAGCCCCTCCTCTCCCTTATAAAAATGAACCACTTCTATGCAATTCCTCACACCTCTCAATCCATTTAGCTCATCCAAACTCTGACCAATTAAGCTCCCTACATCCCTATCCTCCTCCTAGAAGCCTTACCTTAGGAATAAGGCACTTCAATAAGTCCTTTGGTTCAAACCAAAGTGAGTTACCCAAATTAAAGGTAACAATTTCTCTTAAATTGTTTTCTTTTATTTTGATTCTCCAACCCCTAAAATCTTTTTATTTCCTTTCTTTTGTAACAACACCAGTATCCTCAATATACTAAGATGTTGTTATGATAAGGATTAAAACTACATTTACACACACCTCCATCTAATGGATGAAGAATATAATGTTTCTGTGGATGGAAAACTAACGCCTCACGAAACGATGATTGTTCAATTACATCTTACAGCCTCTAATGGTGGCCATTATGATGGAAATGTATTTATATATGATATATATTATGTTTATGATTTTTTTATGCTTCTGTACTTCCCAATTATATCAAACCTTTATGGTTTCCATGGTGGGTAAATACGATAATCACATTTGAGGAAGTGCGGACTACCGCCCCCTCAAAGTGATGTGACTCGTTAATGCCCTATGTGGGATGTATAAAGGATAGAGTTAATGATATTATATATTATATTATACTGGAATTATAATATAACTATGTATCATTATGTTTTAAATCCATTAAAATAAGAAATAGAAATGAAATTAGCGTTCATGCGTACGTACGGGTTACCGTCTCCATGAATGGTGAATTTAATTTCGTACCTCCAAATGTTATGTACTATTATAAATACATGTACATGCTGGATATATATGATATATATGATACCCAAATCATGAATATCATTCTGGATATAATGAAACTTTTACCACGTGAACAACATGTAATTATAAGAAGTCCATTTTTGACTCAAGTACCAAATATCGACAAAATGAAGGTTATTAACTTAAATAATTAAATAATGATTATAACATGGTAATAAGTGTTATAAAAGGAATAATAAACTTGAAAAAGGTTCTTAAGCAAGAATAAATTAACTTTAGTTTATTATTCAGGATATTAAATAATGAATGGGTCAAGTCGGACATGAGGTAAGGGACTTCATCTCAATCTCCTTTCATTGAGGCATTTTTAGTTTTACACATGACTTTATTTTATACGATGTATAAAACCCTTTTAATTTTACTTATATTCAAAAGGAATCTTTTCTCTATGAATAATTTTACTAAATGAAAAAAAGGAATGTTTCTTTAACGTAAGTAGTGACAACGATCTTTCCACCACCGCGAGTATTATTTGATCTTTGGCTTCCTTAACAAGCCAGAATGTTTTTAAAAGGAAAAATAAATACCAAATACTCTTTTTACGTATTTTGGTATTGAAAATGATTTTGAGAATGGATTTATTATTTCAATATCTTGATATGATATTTTATTATTGCAATTTGTAAATGTTATCTTTCCTTTATGCTTAGGTTATGTGTTAAGATCATGTTATGGTTCTTGGGAATTATTTACATATATGGGTGGTTCCGTGATAAACCTAGGGCGGGTGAGCCTGAGATAGCTCTCCAATGCATTGGGTAATGTGAAATAGGTAAACGTGAATGTTTCTCCTAAGATATTTAGGGAATATACTATGATGGGTATTCTAAAGTAACTCCCTATGTAGCTGTGATAGCTACAATGTAAGTATGGTATAGATTCTACAAATTACCTTTATGATTTATGATTTCTATGTGTCTTTCATAAATATTATGATTTCATGAGGTAAGTAAAAGAGTTCATGTTTTGTATGTATTTATGAAAAAATGTTTTCATTCACTATTTTATAACCCTTACTGAGCCTTTTATGCTCATCCCAAGTTTTGAAATGTTTTTCACAGGACTTAAAGATGAATAGGGTCAAGGATGGTATCAAGGAAAAGCCATGCTCTCTTTAACATGGAATTAGACATGAATTTTTTTTCAAGAGTTTTTATTTTATGAAAAAAAGTGGATTCTGGGTAGAAGTGCCTACTTTGTAATATTTTGAGATGTAATAGTTATGTACTAATTCCCTAAAACTCTAAACTTGAAAAGATCCTCAATGTGAATTATTCATTTAATTAAATATTATGTAATGTTTAAGGCCGGGTCCTTATAGGCAGACTTTGTGGTAGGAAGCTGACCTCAGGGTGCTCCTCAGGGACCTCGACCAGGGCGTGGTCGGGGAGGTGGATGACATAAGAGACGCAGAGGAGCTGGTCGTGGACAGTTACACGCAGCAGAGTTGACAGCTCCGACAGGACCAGAGGTGGTGCGAGGTATGATTTGTTTGTTCAGCACTCTTGTTTCTACTTTGTTCGATTCAGGAGCTTCACACTCCTTTGTTGCACCTGGTCTAACCCATTCTTTGGGAGTAAACATAGAGAGAATTTCCGTACCACTGGTGCTGAGTACACTAGTTGGAGGCCGGACCAGCGTATATTGTGTTTTTTGGGGATGTGGGATGACGTTGGGACCACATCGATCTAGTGGGGACCTTCTTCTGTTACAGATACAACCATACGATGTCATCCTAGGCATCGACTGGTTGTTTTCTGCTAGTGCCGTTATCGACTGCTTCCGGAGAAGAGTCATGTTCTCCGACATGGACGGGCAGCGTGTAGCTTTTGTTGGTGAGAGGAGCTATCAGGTGGGAAGCCGGTGGGTGGAGCCTCTCCTTTCCTTGTTAGGCGGGCTATCAGTAGTTCCAGCTGATATAGAGATTATTGATGTTCCAGAGGTTGTTGGGGAGTTCCTCTATTTTTTTCCTGAGGAGGTTGTGACTCTACCCCCCCCCCCCCCCCTGACGAGACGTTGAGTTTGGGATAGAATTACAGCCTGGTGCCCGTCCGATTTCGATGGATCCTTATCGGATGGCACCTTCGGAGTTGCAGGAGTTGTGGATTCCGATTGACGATCTGATGGAGAAGGGTTTTGTTCGACCCAGCGTGTCACCATGGGGTGCTCCAGTTTTGTTCATGAAGAAGGAAGATGGTGGTCTCAGGCTATGCATAGACTACCGAAGGTTGAACCAGGTAACTGTCAAGAACCGTTACCCCCTTCCAAGGATAGATGATCTCTTCGACCAACTGAGGGGAGCAGGTTGGTTTTCCAAGATTGATCTATGATCTGGATATCATCAGCTGAGGGTAAAGGACAGTGACATCTTGAAGACGGCTTTTAGGTGCAGGTATGGGCACTTCGAGTTTGTAGTGATGCCTTTTGGAGTTATGAATGCACCGTTTGTGTTCATGGGACTTACAAACTTTGTCTTCTGAGAGTTTCTGGACCGGTTCGTCGTTGTGTTTATCGATGACATCCTGATCTACTGAAGATTAGAGGAGGAGCACGTTGAGCATCTCAGGGCAGTCTTATAAGTCCTTCGACACCACCAGCTTTACGGAAAATTGTCGAAGTGTAAGTTCTTGATGCAAGAAGTAAACTTCCTTGGACACGTGGTGTCTCAACATAGAGTGTCGGTGGACGCGTCGATGGTGGAGGAAGTTGTTTCTTGGGTAGCACCTAAGAGCGTGGCATAATTTCGTAGTTTCCTGGGGTTAGCAGGTTACTATAGGAGGTTCATTTTGGACTTCTCTCGAGTTGTTTCTCCATTGACAGCTTTGATGAGGAAGAAACAGGTCTTCCTATGGAGCGAGTAGTGCCAGAAATATTTCGACTACCTGAAGGAGAAGTTGGTCAGTGCTCTCGTAATCAGGTTTCTAGAGGAAGGGTTGTTGTATGAGGTGTTTTGTGATGCTTCTGGCCTTGGTATGGGGTGCGTGCTAATGCAGAAGAAGGGAGTGATCTGTTATGGGTCTAGGCAGTTACGCCCTCACGAGCGTAACTATGCCACCCATGACCTAGATCTTGCAGCAGCAGTGTTCGAACTAAAGTTGTGGCAACATTACCTATTGGGGGAGCACTTTTTGGTCTTCTCAGATCAAAATAGCCTATGTTATATCTTCTCCCAGCGTGACCTTAACTTACGGCAGCGGAGATGGGTCGAGTTTCTCCAAGACTATGACTTCGAGATCTCTTACACTGAAGGTAAGGGCAACGTTGTAGCCGATGCCCTGAGCAGGAATTCCCATAAGGAAGTGGTTCGGGAATCTGCTGATGCTTGGAAAGCAATGGGAGATTTGGCTACCTTACACTTGGATGCAAGGGTAGAAGGTGTTAGAGGTTGTTTGTTTCAGATGACAGTGCAATCCTCCTTGTTGCAATAGGTGAAAGAGTCTCATTGGGGGGACTCCGAGGTGGAAGTGATGCGGGATCGTATCGATCAGGGGAACCCTCCAGAAGGATAGTCAGAGGATAGCTGACATCGGATTCTTTTCCATGGAAGGTTGTTTGTTCCGGAGGCGATGCGTGAGGGAGTTCTCTGTGAGTTCCATAGCTCATCCTTGGTGGTACATCCAGGAGTTTCAAAAATGTACTGAGGCCTCAGGGAACAGTTTTGGTGGCCCGGGGTGAAATGAGCAGTGGCAGAGTTTGTGGCTAAATGCCTAGTGTGTCAGCAAGTGAAGGCTAAACACCGTGTTCCCAGTGGTTTGTTTCATCCTTTAGATGTCCCCAAGTGGAAGTGGGATGAAATATCAATGGACTTTGTCACAGGACTACCCAGAACTCTGGGTGGTTATGATGCTATCTGGGTAGTGGTGGATCGACTGACAAAATCATCTCACTTCTTAGCAATTAAGGAGTCGGGCCTGGTGAGTACCTTATCACAAAGGTACGTGGACGAGGTGGTGAATTTTCATGGATTTCCGAAGACTATCGTCTCAGATCGGGATACTCGGTTTACCTCATGAGTCTAGAGGGGGTTACAACATGATTTTGGCACCCAACTATGCCTTAACACTGCTTTCCACCCCCAGACCAATGGGCAGACAGAGCGGAATATCTAGATGTTGGAGGACATGTTGCGAGCATGCGTTCTAGATTTCGGAGGATCATGGGTACGACACATGCCTTTAGTAGAGTTTTCCTACAACAACAGTTTCCACTCTACTATTGGCATGGCACTGTTTGAGGATTTTTATGGAAGACCATGTCGTTCACCCATTTTATGGGCAGAGGTTGGTGAGACGGGTACTCTTGGATCAGAGGTAGTGTAGAGCACCACAGAGAAAGTCCAGCTTGTACGTGAGAGGATGAAAGCGGCACATGACCGACCGAAGTCTTATGCTGATCATCGGAGGAGGCCCTTGGAGTTCGAGGTGGGCGATCATGTGTTCTTGAAGGTTTCCCCTCGATGGGGGCAGCGGAGGTTTGGGAAAAGGAGCAATCTCTCACCTAGGTTCATCGTACTTTTTGAGGTGTTGAGGCAAGTCAGCGAGGTGGCATATCAGCTAGCCCTGCCACCCCAGTTGGAGAAGGTTCATGACGTCTTCCATGTATCCCAGCTATGTCGATACTTACATGACGAATTTCACGTTATCTACTGGGGAGAGGTAGATTTGGGAGATGATGGGACCTTCGAGGAACGACCAGTCAGAATCGAGGATCGTAAAGAGAAGGTGCTTCGTGGACGAACCATTCCCTTGGTTCGTGTGTTGTGGAGGCATGGCGGCCTCGAGGAGAGCACTTGGGAGCGGGAGGCCCAGATGCACGCTCAGTACCCGGAGTTGTTTTGACTTGTGTTTTTCCTTGTTCTTCTGAGATTTGTGTTGATGTTATACTTTTTACATTTGATATATGGAATGCTTGGCTTGTCGGTTATGAGACATTTTGTTTCCTTTTTCTCTGGAAGTGTAGCATGTCCGGATGTGTGGGGAAAGGGAAAAACCTGACTCTTAATCGAGACGCATTAATGAGGATGTGATTGAACCCGTGCGGGCGAGTCAGTGCCACCTAAAGCGGATAATATCTCGACATAGAAGAAGAAATTTTCCCCAAACCACATGTTCGGGCAATGTGTGGGTTGTACGGTGTTGGGGGCAGTGTAAGTCAGAAAATCGTAATATATGGAAGTAGGAAGGCCCAATCCTTAATCAAGAATCATTAATGCAGATGCGATTAAACCCATTCAGGTGAGTCAGTGCCGCCTAAAGAGGATAATATCTTGACATAGGAGAGGGAATTCCTAACACCTGTGATTAGGATTGTTGGTTGAGTTCCTGGTATAACGAGAACCCTAAGAGGTATCTTGTCGGGTTCCTCTGGGTTGGTTTTTGAATTCTTGGGGACAAGAATGTTTTAAGAGGTATCTGATGTGATGGCCCAGACCTCTCCAGCCCATTCCTTTTTCAAAAAGAAGGTCACGAAGTGTTCTAGAGGGTAAAATGGACTTTTCCCACACTTTCTAGAATTTTGTAAGTACACGCCGTGTAGTGTGAGTACACACCGTGTACCACCTTACCGGGCATACCCCATGTTGAAGGTCGTGTCCTTGCCATGTGAAAGAAATGGGTACAGGCCGTGTACCCCAAACTACACGTCGTGTACCCCCTCACCGGGTATACCCCGTGTTCAAGTCCGTGTCCTTGCTATGTGAACGGAATGGGTACACGTAGTGTACCCTGAACTACACATTGTGTAGTCCTTCCCCGCGTATGTGTTACCCTCAAGCCGTGTGTTGACCAGTCAACGGTCACGTGATGCATTGAAGACCGTGTTGGAAGCCGCGTAGAGACCGTGTGAAATAACCGAGTACACGCCGTGTACCATAAAGTACACGCCGTGTACTTTGGCTTTTCTCGCATATAAAAGGAGGGTTCCCCTCCTCCTTTTCAACTCACCCCTCTCCTCCCCATTCCTCTGAGCAGATCTCTCCCAAGAGACTCAAAGGCTCCTTTTCTTCCATAACTTCTTCGTCCGAGCTCCGATTCACGATCCGTCAGTGGCCACAGGATCGTAACGACGAGGTGGAACTTCTGAGCTTGGATACGTTGTCTTTTCTTCGGCCTTTCCTTTCCAACTTCCGCCCGAGGAGGTTTTTCCGGGACTCGACGGAAGTGACGGACGCCGACGAACATCTTCTAAAGTTGATCCGAGGGATCGTTGTGATCAGAACCTATTGAGGTAGGGATCTTACCTTCATCTCTCTAGATTGTGCATCATGCGGGGTGGGTTTCCTCTTGTTTACGTGAAACACATTTGAACCGGTTTAATAAAGATAATAACTAGATTATATAACGGGGATGTGAAGTTTGTGAATGTAGTTACTTATTTATATCCTTTGATATTATGTTGTGAATTGAATAGGCTTATGCCTACTGAAAATCACGGTCGTTGGGGGCCTCTGCTTGTGCAACGAAATGTTGCCCTATCTTCTAGACCGTTTTTATGAATGGAAACTTTGTTGAATGTAGAAATTTGGTTAATCACGTAAATTTGGATAATTAAAATCTGGAACCCTTGTGTGATCACCTCGGTTAAAAAAAATGGAATAATGAATATTTGGGTGTTGGATTGGATACGTGGCATGTGATGGGGGTGTTTTTTGGGTTGTTGTGGATTGGGTGAGCAGCGAGGTTGCGGTTGACTTGGTTGTGGGTTGGTGTGAATTTTATGTTGGTGACGGGCAGTGGGGTTGCGATAAATGGTATTAAAGGGATAATGATGTATGGGTTTCGGTGTGATTGTGATTATGGTGGTTGGAAGCGGGGCTGCAGGGATGGACTTGAATTTGAATGGACTATGGGTTGTGAATAATAAATAAAAGTGGAAGAGTTAATGGTGGGGCGTGGCAATGAAACGAGATTAACAGTCAATGGGGATCCTTGTTTAATAAGAAGGACTTGGTTGTGTTGATTGTGTTTTCCTAACTTTATTTGTGGATGGAAGGGATATTTTTTATGAACGATCGATGTGGTTGGTTGTGGATAGTTGCACAGTAGTTAAGGAACTAATAAAATTCTGTTGAAACATGAAAACCTAAATGGGGTTGGGGTTGTTTGTTGAATAAATGCTTCATAGTAGCAGTGCCGAGGCACGTGATCAGTTCTCTGTTTAGAATCCATAGGTTGGGTTGAGTGTTTGGTATATATATATATATATATCTGTATCTTTGTGTTTTGATTCACCCCACCCATGTTGAGCACTTAGTATCGAACAATCCCATTTCATGGGAGAGGGTGTTTTCCCCTTAGTTACTAGCTCCTTACTTCTCCTTCTTCCCTAGGTTGTGATGGATTGAGGTGACCATACACCTAAAACCCTTCAGGTAGGTTTCGATTGTGGTGGTTTTATCCCAAGACTCTTCGGGTAGGTTTTACTGTTTCCCAAGAATCTTCGGGATGAGGACCAGGTGTGTGCGGGCGAGATACGTGGTTGTGAGGCCCAGGTGTGTGCGGGTGGGATGTGTGGTTTGTGAAGCCCAGGTGTGTGCGGGCAGGGAGAGTGTGGCAGTTTCAGGACGTTCGCCATTAGGAAGAGCATATAGCTAGTGGGAAATGGTGTGGGGTACCCAATACTCTTGTTCTTATATACTACTACCTATTGTGATTGTGTTTTGGTGAGTTTGTCTAGTGAGGTTAGGTGGATAGAATTCCTTTCTAGGTTTCTTCTGTTGTTCTCACGGGACATTAGGATGTCTCACCACTTGTGCACGAGAGTTTTAGGTTTCCCTACTGAGTATACTTGTATGCTCACCCTATTTTTACTTTCAGGTTTCCAGGAGGACTACCAGGGTCGTGCGGGACCCTACTAGTCGGACAGTTGGAGTTGTTGCAGTTGTTGTACTCTTGTTCTCTTTTGGTATTGTACTTTTGAGCTTTATTGTAATTGTACCTTGTTTCAGAACTATTTAAACATGCATGTGGGATTGTTTTGGGTTTATTTCTATACACTCGTTCTTTTCCTTTTGGTGGTTGACTTGTCTTATTTTCCGATCTTAAATAATAAAAAAGGGTAATGCCTCCCATATTTGTGAAAACTCATACCCTTGGTGCTAGTCACCACCCCGGGGCCTACTAGAGGTGGGACTCGGGGGTCATTATCTCCCTTTCACCATTTCCAGCTCAAGAGGGGCATCTTTGGTGGGAGGCGGTCATGACAGGGTGGGCTAAGTTGATGAAATGGTGGAGTGTGTGGAATTTCTGTGACAACCAATATCTATGTGGGGTGAGATATATTACCTCGATGGAGATATGTGACTTCTTTAACATCCTTTCCAGCTATGAGAAGAGGTGGGTGGGGTCGGGGTTCATGGAGGCTTGTTCATCTCACAATGAATCAACTTATGTTTTGAGTTTATTGAACATTTACTTATGTCATTATATACATTGTTATATATATTGTGTACTTATGGTAAGGATGCATTGGTGGTGTCCTACTGTGTATTTTACTCACACCCTACTCAAGCACTTTAGTGTACTCATAGATATTATAACTAGAGATCCAGTGAAGGGAAAGGGACTTATGGTAAATGGTTGAGCAGTGGAGCATGTATCTGAACCATACAAGGATTGACTCTAGATGACCACATGTTTTTTTTATTTACTTGTAATTTATTATCTACTTCTTATACTCTGGACAATAGTACAACCTTGGTAACTCTTATTATGTGTGTCATTTGTTCATTTTCTACATTTTTACTCTGATTATTTATTATTATTGTCCATTTATTATTATTATTCTTGATGAAATAATATAGAGGTTATAGTCTCAAAACTTTCATATATAGACCCTCACTGCTATTTGGAAACCTCTTGTGTATGGAGAGGCATGCATGAGGTCACGTAGCACTCGGCTCAGACCCGATGGTTTGGGTCAGGATATTATAAAATGTTATTAGAGTACTATGTTTACTAACTATTATTTTCCCTTTCCTTTATTTGGGATAGGATACAATGGAGTTATGATGGTTGGGACTCAGGCATGGGAACTATGACATTATTTAGCTAGCACTATATAGTAGAACTCTGAGTTTCTATAAAAGTGGGAATTTATGTTTTGTTGTTACAGTTGATTAAAATCACCTTGGGTGATGCACATGATGTTGATATGTGATTTATGATACTTCAAATATGTTCAGGTATCATGAATAGGAATATAGGTTCATATTCCATATATATAACTACTATTATGTTTCATAGTAGTTTAATTAAATTCATTGTCTTTAACTATATGTTTGGGATAGTTTCCTTGTGTGATATATCTTTATTAGATTTAATTATTTAAACCGATCATATTGCAGTGTTAGTATATATATGATGGTTGTGAATAAATTGCTGGAAGATACACTGGGAATAATACTAGAAGGGATATACCTTGGGTTGTAGGTAGACTCATAGAAAGACCATTATGTGATCACATAGGCCATTTAGGACTTGTAATTTTCCTAATGTTACTTCTGTTATAGATGATGTTGCCTCAAAAAAATTTAATGAGACCACCAGCTGATTAGACTACTCCTGAGCATGTTACATCACCTTCTCTAGTAGTACAAGCAGTAATACAACTCCAGCTAGGAGTCCTTTCACCAAGGTCCATGGTTGACTAAGCTAGAGACTTCCAACTTCTGAATCCTCCAGCCCTTCAGAACACTGGTGGATTGTGGGATGTGAAGGACTAGATATGCATCATCAAGGATTTTTTCAATCTCATTGAGACACCTGAGTTATCAAAGGTGGAATTGGAAGCATTCATGCTATAAGAACGCACCAATAAGTGCTAGGGTTTGGTGAACCTTTTGGTAATATATGAAGGTGAAACTTGGAAAAACATAAAAAAAAATCATTAAAGAGTTCCCTATGGGTATATTGAATCCATATTATACCCATGAACTCATAGAGCATCAGTAAAGATTAACATAAATTATTTCCTATACATAAAGACTCATAGATTTTCTTCAAAAGGCCCTTATAGAAGTATGGGGACCTTTCAGAATCCTTGATTCATCCAGTGACATCCATTACACCCCTTACTAAGGAACGACCCTATATGGGAATATAATATTCCCATATCATAAGGATTGATGTGTAAATCACTTCATGGGTATACCTGTGAGTATTTCAATCCTTAAGGCACTCCACTTGTCAAAATAAATGTATGGGGACCATTTTGAATCCTTGAAAACCCCACTTCAGCTCAAGGATGCGGTAGATGTCACTGAGGCCTATTACACAAAGTGGTCCAAGAAAGAGAAATTATGATATATTATCTTGTTTTCTAGAGAGGGTGTGGGTGTCACTATTCAAGAGAACATACACCCACTATATACCATAGTTCAGTTTAATGGAATGAAAATCCACCACATATTAGTGGATACCGGATCTAGGATTAACCTTATCTCAACATAGATTCCCCATAAGTTGGGGATTTTTAAGCATATCTAACTCCCTCCAACCTAAAAATTTAAGGGCATGATAAGATTGAGAAAATAATATGTGGAAATATTAAGATAAAGACTCAGTTCGATGGTCTGGTATCAAGAACTGAATTTATGTTGGTCTCATAGGATACTTACTTCAATTCACTGTTAGGAAGACCCTGATGTTATTTTTGTGTAACAGTCCCCTCTTCATACCATAAATGCCTCAAATATTCCCTTTATGGTCAATTAGGGGTACACCAGAGTGATGTGTCCTCATTTGACTCCTATGAGGCCCACTACCTAGATGTTGGTTACTATAAAATGGAGGGGAATCAGGTTCAAACCGATAGAGTTGAGCTCATCAATTCCCTTGAAAATCTAATGGCCACCGCAGCCAATCCATGGGTCAACTTGAAAGACAATTTTTTCCTCCCAATTAATTGGTTATAACCCATGACACCAGACCTGGGGAGTTTGTTTTACAATCACAAATAAAAAAGAGTTCTCACATATTACCTCTTACTCTTACAGTGGATAGGCCCAACTGATACTGGAATACCCTACCCTGTGAATTACTAAGTGGTTCTCCCCACGACCACTAATCCATGGAATTACAAAATGTTCCACAAAATAGTGATTAATAAAAAATGGTCAACTCATCGCCATGGATTTGATATCAAGATTGGACTTTATAGGAAGAAATTGAATGGAATTGGTTCAACAACTTCAATCTCCACAATCTCAACAGAATTGGAACCCCTCAGATAGGATTATGGAACCTGCAGAATAGATGTTGGTGATATCCCTCAATAATATATTCTAGAAAATACACCTCCTCTTTATGACCCCCCTATATTATATGATGATGTGTATTCGGAAGAATCCCCTCCTGCATTTTAAGAGGGTGTCCCCACCACTATTGATGAGATAACCAAGGTAAAATTTGGTACCGAGTAAGATCTGAGGTCGATGCTGATAAGCAAAACCATGTATTCAAAGGAGAAGAAGTAGTATGCGACCTTAATAACAACGCACTATTATGTATTTAGTTTTATATATGAATAGATTCCAAGGATAGACCCTCGGGATGTCATTCATCACCTTGGACTCCCAGTGAGTCATCACAGGTTCAAAAAACCTCCTAGAAAGATACACCCCTCTCACAGTGATATGGTCGAGGCTGAAGTTGAAAATCTTATTAAAGAAATATTCATCAGGGAGGTTTATAACCTTATGTGTCTAGCCTACATTGTCTTAGATAGATATAATAATGTAATGATCAGAGTCTTCATCGACTTTTGAGACCTCAACCACTATTGTCTGAAGGATGATTTTCCCCTTCCGGTGATAGAGTTATTGATGGATTATAGGGATGGGTTCCCTACCCTATACTTTATGGAAAAATATTCAAGATATAATATAATCTGAATGGACCCCAAGGATGGGGAGTCCACCACCTTTAGGGTGACCCAAGGAACGATCTGATATCAGTTGATGCCTTTTGGATAGAATAATGCTGGATCTACTTACTAGTGGCCCATTCACCACATCATTAATCCAATTCATAGGATGTTAGTGTAGTGTTACATGGATGATATGATGGTCAAATACTTCCATCTTCAGGACCATCTCATACATATTGAGAAATTTTTCATCTTCCTCTCCACATGACACTTGTAGATAAAACCTCTGAAGTGAACATTCGTGGTTACCTATAGAAAATTTATCATCTTTTTCATGAGATAAAGAGGTATCTAGATTTACCCAGAGATAATAAATACTATCTATCAAATGCCTCCCTCAAGAAATATTCATGTGTAGCATGGTCTCAAAGCCAACTTATTCTACATAATCGAATTTATCACAAATCTGGATGGAAAATGAAATCCCTTCTCACGACTAATGAAAAAAGGAGATGTTTACTAGTGAGATGAGGAGTTCTAGAATGTATTTGAGAATTTTATATAGTACCTACTATAACCTCTAGTTCTGATTCCACTCGTCTCAAGAAATCCTTTGGTCTTATACATGACTTCTTTGGAATGATCTATTGATGCCCTTCCAGCAAATAAAAACAACTAGGTAAGAGAAAACATCATATATTATCTCAATTGATTGATCCTTCACACAGTGACTAGATACCCACCATCACGAAGAGTTTCATCATGCTGGTTTATTCAATGAAGAATTTGTAAAATTACTTGTAGCGCCATAAGATATACCTGGTTTCTTGATTAGACCCACTAAAGTATATCCTCAATCACACCATACTAGAAGAATGGTTGGTTCACTGGGTGGTAATCCTCCAGCAGTTTGATGTCATATTTTCCCCAGAGAATTTAATCAAAGTCAAGACATTGGTAGAATTCATGGCCATACATCCATCCCCTGAAGAAATATCCCTGGATGTTGATTTCCTAGATAAATCTATTCTCTCAGTGAATAAGTTTTTATCATGTTGGAAGATTCACTTCAATGGAGCCTCGGAGTCTAACCAGTATAAGGATCAATAACCCCAAGCTTAATAGGGTAGGTTAGGGGATCATCTTCATCACTCCATCATAGGCTATCTTTAAATACTCTTTCATGTTCTTAGAAGGATTCACCAATAACGAGGTAGAGCTTTAGGATCTCATTACTACTCTAAAATTGGACCTTGATATTAATGTCCCCTGTTTACATGTGAAGGGAGACTTTAAGCAAGTCAAGGGTGATTTCATCACTTCGAATCAAGATATTGTGACCCTACTAGAATGATCCCATCAGTTGATGGTCCAATTCCCCTCCTAGACAAAGGTGAAACATTTTCCTCAATCGCAGAATGGTCGAGCTGATGCATTAAAAGGTATGGATGCATCTCTTGCAAACCCCAATGAGGATGACCTAGTCATTCAAGTGGAACATTAGAGATTCATCTACCTTTCCACCTCATATGATGGAAATTGATAGAAAAATAAACTGGTTTTTGCTGCCTTTGTGCTAGGATCTTCAAATCCCCCCATAACAGTAGAAACATATGATTAGATAACTCCCTTTTCTGAGTATCTTTAGCATGACATTCCCCCACCAGACTGTGATGAGTGTGAGTGAATCTGCCTGCATGAATCACAATTTACCCTCCAAAGTGGACCTAACCTTGATCAAACCCTCTAAAGGCATGGGTTTGATGGAATTATCCTCTATTTCATTCATGGAAAAGAGATACCTATAATCATGCAGTATGTCCATATCAGATCGTATGGAACCCATAAAGAAGGATTGAATCTCTCCCACTAAATTTAGAGATTGGGATATTTCTACCCTACCATGGTTCACGACTGTATTGAGTTCTCCAAGAGGTTTCATGCATTTCAGATCCATGATAACTTTTTTTCATCATCTACCAGATCTTCTCCACACTACCAAATATTATTGTCTCTTTGCATTATGATGATTCTATGTTGTGGGGTCATACCCACCAATGATAAATCAATAATGAAACTTCATTTTGACTACAATATACATATTTTTCAATTCAGTATAAGTGGTTAAACTAAAGGAATTAAAAACATGGTCCATGATCGATTTTGTGATCTCCCATATCATTCATTAGTTTGTATTGTGTTGAAACTCTATTTTTTTCACATGGATGAAAAGGAGACAAAGGGAAATAACTTAGGGAAAAGAGTAGGAAAGAAGTGGAAGAGGTCAATGTTTGAAAAGGCCCCAAAGGATGTTCATGAAATACCCCCCTCAAAGTACCGTCGCCACACAAGATACCTACACAATACCCTATGTGGATGACCTACGTGCAACACCTGTGAAAAATTACTCCTTCCCCTAGGGTCCTATATTTTCTTATAAATAGAACCCTTGGGGTTTTCATTTGTATGGAAGGAATTCCCCAAAGGATAACTAAATCTCTCATATCCCTAGTTATTCACTCAAGCCCTATGTAACTTTATTAGTAGTTCTCTAACACCTAAAGAAGAGGAAATTAAAGATGAATAGTGAAACTAAATTCCTCCCAGGGTTTTAAACAAACAACACCTGATAGAAAAATTTTTCCAACCCCAAATTAATGATGACTAGCATGGAGTTCACTTCCTTGATCAGGGAATTATGTGACTTATCTCCAGTAACACATGTAGAGATCCTTGAAGGTTTGAGAAAAGTCTCACCCACATTTAGTTTCCCAGGTGTTCTGTCACCCAAGGTGCTACCAATTCACCTAGGCCTACCTACACAGAGCACCCCCTGCATGAACCTCCTTGGTTTTCCCTTCCTTCTATCCTACGTGATCCATACATTAGGCCTTCTTTAAATCCATCCATGGTAGGATGTCTCCTCTTTTATCTCCCTTGTATGAGATAGATCAACTCAAAACCTCCACCAAGACCTTTGAACATGCACAACCATGACAAGTGTCACACTAACATGCCATCAATTTGGGTTTGTATTATTATGGTCATAGGTTCTCTTCACTTGTCCGATTGGCCGATTAGATTCCTCAAGGTAAATGTGGGTCTATATTCCCATGGTTATGAGAAACATTACCCTAATTATAGTGTTAGGGAGTTACTAATATTTTAAATTAGAGATTGGACCATGTCCAACCCTTTTTTTCTCTAAGACCCAGAGTCTCCAGTTCCCAATAGGGAGGGTAAGGATCACACCTGCTTTTCCATTCCACATGGTATTAGATCCTCCTCCTGATGTGGAACCAATTTTACGAAATCCCTCCTATATTAATCCCTTATCCTTTCTTGTAGAAGGTTACAATATTTCTTCTCTCTACATACGCATCCTTAACATTCATTCCTTCCTCACCTTGGACTCATGTACAATGTAAAGTGAAGAGATGAAAGTGTTGTATCACTGACCTCTTCCACCCACGGAGAAGGAAAAGTGTGTGGTTTTTCAAATATTCTACTTCCTCTTGTTTCTCACACCGATCATGAATCATTTGGGCTTAGAGGTTAGTGATGATCATGAAACACAAACAATCCACATGAATGAATGAACTATGAGAACTCTAATTCCTACCATAACTAGGATACATAGGATGCCTACCTAAGTCCTAAGATCAATGGGAATCCTCCTAAGGTGTAATCCCTGACGTAACCCCCAAATCACCATGAGATAATAAATCATTAAAATTCCCTTTCACAGAGAATCCTCTTCAAGAATAAGCCCTAAATTAATTCTCTCAAAGGGCCATACTCCCTTATGAGATTCACTAAACAACATGGGCTTTGATTCTCATCCAAATGAGATATGTAGGAATCCTCTCTAAGGTTCAAACCCAACTCACAAATCAACCATGTTATTCCTGGGACATATCCCTAGTGGGTTTTAATTAAACTTGGAAACTCATATCCATTCCAGGTTCCTTAAGATTCATTGGCATAATTACCGCACCAAACTTTGACAAGGAACCTTCCACATAGATTTACTTACCACACGGCATTAAACTATATGGTTGGGTCCTCATCACAGAACCTTATAAGGTATTATGTGACCCATTAAGCGGCACCTAAAAATGTGGGTTTTGATTCCTTTCACAAGGATATGTAGGAATCCAATATATGGGTTTGATCCCAACATCAAAACAAATCATGTCTCCTTGGATGATGATAAACTCCAAAGTGACTCCCATATCCTTGGATGATGATTAACTCCAGAGTAACTTCCATATCCTCGGATGAAAATAAACTCCAAAGTTCACCATTGTGTGGCTAAAAAACAAGCATCGTCATAATAACAACCAATGGATCTCTAAGTAGTACATAAAAGGATACCATCAATGGAGAACCTCAGATACATACAGAAATCTCCATTGATGAATAACCTCAGATACATACAGATGATTCGAAATTCCATACATGCTAATAATTGATTGCTACTTGGGATGACCCACATCATACTTGGGAATTAATTATGGATTCATGAACATATCTTAAATATATAAGATAGTATCGGAGTAGGCAATAATTCCTCCCAAAAGGGAGTGATATTCCCAACCACTCATCCTCTTATCCAATGCGAGTTCTCACTACTACAAAACACACCTATAACAACACTTGCATTTGTCAGCGCAAGAAAAATTTGCTAATAAAGTTCATCTTTATCAGCGTTAAAATAAGCAATGATAAAGGAAACACATTATCAATGCTGAAAAGATCATTGATAATGGGAACCCTTTATCATTGCTTTTTTTAGAACTGAAAAAAGGTCACCTTTATCAGTGCTTTATTTTTGTACTGACAAATGAAACCTTTATCAGTATTTTATTTTTAGAGTTGATAAAAGGTGATCATTATCAACATGTATTTTTCACTAATATAATTTTCCATTTATCAGTGCTATTTTAGTGCTGATGAAGGTCCAAAATAAAATTAAAAATTAAACAAATAAAAATAAAATGATTAAATTAAGAAAAATATGAAACATTTTATTAATTAAATAATTATTGATAAAAATGAATAAATTTAATATATATATATATATGTATAGATTATAAATATTAATAAATAGTATATATTAAATATAGATATATAAAATTAATAAGTATAATATATATAAAATTCTAATTAAAAACATAATAATGTCTTGTTCATTTTTAATGTTGTTTGATTTTTCAATTTAACCTATATCAAATGTCGTGTGTTGCATTTATTTAACACACACACACACACACACACACACACATATATATGTTAATGTATTTGTATAAAAAAACGCACACACAAATATATTTATGCAATATATTAAAACACATACACCAAATATTTATGTAATTTATTCAAATTTTAGTATATTTTAAAATTTTATTATAACATGATACATTTAATATATATTATTTTTTTAATCAGTCAATTTTTTTAATACTATGGTTAAGGTATTCATTTTTAATGCTTTTTATTTTTTGTTTTATTTTTAAATTAGATCATTTTCTATTATTTATTTATATTTACTTATTTACTGTGTTTTCTTATTTTCAGTATGTTTTCATCCACTTCAATATATATATATCCATATTTTTTTAGTAACTAATATATAATTAACAAAACTTATGCATTTTTTCAATATTTTTAAAGTGTACTCATTTTGAATTATTCAATTTCATTTATTTTTAAAATTCTTGTATTTAAGATTATATATCCTTCAATAATGTTAAAAATATATTTGTAAATAAATATTTATAAAAAAATGTATCTATAAATGTATATTCACTATATTTATAATTATTATAAATAAATTATTATTATTTTTTAAATAATTATTTATATAATTATAAATAAATAATTATTATATAATTATAAATAAATAATTATATATATTTAAATAATTATAAATTTATAATAAATTTATTTAAATAATTATAAAATTATAATAATATTATTTAAATAATCATAAATTTGTAATAAATTTATTTAAATAATTATAATATTATAATAAATTTATTTAAACAATTATAATTATAAAAAAATTATTTGTTCTTTTTTAGCATAGATAAATATGTCTTTTATCAGCTCTTTTTTAGCATTAATAAAGCTCAAGATTTATCAGTGCTAAAAAAGAACTGATAAATATTCATTTTATTATCACTTATAAATTTAGCACTGATAAAAAGGATCTTTGTCATTGTCTTTCTGAAAAGACTTTTAAAAGTGTCCCTGATCTATTTAAAAAAACCCTAACCATGACTCAGTCACTTGCGATTCTCAATCTCTCACGAAACTCCTTTGCTTCCACACGACTCCTCTATATTCCTTCAGATTAATCATGGCTATAATCCAATGTATGTTATTTTATACTCTTCCTTTTTGTTGTTTTGGGTTCCACTCTTTGCATTTTTTTTCTATTATTAAACATGAAGAACCCTACTTCTCATCTCATCACTACTCAAATATAATTAGTGTGTTTCTATTTAATCATTTTTCTCCTTCCATATATATTTGAGTGTCTAACCCAATTTTCCCTAGA
Organism: Viscum album; assembly: GCA_963277665.1. Lineage (NCBI taxonomy): Eukaryota > Viridiplantae > Streptophyta > Magnoliopsida > Santalales > Viscaceae > Viscum > Viscum album. Next base: position 1,888,242,920 of record OY728125.1, on the reverse strand, counting down.
TATAAACATAGATTCTTTACTTTCCTCTCGATATTAATAAGGAGACCTCTCATCCCCCCTTGTTTTTCTCTTCATTTGAATAATATAGGGTTCCAAAATCTAGGTTGTTTCTCAAATTTATTTCATCTTATATACAAGATTATAGATTCTAAAGTCTTAATTATGAGGGTTTTTAAATATTAGGGGATACCAAGTTATGGACCTCATTTATGGGTAATGAACATATATGGACCAAGGTAAGTGTAAAAATCATTAAAACATGTTTTTTGGATTTTGGTTATTCATATAAATTGTTAAACCATGAAATGTGTTATTTAGATTTATGATTTTGATGAATAATTTTTTATTGAATAAAAAAAATATTGATTTAATTATTAACATTCCAAAAATTATTTTAGTGATGAATGTTGTGAGTTTTTTGTTTTTTTAATTAACTCAAGATTATTATTAAACTTTAACCATGGGTTACAAAGAGTGATGGGGAAATTCTTTGGTGAGAAAGGAATACTCAATAAAATTTTAAAAAATTTCCTAGATTGGATATAGTTGAGAAATCATTGGTTAAATGAACATAGAAATACACAACAACATATAAAAAGTGTATTTCCAAATATTAAGTGAGTTATTTATGGTTGTATAGTTGATCAAGAAAACTATGAGATGTGATTTATGATTTACTAATGAAAATAGAGAGATAATTAATTCATAGGATAAAAAATAATTTCAAAATTCATCTAACATGGTGAATAAATATAGGGAGAACAAAAAATGATTAAAATATACTTTTGACGGTTTGTATCTTTATGACCTCTAAGTCATGTAATTTGTTATCCATGTCCAAAATGCACAAAACTGATATATCATATTTACTAATATCCTTGAATCATAAATGGAAATTAAAGCGTATACATAATTTTATCATAGGCTACGACATATGACTAATGCATATTTTGGTGGGGCATTAAATATATGATATTGTGTGAATGAATTTAGATACTTCTCCCAAATGGTTTCTCATCAATTAGAAATCATAAGTAGCATCATAGATGGCTTGAAACATTTCTTGAAACAACCAATGAAATAAGTATTCAGACGTGATGAAATTATCAGTCTTCATGAGATTATGGTCAATGCTCATGGAACTCTTTATTAAATTTAGAGTCCCTATAAAGGTATATGATCAACCTATTGTAATTAAACTTTTATTGAATTCCATAGAAAAACCTCTCTTCTTATTCGGGAATTATTTATTACTTGGTTAAGGCACTAGCACTCCTTCGGTGATCGAGGGTCCTCAAGAATATTTATGTGATTAAAGGATAGTGTAATCTCCTCAAAGACTTGAATACTCTATTTTCTACTTCAGTGTTATAAATCAAACATATTACATTGAATCTTAAATATGGATTCCATTAATACTATATTACAAGTATGCCATAGGTTTTTTTTCTTTGTTTCCATTCACATTTATCCTTGAGATAAATCAGACCTTGTTTAGGTTTTTTATCCCTATAATGATCATAGTATGATACCCTAAAACTCATAAGTGGTATCAGATAATTGTTCTTCAAGGACACAATGTTGTAATATATTAGTTTTTTGAATAATTAAATGTTATATTGTATTATGTCAATATCATATATTATGATATGAAGGATTTATTTGTTCACTCATAGCATATGGCTATTATATATCATATGGTATGACATATAGAAAATATAAGGATTTGAACTATGTTTTGTCATACAATTTTTGATATCATAAAATATGACTCTATCCATGGTTTGTGTGAAAATAAAGGATCAAGGCACAAATTCAATATCACCTCAATTGTTAAATATGATAAAATAAAAACAATATCTCCTGTCATATATTTTGAGACCATTCATGACGTATGATTAAATTTTCATCACATAATATTATTGAGTTGTGGGGATACCTATCTCCAATATTATATTTTACAACCGATAATATCCTTATCAGTCATAAAGTAGAACATTCATAGAAGTAATTGTAGATCTACTTCAAGATATGTGGTATAATTTTAAATGATGGTAAGTATCTATGGTTCCTCTAAGATTTTATGGTATTATATCATAATAATAAATTTAGGATTGAATTTAATAGATTCATTTCATTTATATGAGTAAAAAAATTCTAGATCAATACTAATCATAAGTTGAAAAGTTCACCCTTTAAAGTGATGTATGTTATTGGAGGGATCTTATGGTGGATTAAAAATATCCAAAATTGGAAGGTGATGAATCCATGAGTAGATTTATGTTATGTACAATATAGGTGGGGTGAGATTTATTTCTTCAATACCATTAGAGTGTAGGTATTCCAATTCCTCTTTAATTGAGGAGACTTTTTGAGTGATTTCATTAATGTAGGTTCCTAGGACACTTTAATCCTTAGAATATTGATTGTATTCTATCTCATGATTATGTATTGGACTCCCTATTTCAAACTAACCTTTATACCATCATTGTGGTTCCAAAGTTCATTGAAGACATACCTCTAGAATAGTGATGGGAGGAAGGCTAGTTTGAAAGAGGGAATGAGTAGCCTCAAATCCATCATCAATAGATGGAAGGAAGTCAAGCGTATAAGGACAGATTAAATAAAGGTATTGAATGTTAGTTGTACTATAGTATTGAATTATTATATATCTATTCAAAACTGTAACAATTTTCATGCAAGATGCATGCAATTGTGGAATTTTAAGCATTAAGTGTATTGCATTGTTGTAATTCAAGACAAATTAAATGTTTGACTACTCATGCAGACAATGTCTTATGAACATGATGATATTTACAATCCTAAGTAAGAATAAAGTATTGATGATGAAACTAAAGAATTATTTGGGGATAAAAAACATGTTGATGAAACAAATGAAAAAAAAACAAGAACGATGCATCATCATAGTTTTGAATAAAATTATCAAGGCAATAATTCAAGGTATAAAATTTGAGGTTGGTCAGAATCAACATGGCCAACCTATTGACCCCAACAAGTCGATGTTAATTAGTTATCTTGGGGTCACAACGAGGATGAATATTCAGATTGATATTGACTAATGGCGCCACATCCAACCTATAAAAAAAGAAATACTTTGGAAATATATAATGGAAATGTTAAAATATACTTTCTCTATTTTACTAAAAAAATATATATATAATAAAATGTTGATTTGGTTTTCATTATTCCTTCTGTTCTTCATTTATTTTAGACTATTATAATAATAAATATGTTTTAATGGCCATTGGAAAATCCCATAGAGGCTTTTAGACTCCTTTGATTAAGTTACATCTTAGGGATGCTGAGGAGAAAATAAATCCCCAACCACCACTTAGTTATGCACAAATTATAATGCAAGAAACATATACTACTTTTAGCAATCGTCATAATGATAAATAATTTTAGTTACATTGCGGGTGATAATATATTATTTGACATTATTTATTTTATCCAACCTGATTCAAAATTGTTAATTTATGAAATAGAAAAAGAGTTCTGAAAATAAATATTGTGCATCAAAACTAGTGTATCCCTATCACAAAGGAAGGATGGGGTATGGTTCATTACAGAAGAAATTGGTATGTATTTTAAATCAATAATAAAAGTTTAATTATGTTATATGAAACAACATATGTTCCTTTGTTTATATGCAGATTGATGAATCAAAATCTGAATCCAATTCTATCCCACATCATGTGTTATGGAAGGAGGATCATGTAAATAAGGATTGTATAATAGTTGATGAAAACACAAAATTAGTATGGGAAGCATGTGTAAGTATGAAATAATTTTAATTTGTTATTATTTATAACATTATTACATAAAAATAAATGTGTTCATATTTTTTTATATGGTTTAGACATAAGAATCAACAATGACCATACTAGAAGAAAAGTGACTTTCAGTAGATTTAAAGCAGGCTAAAAAATATGGTCGTGTTAGAGGATTAGTTTTTGAAATCTCTCATCGATATATTGATAAGATAAAACCACATGAAGATTCATATAATGTAATGAGATAAATGCAGACACAAATAGACTCACTGTAAGATATCATTTTGTAGTCTAGTTTGGAAGACCAATGTATAAGAAAGGATCAAAGAGAACCGACAGTGGATAAAAGATACGCACATGAACTAAATGATACAACTAGATTTGAGGATATTCATTACCCCCAACCTCATACCTTACCCAAGGTAATCAATTTTTTCATTACTCTTTCTTATAAATTTGAATCAAACAACTTCTAATATCTTTATATTACTAAACTTTTGCAGGGTATAGTTGTATGTGATTTTTATCTGTCAACACCCACATACCACTGTGTTGTGATGGGTACAATGTATGATATTCTGGGAGACAAGCTAAAAAATCAACCTCTCCCAAAAAATCACATGAGGGTGGGGATTTAGGTAACTTATGAGTTGACCGTTGAGTTTCCTATTCCTCTTGATGGTCTAGATATTACAATAGTTAAATATGTTATTGGATATTTCATAGCATGACCATCTAATCTTATAAAGATACATGAGGTACGTATTTAACAAATTTTTTCATATGAAAACATTTAACAGTTGATGATAAAAGGACTAAAGTGAGGTATGATATTACAGATGGATAAAGTGGTGAAGAAACGAAAGGTCGAATAAATAAAATCAAGTGAATCAACAAAGAAAAAAACGACTTTCTAAGAATACCTTCTCCCCACCAGTTCTAGAGAAATATTTATTATCATTACAACTTCATGCAGATACCACAATTAAGGATAAAACTATGGAATACATTGAATATGAAGAAGAAATACATGGAGATTCCCTGATAGAAAGAATTGGTCTCCAGACTCTAAATTATATTATCAAGCATGAATGGTTGGGAATCTTAGTTTTTAATACATACATATAGTACATTTTCATAATATGTCTATCCAAATAGTGGGATACATATTTTTATTAAAGTTAATAACTATTCATATTTTGTACAAGCGTTTATATTACAACTATTTAAATGGAAGATCATCTGAAGCATGATTTGGATTCATTAATCCCTATTTCATTTCTACGCTAGAAATTACTTTGAGTGATGAAGAAACTAAGCAGAAAAAAAAGACGCGTTACTCAAAGTTTTTAATAAAAAATTATCATATGTGAGATTCTTTTTTAACCCTATATTACATGGGTAAAACTCTATGATCTAATCACATAAAATATATTTCATTTTTTTTCATTACTTAATTATTTTTTTGGAAGCACTAAATGCTGATAGTAGTCAACATAAACACCCTGAATATTTTTTTTTTGATTCAATGCATGTATTTCCAACCAAATTACCACACATGATGTGTATTATGAATATAAAATGCACTAAAATCAAAATTTTATAAATAAACTTCAAATTATATGTTCACTTTGTGTTTTAATTAGAATTTTTTAATGATAGAGTGGTTGCTAAATACAAGCTAGATCATGGCATGAAGTCGGTGTTTGAAAAGATAAATCCTATGGATTACTAAAAATGGAAACTAATTAAGGTATATATAAAAATATTTATCTATCAAAAAATTTCAAAAAAAATTACTTATTTTGGTAAATTTTTATTTAGTTTCAGAAAAAAAAATAATGAAATGGATTGTGAATATTATATTTTCAAATTTATGAGAGAAATCATAAAGTATGAAAAGACCAGTAACCCCCAATTGGTAATTTCCAAAGTTAATTACAATTTCGTTAAATATAATTCATAATAATTTGTTTATATATTTTATTAGTACTATCAAAATTTATGATAGAAGAGTTACTCAAAAGAAGAAATCAATTTGTTTAGAGATGAGTGGGCAATGTAATTTTTGTCAGAATGTATACCTAAAAAATTTAGGTGATTACCTTATATGTTTGTGATATTTACAAGTTATGACCTTTGAAATATATTTTTTGTGTGAAGCATTAGTGTTATATGTCATGAACCGACCCTACTGGTCTCGAGCCGCAACTACCCCAGGCCCGCCTCCATAGGCCAGGGGATGGCGACAAGCGCCGAAGGCGTAACGATCTCGGGGAGGCCTTCGCCTAAGTACCTGTACACACACACACATCCCACTCAATTAAGAAGTGAAGAGTAAAAAAGAAAATCAAAGGACAAACGACTATAACCCAACCACAATCATGCATCTACTTCTAAATAGAACAAGTAAAGTGCTGAAAAGACAACTGAACCAAAAATGGGAAAAACACGCACCCAACCTGAAAGGTTCCACAACCTAGCAACAGGTAAACAAAATTGAATAGTTGGTGAGTATCACACATAAAATTCCGATGCAGGCCAAGCCCCTGTGTCCTCTACGCTCCTCCGTAGTCTCGATCGACCTGTCCGTCGTCTGCAAGGGCACACCAAGTGCGGGCAAAGCCAAAGCAGGGGTGAGTATAAAAATACTCAGTAGGATGCCCTGAAATCTCGAGGGAGAAACAAAGGAGGTACTAAAACGGTGAGAAGTAGACAGAACAAAGAATAGTTTAAGAGTACAATAGAGAGAGTGCATCTTAACCCAATAAAATACAGGAAGTAGACTCGTCCAACCAAGAGGGACTAGACATTGAAAGCGCATAGCATACCCCGGGTGTCTTTGCCCCTCCTAGGAGGAGAGTAACTGAACCCAAGGTGTGGGAACAAAAGTAGGGTTTATACATATATATATGCTCAACAAGAAACCAAAACGAGTGTGTAAGGGGATATATATATCCAAGATCAGCCCAGGAAAAGTCACCAACAGTTCTAAGGATATCCATCACTAATGCCCCAACAATCCCACACTAGAAGCTGTCTCATCGCTAAACTGTACAAAAAAGGTCCCGCTCCATTAACCATGGAGAAAAGTCACCGACTAGCCTCATAGAAAGGGCTGAGTCTGAAAGAATTCATTGGGTAACCCACTTCCCATCCTAATTGGAGGGTAAACCCCAAAAGGTTGTCAGGTGACCCACTGCCTAGCCCAACTGGAGGGTAAACCCTAAAAGGTCATCGGGTAACCCACTGCCCTGCACCGCTAGAGGGTAAACCCTAAAGTCAATGGGTAACCCACTGCCCAGCCCCACAGGAGGGTAAACCCTAAGGTCAACGGGTAACCCATTGCCTAGCCTCGTTGGAGGGTAAACCCTAATACACCGGTGGGTAACCCACTACCCAGCCCCGCTAGAGGGTAAACCCTGAACAGGTCCGATAACTCTGCACTGCCAGAACCATCTCTGGGTGTCGCTAACATTACGACCGTGTGTTGGGTTGGAGTGTGTCAAAGGAACCACCGACCAACGCCCTTTCAGGTCTCCACATTTAATGATATCTCAAAATAGGCTCTTCACTCCCAAAGTGATTACACTGTTGCAATCCTCACAGAAAAATGCATGAGATAGACTATTTTCTCGCTTGAAACGGACTCCCAATGAAAAAGTTATTCAACACAACTTTATGCCCAAACGGTGTCTCTTGGGGCCCACACCTCGGTCCCAAAGAGGTCGGACAAACTACACCAACATGATGCTCTCGGAAAAACACGCCGAAACGACTACTCATTCACCCCGAATGGACGTCTGATGAAAAAGTCGCAAAATGCTGCTCACAGCTTAAAATAAGGACAGTGGGGCCTGCACCTCAACTCTGTCTTCAATTCCTGAAACCACCATGGAAAACTTTATATCGACTCTAGGGTCACAACACCGATGACGGCGCCTTAAACAGACTCCGGATGTGTTTGCACCATCCGAAAGAAGAATCCCATCAAGGCGCTAAACAATACTTAACGGGCCTGTCGCGCCACCGAGCTCCAGTCTCGGTAATTAAAAATCCCCAAGACCATCTCAAAAACTTTGACTCAATCTGAGGATCATGTCACCATAGACGAAAAGTGAATCTTAGACTCATTTTTCGAGTTATGGCGTTTTTAACATCATCGGACGGAGACGGGGTGGGCCTGGGTCGACCCACCCCATTTGACCGGCGGTCCGCGGCTGGGCCACCTAGACCGCTCGGTCCACCGCGGCCTGCGGTTCACCACGCGGGCCACCCCGTGTCACCCAGACCGGCTTAGCTGGTCCGGCGCGTTTTCCACGAGACCCGCGAATTGCGGGTCTCTGTCGGCTGGCTGGGGTCGCGACGACCCCGGTTTCTCGTGCCTGGCCCCCGCGTCACCCCACGTACGCTGTCCACGCCCACCGCCGCGCCGTCCCGGTCCGCCGTAGGCCCGCCGCGCCAGCCTCCATCTTGGACCACCTTAAGGCCGCCGTGCGAAGTCTCCGCCGCGCGAAGCTTCCGCCACCGCCTGGACTCACCGGACCGCCGCGCCGAGCCGCCGGAAAACCCTGGAACCACCGGAAAATAGGGAAATTTCGCCGGAAAACTTCGCAGGGCCACCTCGGGCGCCCCGAGACTTGGATTGTTTATCCGAGAAGAGTTTTAGAAAGATCGGATCGAATCCTACGCAAGTATGGGCTTCGCTCGACATGAAAAAAACATTTCGATGCTAAAAATTGGAGTTTGAAGTAGATACAGAATTTAAAAACAAAAACGCAAACTCCTACCTCGCTGGGCGTAGCCCGTAGCTTCACAAACGGTCCGCCGGATCCACCACCACCTTGATAGAGAGGATGGGTATCTTGAAGGATGTTGCTCCCTTTTTTGAGAGAGCTTTCGCCAGGGAGAAAAACCCCAAGGGTGAAAGAATGGGGGGGAAGTATTTAAGTAGAGGAACACTTAAACACCCACCAGTAGGCCCCGTACCCAAACTTTCAGCGGGGTCGGGGTTAAGCCGCCTCTAGGGTAAAATCCACATTCTGATCGCAACGGAGGTCTCAAAATTTTAATCTGAGCCTCCGTTCAGAAGTTGTAAAATTCACGCCTGATGCCACTAAATTACGAAAACGCCCCTGGTGGCGTTTTCCACAGAAGGGACGTGTCCGCGAAAGTTACACCCCTCCTAGGGAAACGACATGCTCCAGACTCAACGGTGCCTTTAGTTTTCCCATCTGAGAAACTGTTTAGGAGTTATTCTGTTTATTTGGCGTGTCTAGTGTGAACGCACTTAAAATTTAATTTCGGCCACACCAGGGCTCGGAATCACACGCCGTCTGAACGCCCTGCTCTGGAATAACATCAAGAAAATTTCAAAGTCTTATAGGCTCAAAACCCAGGTTCATACATCATTCCCTCCTTCAAGTTTTTCATCCCCAAAAAACAAAACTACAAAAACAACTTGGGATACTGAGCCCGCATCTGGCTCTCCTATTCCTAGGTGCTCTCTTGCACCCTCTCATGCCGCCACAGCACACGAACCAAAGGAATGGTCCATCCACGCAGTGTCCGCTACTACCGGTCCTCAATCACCACCGGATGCTCCGCAAAGGTGGTTCCATCCTCAATGTACAACTCTCCTTAGTCGGTAACGTTCTTGGGGTCGTGAACATATTTCCTCAGCTGCGACTCGTGGAAGACGTCATGCACTCTCTCCAGTTGTGGGGGTAGATCAAGACGGTAGGCAACCTCACCAACCCTGCGCATGATCTCAAAGGGCCCAATGAACCTTGGGGATAGCTTGCCTCCTTGGTCGAACCTCCGTGTTTCACGCAACCTAGAGACTCTAAAAAACACATGGTCCCCCTGATCTAACTCCAAAGTCCTAAAATGATAGTCTGCATAGAACTTTTGTCTGCTCTGCGTCATCCTCATCCACTCAGGAATGACCTGCACCTTCTCCGTCGTTGCCTGCACCAACTCTGGGCCCACAAGGGAGGTCTCCCCAACCTCCATCCAGTATAATGGTGACCTGTAGGGTCTCCCATAGAGGGAATCAAAAGGTTACATGCCGATAGTAGAGTGGTAATTGTTTTTGTACGCAAACTATACCAAGGGCAGGTGATCCTCCCAGCTCAGACCAAAGTCTAACATGCACTCCCTGAGAATATCCTCCAACACCTCGATAGTGCACTCTGTCTGCCAGTTGGTCTAGGGGTAAAAATATGTACTCATCTATAGCTGAGTCCTGAATGCCTCGTATAGGCCTCGCCAAAATCGCGGCATAAACCGCGCGTCACGGTCGGAGACGATCGTCGAGGGTACTCCATGAAGGCGGATGATCACCCAAATGTATAACTTACCTAGAATCTCCACCGAGCTCTAATCCCTGATGGCAAGGAAGTGCCCCGACTTCGTGAGTCGGTCCACTATCACCCAAATGGAATCATGGCCCTTCGCTGTGCACGGAAGCCCTGTGACGAAGTCCATAGATATGTCATCCCACTTTCACTCTGGTATATCAAGGGGCTGCAACAACCCTTCCAGAACCTGATTCTCTGCCTTCACCTACTGACAAGTAAGACACTGAGAAACGAACTCAGCTACGCTCCGCTTCATGCCAGACCACCAAAACTACCGCTAAAGATCTCTGTACATTTTCCCCACACCGTGATGTACAACCAAGTGAGAAGTGTGGAACTCCCACATTACCTCCTCTCGCATCTCCACGGGTACTACAGCTGACCCCTGGAACAGGATCTTGTGATTCCCTCATTTATAATACCCATCGGGTGCGTCGCCCGTGGATATCTAATCATGAAGTACCTCGCTGTGGACATCCCCTAGATATGACTCTCTCACATGCTCAAGGAGCGAAGGATTCAACACCATCGACTGTAGAAAACCCGTACCCTCCTGCTCTACCAAGGTCAGCCGAAGGGAAGCTAACTACTCTGAAGATTCCCGCACTAGATGAGCCTGGGACTTCCTGCTAAGGGTATCTGCTACTATATTTCCCTTCCTTGGAGTGTAGACTATCTTGAAATCATAGTCCTGCAGAAACTCTAGCCAGCACCTCTTCCTGAGATTCAGATCCCTCTGAGTGAAGATGTATTTGAGGCTCTGGTGGTCTGACTAGACCACAAAATGCTCACCCATAAGGCAGTGTCTCCATAGCCTCAAGGAGAAGACCACCGCTTCAATATCCAAATCATGAGTCACATAATTCTTCTCATGGGGCCTCAACTGCCTCGAACCATATGCAATCACTGCCCGTTGCTGCATCAGCACACACCCGAGCCCAGCTCCTGAAGAGTCACAGTACACTACAAACTCAACGCCCTCCTCTAGCAGCCTCAACAATAGAGAAATATTCATCCTTTGCCTCAGCTCCTCAAAGGAATTATGGCACTGATCAGTCCAGGTGAATGGTAGTCCCTTCCACATCAATGTTGTCAAAGGGGAAGAAATCCTGGAGAAATATTCCACGAACCTCCTGTAGTACCCTGCCAAACCAAGGAAGCTCCGCACCTCTAACGTATTCTTGGGTGGTTCCGAAGCAAGAACTACATCTATATTTGTGGGATCTACAACCAATCCCTATTCTTAAATGACATGCCCTAGAAAGTAAAACTCATGAATCTAGAACAGACACTTTGAGAGATTCCCATACAGCTAGTTCTCCCGGAGTAAGTCTAGGACCATCCTCAAATGCTCCGCGTGCTCCTCCTCCATCACAGAGTATATGAGTATGTCATCAATAAAGACAACCAAAAATTGGTCCAAGTACGGTTGGAAGATCTGGTTCATCAAATCCATAAAAATGGAGAGGGAATTCGTCACGCCAAAGGGAATCACCAGAATCTCGTAATGCCCATAACGAAAATGGAAAGCCAACTTCGGGATATCAGCCTCATGAACCTGCAACTGGTGGTAGCCAGATTGAAGATCAATCTTGGAGAACTAATTAGCACCTCTCAACTATTTGAAGAGGTCTTCGATCCTTGGAAAAGGGTACTTGTTCTTTATTGTGGCCTGATTCAGGTGACGATAATCCACACAAATCTGTAGGCTCCCATCTGCCTTCTTTACAAACAAAACTGGAGCTGCCCAAGGGGACACACTGGGCCTGATGAATCCCTTCTCACGAAGGTCTTCCAACTAAATTCATAGCTCACAAAGATCTATGGGTGCCATCTGATACGATGCACGTGATATAAGGGTAGTCCCTGGCTGCAAGTCAATGCAGAACTCCATCTCTTGCCTCAGGGGTAGTCCCAAAACATCCTCGGTAAAGACGTCCATGTAGTCCTCTACAATGGTAGGGATCTAGGTGCTTATAGAGTCTAATGATCAGAGATACATTCTTGACAACTGGTGAGAAAAAGGTTGTGGTATCCTGCTCAGAGTACCCATCTGCTCTGCCACGAGGTCTCGTTCACTGAGGATGGTGAACCTCGTCCCATTAGAATGGATGCATATGACTAGTTTGTACCAACAATTAATCTGGGTGTGAACCATGGGAATCCAATCCATTCCCAAGATGATGTCATAAAGTTCCATCGTGATGAAGTGTAGGTCCCACGTGAAAATATCTCCTTTGAACGACAGTTCGCACTATCTGCTGATAAAGGTCACCAATGAGGCACTTCTTGTAGGAACCTCGAGGCTAAGTGTAGGTGTCAACGCCTCTACTGGAAGCTCCAACTCCCATACCAAAATCAGCGATATAAAAGAGTGGATAGTGCTTGTGTATACTAGTACTGAATCAAGCGTAGAGTAAACACAAAGCGTACCTCGGACCATCTCATGTGTTGGGGGGTCATGAACACCCATAGCCTGAAGCTGCCTGCGGCCCCTACTGCCAGCTCCCTGAGCCTAGCATGGGCTGCCCGGTGGTGGTGGTGGAAATACCTCGAAACGTCATCCTGGACCTCCAGGTCCTGCCGCTCTACCTATGCCGCCTCCTTGAGGACCACCCTGTCCTCGCCTGGGAGATCCATGGTCACGGCGCTGCCTCAGATGCTGCGATGCACCCACTGCCTGCCACGGCTGTTCGGTATGCCTGGTCAGGCAGTCCCATGCTAGGTGACCTTCTCCATCACAAACATACCACCAAATCTCTCCTGACTACCCCAGTGCTCCATGGCGCCACTGCAGTGTACGACCCTGCCCCTGTGTCTACTCACAGAAGGGCCTCCTCGATTGAGGCTCTGCTCTCTGCTGCCTACCTGCTATCGAAGACTCTACTCTGAAGCAGCCACTACTAGGCCCTGCCATCTGGAATCCCTCATCCAAGAATCTTTCTATCATGAGAACCCGCTCTAGAACCCCAGAATAAGTAGGGATTCATAGTGGTACTACAATAGCACATATCTCCCTACGAAGACCCTGCTCAAACTTCCGCGCCCGGAAGTAACTATCGCGGACCATATCATATGAGTAGAATGTTAGATCAGTAAATTGGTCTAAGTAATTCACCATGGCCATCCCCCTTGCTTCATCTCTAGAAGCTTCTGGATTCGAACGGAGTGTAAACAAGAGTGGGATTACTCCTCTTGGAAGAGCTGCTGAAAGCTGTCTCACGTGAGAGGCGACTCGTCATGGGTCTGCGTAACCAACACCCCACCAATGCCCAGCCATCCCGAGGAAAAGGATGGAAGCTAGGGCTACCATATGGTCCACTGGTGTCTGTAACAGCCTGAAAAGTCGGTCTATGGACTCCATCCGGTCTTCCGTTGCCTGGGGATCCGGGTCCCCGTGGAACTTCTGCGGCCGCTGACGCTGGAAGTCTCGGAGTGCACTCATCCTGTGATCAACCTCGACCTATGCTGCTAGTACTAAATACCGCTTTCCAAGTGGAGGGGCTACTGCTGAAGCACTAGGTGGAAGGGGATCACGTGAGGATCCCAGAAATGACGCCTTGTCACTCGCCAGGTCATCGTCACGAACTGGAGAGGGTAACCTGGCTGGCTGCTGTCGTGGGGGCATCCTGAAAATTATCAAAGATTACCACGATCAGATGAGCATATATATAATAGTAATCACAAAGGAGAGCTGAATCAATAAGGACAATAAAAGACTCAATCTTATCGGATGCATGTTCCAAAGTTCCCTACAACAACTATCTCAGCGTTCCGAGTCGAAAAGAAGGTTATCAGGGTCCTGGTTAATGGATACTTCAGCCACCTGTACCATCACTAGACTCCCTGGCCTGAGAACCGCTCTCGAGACACATCAACACTATTTCCCTAAATCCCAACCAATTCTTTTTTAGGGATGTCTGAACAATTCCCCAAGGAGCGAACCTCCCTCTAATACCACTTTTTCAGGACCCGACCCTACCCGTCTCGAGTCGCAACAACCCCAGGACCGCCTCCATAGGCTAGGGGTTGGCGACAAGCACCGAAGGCGTAATGATCTCGGGGAGGTCTTCACATAAGTACCTATACACACACACAACCTACTCGATGCAGAAGTGTAGAGTAAAAAAGAAAACCAAAAGAAAAACGACTATAACCCAACCACAGTGATGCATCAACTTCTAAATAGAACAAGTAAAGTGCTGAAAAGATAACTGAAAAGAAAATGGGAAAAACACGCGTCCAACATGAAAGGGGCCACAACTCAGCAATAGGTAAACAAAAGTAAACAACCGGTGAGTCTCACACCTGAAATTCCTACGTAGCCCAAGACCCTATATCTTCTACGCTCCTCCGTAGTCTCGATCAACCTGTCTTTCATCTGCAAGGGCACACCAAGTGCGGGCAAAGCCAAAGCAGGGGTGAGTATAAAAATACTCAGTAGGATGCCTTGAAAGCTCAAGGGAGCAACAAACTATGTACTAAAACGGTGATAAGTAGACAGAACAAAGAACAATGTAAGAGTACAATAGAGAGAGTACAGCTCAACCCAAAAAAAGAAAGGATGTAGACTCATCCAACCAAGAGGGGCTATACATGGAAAGTGTGTGGCATACACCGCATGTCTTTGCCCCTCCTAGGAGGATAGTAACTAAACCCAAGGTGTGGGAACAAAAGTAGGGTGTATACATATATATATATGCTCAAAAAGAAACCCGAAAAAGTGTGTAAGGGGATCTATATCTCCAAGCTCAGCCCACGAAAAGTCGCCAATAGTTCTAAGGATATCTATCACTAATGCCCCAAAAATCCTGCACTAGAAGCTGTCTCATCGCTAAACCGTACAACCAAGGTCTTTTTCCGGTAACGATGGAGAAATGTCATTGACTAGCCTCATAGAAAGGGCTGAGTCTAAAAGAAGTTTTCAGGTAACCCACTGCCCAGCCCCGCTGGAGGGTAAACCCTAAAGTCAATGGGTAACCCACTGCCCAACCCCGCTGAGGGTAAACCCTAAGGTCATCGGGTAAACCACTGCCCAGCCTTGCTGGAGGGTAAACCCGGATATGCCGGTGGGTAACCCACTACCCTGCCCCGCTGGAGGGTAAACCCTAAACTGGTCCGATAACTCCGCATTGCCTGAACCATCTTTGGGTTTCAAAAACACCGTGACTGTGCGTTGGGTTGGAGTGCGTCAAAGGAACCACCGACCAACACCCATTCATGTTTCCACATTTAATGAGATCTCAGAAGAGGCTCTACACTCCCAAAATGATTACACTATTGAAATCCTCACGGAAAAACACGTGAGATAGACTATTTAATCACTTGAAACGGACTCCCGATGAAAAAGTTATTCAACACCGCTTTATGCCCAAACGACGTCTCGTGGGCCCCTTACCTCAGTCCGAAAAGTGGTCGGGCGAACTACGCCATTGCGATGATCTCATAAAAACATTCCAAAATGACTACTCATTCACTCTGAATGGATGTATGATGAAAAAGTCGCAAAATGCTGCTCACAGCTTAAAAGACGGGTCGTGGGGCCCATGCCTCAACTCCGACTTCAACACCTGAAACCACCCTGGACAACTTCGTCTTGACTCTAGGGTCACAACGCCAATGAATACACCTTAAAAAAACTCTGTATGTGTTCTCACCATCCAAAAGAAGAATCTCAGCGAGGCGTTAAACAATACTTAACGGGCATGTCTCGCCACTGAGCTCCCATCTTGAGAATTAAAAATCCCGAAGACCATCTAAAAAACTCAGACTCGATCTGAGGATCGCGTTTCTGTAGAAGGCATGTGAATCCGACACTCATTTTTTGAGTTATGGAATTTTTAATGTCATCGGACGGAGAGGGGGTGGGCCTAGGCTGGGCCACCCCTTTAGACCGGCGGTCCGCGACTGGGCCGCCCGGACCACCCGGTCCACCGCGGCCCGCAGTTCACCATGCGGGCTACCCTGCGTCACCCAGACCAGCTTAGCCGATCTGGCGTATTTTCCATGAGACCCACGAATTGTGGGTCTCTATCGGTTGGTCTGGGTCGCAAAGACCCAGGTTTTTCGCGCCTCCCGCTAACCGGCGAAGCCAGGCATCCTGGCCCCCGCGTCCCTCGTGTACGCCACCAACGCCCACCGCTGCGCCGTCCTGGTCTGCCTGAAGCCC
The DNA here is from genome assembly GCA_963277665.1 of Viscum album. NCBI lineage: Eukaryota > Viridiplantae > Streptophyta > Magnoliopsida > Santalales > Viscaceae > Viscum > Viscum album. The sequence continues at coordinate 1,888,226,595 of OY728125.1, read as the reverse complement.
GACGTGCCGACCGCCATCCCGGACCACCTGAAGCCTGTCGTGCGAAGCTAGAACCACGAGAAGCCACCGCCAAGTAAAGACGCCACTTGGACTCACCGGACCGCAGCGTCGAACCGCCGGAAACCCCTAGAACCACCGGAAAACAAAGAAATTTGGCCGAAAAACTTTCTGGGGCCACCCCGGGCACCCCGAGACTTTAATTTTCGATTTGAGAAGAGAGTTAGAAAGCTCAAATCGAATAATATGAAACTATGGGCTTCAATAGACAGGAAAATAGAATTTCGATGCTTCAAATTGGAGTTCGAAGTAGATGCAGAATTTAAAAAAGAAAACGCAAACTCCTACCTCACTGGGCGTAGCCCGTAACTTCACAAACGGTCCTCTGGAGCCGCCACCGCCTTGCCGAAGAGGAGGGGAATCTTGAAGGAGGTTTCAAACTTTGTTTAGAGAGCTTCCTCCAAGGAGAAAAAACCCAAGGGTGAAAGAATGGGGGGGGGAGAAGTGTTTAAGTATAGGAACACTTAAACTCCCACCAGTAGGCCTCGTACCCGAACATTCGGCGGGGTCAGGGTTAATCCACCTCTAGGGTAAAATCCACATTTTGAGCACAACATTGGTCTCAAAATTTTAATCCGAGCCTCCATTCAGAAGTTGTAAAGTTCACGCCTGAGGCTGATAAATTACAAAAACACCCCTGGTGGCATTTTCCACAGAAGGGCCACGCCTGCAAAAGTTACACCCCTCCTAGGGTAAATGGAACGCTTTAGACTCAACGGTGCCCTCATTTTTCCCATCCGAGCAATATTTTTGGAGTTTTTCTATTTATTTGGCGTGTCTAGTGTGAACACAATTAAAATTTAATTTCGCCCACACCGAGCCTTGGAATCACAAGCCGTCTAAATGCCCTACTCTGGAATAACATTAAGAAATTTCCAAAGTCTTACTGGCTCAAAACCTGGGTTCTTACATTATAATTCTTCTATATTATTTTTTATCTCTTTCCCAAGAAGAATAGTAATGGAATAAATCATTTTATTTAGAAGCGCTGAACTGTAAATAATAAAATCATTGGGAAATTGAAAAGGTGGAGGCATAGGTGGAGGTTGAGGTGGAGGTGAGGGCAGAGGTGGAGGTAGAGGTGAAGGTGGAGGTAGATTTTGAGTCAGAGACCAACGTGGAGGAGGGGGAAGAGGAAAATACTGAGGTGGAGGAGGATAAGAAGCACTAGATTTCAGACAATAAAATCGTTGATAAATGAAGTATAATAAGGATCATACCATGATTGTGTTTGAGAACAATTGATTAAAAGTTCACACAACACTTTTCACTTAAGATAAGATCCATTGTGCTTCTTTCTAGTTAAAAATTAAATTTTTGTAAAAAACATATGTGGCATACTAAAAAATGAGAAAAAACATTTGGATTGTTTTATTACTTTAGGAAAATGATCCATACATAATTTTTGACATATAGGGATAAAACACACCTCAATATGAAACATAGTGTGACTGGTATTGTAAGAACCCAGTTTTTATTGCGGAAGACTTTGGAATATTCTTGATGATATTCCAGAGAAGCGCCTTCAGACGGCGTGCGATTCCAAGCCCCGGAGTGGCCGTAATTAAATTTTCAGTGCATTCACACTGGAAACGCCAAATAAATAAGATAACTCCTAAACGGTGATCCGGATAAGGGATTCGAGTGTACGGCTGGGTCCAGAATGGAGTTTTTACCCTAGTAACGACATAAAGTATGTCGGCACGGGACGTTTGGACCCCTCGCTCACTTTCAGAACGTTAAATGGATAAATTAATTAATTAATTTATTAATTTAATGGTTAAACTCGAGTATCTATTAAACGGTGGCACGGTTTGGAAAACGGAGTCCACCGTTGAGTCCAGAACATGTTTTTTACCCTAGGAGGGGTGTAATTTTTGCGGGCACGAGCCGTCTGTGAAAAATGGTCCCAGGGGCATTTTCGTAATTTGGAGACTTTGGGTGTTCAGCTTTATAACTTTTAAACGGAATCTCGAAATCCAATTAAGATACCACCATTGTGCTCGGGGGGTGGTGTTTGGCCTAGGGGAGGCTTAACCTTGACCTTGTCGAAGGTTTCGGGTGCGAGGAAAATTATGGGTTTAAATTAATTAAAATTATTATTTTTTATTTAAACCCTTCTCCCCTTCCTCCCTCCCTTTTTCTTCCCTGGAGTAAGGGGCTACTCCCTCAACCTATCCTCCTCTCTTCCACATCTCCAGCGAGGTGGATCCGGCAAGGTAGCTCTGACGGGTCGCGGCGAAGCTTCGGGCGAAGCCCACGAAGTAGGGCTTCGTTGCGTTTTTATTTCCTACACCTCCTTTGAACCTAAATTATATCCTCTAATTGTTGTTTGATCTCAGAAAAAAACCCATGGATGCGTATTATAATTTATGATCTTCCTATCTCCATTTTTAGAAATGAAATCGGAGTTCGGAGGAGGCCGCAACAGCACGTCGAAGTTTGTGGACTTTTCGGTTTCCGGCAGGTTCGAGCAGCGGAGCGGCAACCCTAGGTGGTGGCGGCCTACGGTGGTTCCGGTGGCGCGGCTAAGGCGCAGGGCGGTTGGCCGCGGGCTTGAGGCACGACAGCGGAGGGGGCCGGCCATCCGGCCAGCCGGGCGGCGCCTCGCCAGTGCGGGCGAGGCGGGGTCGCGGCGCGCGACCCCTACGGGGAGACCGAGACCCGCCACAAGCGGGTTTCAGCGTGGAAAACGACCGGCCATGTCGGTCGGTCGGTGGAGAGACCCGCGCACAACGTGGGTCTCGTGGGAGGGTGGACCTTTGTGCGGTGGTCCGTGGGTCCGGCTAGGTCACGGTCCCAGCGGGCCGGCCCGAGCGGGGCGGACCGGCCGGACCGGGCCGGTCCGGCCCAAGGGTGTCCCCCCCCTTTAAAATGTTTGGACGCCCGCATTTCAAGCTAAGAGCGACCGTTTTGAACGCTGTCTATGGCGACGCGATCCTGGGATCAAGGGGAACGTTTTGAGGTGGTTCCGGGAATTTTTAATTCCCAAAACGAGGGGCCTCACTGGCGCGGCACTTACTTTAAGTGAATTGGTGTTTTTATGGGGGTCTTGTTTTGGACGGAACGGACGCGTCCGACGTTCGTTTTGAGCGTCGTCAGTGGCGTTGGGACCCTGGCACCGAGACGGAGCTTTCCAAGTTGGTTTTAGGCATTGAGGCCAAAGTTGAGACGCGGGCCCCACGGCCCGTCTTTGAGTTACGGGCAGCGTTTAGCGACTTTCTCATCAGACGTCCGTTCGGGGCATGCGAGCAGTCAATTCTGGATGTTTTTTCGAGGAGATTTCCATGGTGGAATCCGCCCGCTCTAATTAGGCATGATGGTGCGGGGTCCACGAGGGCCGTTTGGGTGTCGACGGTGTTTTTCCATCTTTATCACCGGGCGACCATTTTGGACAAGTGAATAGTCCATATTGTGTGCTTTTTCGGGAGGATCGCAACAGTGCGATCCGTTCATTGTGTTTCGGGACCGGGTTGCGGGTCCCATGAAGCACCGCTCGTGTGCGGTGCGCCGGAATGCACCCTTTTCTCCGGATATCCGTTGCACTCATGTGAGTAGTGCTTTTAACGTGTTTTCCCGAGGGGACCGCATTAGTGCGATGCACCCGACTGTTTTCAGGGTCGAGGCTCAGGATCACGGGACGTCGTTCGGGCGTGAGGTGGTGTTGACGACTTTTCCATTGGATATCCGTTTGAGGCGAGTAAGTAGTCTATCTCATATGTTTTTCTGTGAGGATTACAATGGTGTTATCTGTTCAGGCGAGTGGAGCCTTTTACGCGATCTTATTAAATTTGGAAATGTGAAGGTGCCCTAGGGGTGGTTCTTCTACTTTGTTTGTAGAGGACCCTTGGCGTTTGATCACGTGCACTCCCGTGTGAGTGAAGTAATGGTTGAATAGATGTGGTTGGTCATGCCCCAGTCGTTGAGGCGGAAATCTAGAGATGTTATGTCACGCCTTTGCGTTGACGTTGGGTGTCGGGTGCACGATAGCCATTAGGATGAAAGTGAGGTATTCTCTGGGAGTATACGGGAGCGCTTGGAGGTACGTGTGGTGTGTACCTGAGAAGTTCGTTCGCTTGGTTGGGGTTGACTTGGGTCCACACGTCGTGTGGTCCCCAGGTGCTTCCCGAGCTCAGCTTTGCGTACTTTGACCTCTCACGATGTTGAGGGTCCCTCTATGCTCGTTTGTTTGACCAGTAGGGTTGAGTGGTCTCCCCCTGGTTTCGTTCTCGATGGATCGACTGGTAGCGGTGCTAGTGACACCCAGTGATGGAACAGACGCTGAACCTCTTTTGGGTGAGTTGTTCTGGAGTTGGGTGGTTGCGCGGTACCCACTCAGTTCTCGGTTAGCCAGTGTCATACCATCCAGTAGGGATGGATAGAGCAGTTCCGGGTTTACCCTCCAGTAGGGCTAGGCAGTGGGTTGCTCATTGAATTCTTAGGGTTTACCCTCTAGCAGAGACTAGGCAGTGGGTCACCCAACGACTCTTTAGAGTATACCCTCCAGCAGGGCTGGGCAGTGGGTCGCTCGTCATCTTGATTCAGGTCTACCCTCCAGCAGGGCTGGGGTAGTGGGTCGCCTGTCGACTGGTTCCGGGTTTACCCTCCAGCGGGGCTGGGCACTGGGTCACCCGTCCACTTCTCTTAGGTTCTACCCTCCAGCAAAGACTGGGCAGTGGGTCACCCGACGACCTCTTAGGATCTACCCTCCAGTAGGGCTGGGAAGTGGGTCGCCCGTCGTCTAGTTCAAGGTCTACCCTCCAGAAAGGCTGGGCAGTGGGTCACCTGTCAACTTATTCCAGGTCTACCCTCCAGCAAGGCTGGGCAGTGGGTTGCCTGTCGACTTATTCCAGGTCTACCCTCCAGCGGGGATGGGAAGTGGGTCACTTGATGATGTATTAAGGTCTAACCTCCAGCAGTGTTGGGTAGTGGGTCGCCTGATGATGTATTATAGTTTACCCTCCAGTGGGGCTGGGCAGTGGGTCGCCTGATGATGTATTATGGTTTACCCTCCAGCAGAGCTGGGCAGTGGGTCACCCGATATCATATTATGAATTACCCTCCAGTAGGGCTGGGCAGTGGGACACCCATTGATATTCCAGACTCAGTCCTTTCTACTAGGCTAGTATGTGGCTTTCCTCCATGATTACCGGAGCGGGACCCTTGGTTGTACGGGTTAGTGATGGAACGAACTTGTCTTTGAGGAGACCTCTCGACTGCGGGGCAGTGACGAGTTGTGGTTTGACGTTCCCCCATAACTCTCAAGTTAGAGGAGCGCTTTCCCCACCAAGACGAATCCTTGTGATGCAACCTAAAACTGCGCGGGAGAGACAGTGCCGCCAAAAGAGGATAGTGTTGAGGTGCGATGATTTATCCCTTGACTTGTAGTTCAGGGTAGACGTGCGGGATGCTGGGCATTTATTGTTTTAATTCTGGGACTGTTGGCTACTATTTTCTTGGGCTGAGCTACAGGATGGAGATCCCCTTACGACCTTGGTCGTGACTTCAGTAGATAATAGGAGTTCGAGAGCTTGGACCGTGTGTGGTGGTCGTAGCTGGGTTCCAGGTGGGATACCCATCAGCTGTTTCTTTTTGTTTACCTGTTGCCGGTTTGTGTCACCCTTTCTGGTTGGGCGCGTGTTTTGACTCTTTTTCCTTTTCATCACTTTAATTGTACTATTTAGAGTTCGATGCATATCTGTGGTATATATATATATATAGTAGTTGCTCTTTTTCTCTACTTGTCTTTTATCTTTTACTCTGCACTTTTTCATTGAGTGTGCTGCGTGTGTTTGTACATGTACTTAGGTAAAGGCCTCCTCGAGTTATTGTGCCTTTGGCGTTGGTCGCCAGCTCCTGGCCTATGGAGGTGGGCTTGGGGTAGTTGCGGCTCGAGCCCGGGTAGGTTTGGGTTATGACAAAGTTGTATCAGAGGTGGTTCGTTCCTTGGGATGTTGTACGGATGTCCCTAAAAGAGGAAATTGGTTGGTATTTAGGGAAACAGTGTCAATGTGTCTCGAGAGAAGCTCTTAGGCCAGGGAGTCCAGTGATGGTGCGGTGTCCGACATATCCATTCACTAGGACCTTGATAACCCGCTTGTCAACTCGGCATGATGAGACACTTGTTGCAGGGAAAAATTTGGTTTTTGCATCACATAGGATTGAGTCTTTGACTGTCCTTCTTGAGTCATCTCCCCATCGTTGTTATTGGTATATACATATATGCTCATTTGATCACGGAACTCCTTGATAATATTCAGGATGTCTTCGCGAAGACATCCAGCCAAGATACCCGCTTTGGTTCGTGAAGACGACCCTGTGAGCTACGAGGTCATAGTCCAAGACCCATTATGCAAGCCCCCTTCCTCAGGGTGGGCCGGTAGCAGCACCCCTACCTATTGAGTAGCAGACAGCTTCAGCAGAGCAGGCTGAGCTTGAGCGCAGGTTGAGCGTGCTCCATGAGTTCCAGTGGTAGAGACCGCTGAGGTTCAGTGGTGATCCAGACCCTCAGACAGCAGAGGTTTGGCTAGAGACAGTGGTTTGACTTTTTTAGGCTTGTTTAGATGTCGACATATTAGAGAGTGGCTTTGGCAGCCAACCTTTTTCGTGGAGCATCTCGGCGTTGGTGGAGTCTGGTGACTCCGTTTCTTGACGAGTCGTCGCTTTCGTGGGGCGACTTTCAGTTGATGTTCCATGAGGGGTTTTCCCCTCCTGCTTGCGCTTCTTTAGGATTCAGGAGCTCCTGTAGTTTCAGCAGGGAGGGATGGTGGTGGCCGAGTATGCGGCTAGTTTTGCAGACCGTGCATGCTTTTACCCAGACTTGGTCCATGACGACAACATCCGAGCGCGGAAGTTTGAGCAGGGTCTCCGTCGAGATATTCGTGCTGTCATAGTACCCTTGGGCATTTCCATATATGCCGGGGGTTCTAGAGAAGGCGCTGGTGACAGAGGTATTCCTGTCACGTTCTAGAGTTCGTGGTGGCAGTAGGCACGTCAGAGCCGAGACGTCTACCGCAGCTAGTGGGCGTCGACAAGAGGAACCTCGATGCTGGTGGTTTTCTGACAACCAGACTCAGGGGCGTGGTCATACACCAGAGTGGAACCAGAGGGCACCAGAGAGGACCGAAGAGAGTCGGTGCTATGCTTGCGATGGGCGAGGTCACCTGGCACGAGACTGCCCGACCAGGCATGCGGAGAGCCTCGAGCAGGCAACAAGTGCACCACCACAACGGAGGCAGCGTTGTGATCGGAGTAGTGCCCAACGAGGTGGTGCTAGCAGAGGAGTGGGAGGAACTGGTAGTGGGGGATGACTTTACGAGGTCTTCCCATCACCACTAGGTGGTCCACATCAGGCTCCGGAAGCTGACAGTTGGGACCGCGGACAACCGCGAGCTTTGGATGTCTACGATTCTGCAGAGCATGAGGTGATAAGAGGTACGCTCTACAACTCTTCTACTTCTTGTAGTAGAATTGATAGACTCTGTGTGTGGAATGATTTCCTCCCTTCTCCTTGCTTTCTGTGTTACCAGGGTGGCGCGAGGCGTCGATGTAACCCTGTGTTGGTATGATAAAAGGCATGGGACCTTTTTCTTTAGTCGATGGTGATGACTCCATCGCTCTCCGAGCATGTAAGAGAGTCTTGGTTGAGAGACATCGACTGTGGAATCTTTCGTGACCAGATATCCTTGGGTGTTCCACCATATAGATATTCTGAAGGAGGGAATCATCGGGCCCTGTTCCAGGTGCGGGCGGTGATTCCAGTCACGACGTGCGACGTAAGGGTTCGGTCGGGGAGGTGGGATACCCCCAAGATCCTTCGGGCCATTTGAAACTATGCAAAGGGATGGTGAGGTTCCCTACCGCCTTTCCCTAACCCCAAAGTCTGGAGTTGGTGAATGACATCGGCAAGGGCCGAACTCGCGTGAACAGATCAATCCTTTGGTCTGTGTGCGGTGGCGCAGAGTTGTGCGAGAGTTCTTCTGGGTACGGAAGAGCCGATTGTGGGCTTAGTACCCTGTGTTGCTCCCTATTTTTGCTTTTCGGGGATGAAAAGATTGAAGGAGGGAATGATGTAAGAACACAGTTTTTACTGCGGAATACTTTGGAATATTCTTGATGATATTCCAGAGCAGCGCTTTCAGACGGCGTGCCATTCCGAGCCCCGGAGTGGCCGGAATTAAATTTTTAGTGCGTTCACACTGGAAACACCAAATAAATGGGATAACTCCTAAATAGTGATCCGGATTAGGGATCTGAGTGTATGGATGGGTCCGAAATAGAGTTTTTACCCTAGGAACGACATAAATTATGTTGGTGCGGGACGTTTGGACCCCTCGCTTGCTTTCGGAATGTTAAATGGATAAATTAATTAATTAATTTATTTGTTTAATGGTTAAACTTGAGTATCTCTTAAACGGTCGCTCGGTTTGGAAAACGGAGGTCACCGTTGAGTCTAGAACGTTCCGTTTACCCTAGGAGGGGTATAAGATTTGTGGGCGCGGGCCGTCTGTGAAAAAAGGCCCCAGGGGCGTTTTCGTAATTTGGCGGCTTTGGGCGTTTAGCTTTATAACATTCAAACGGAAGCTCGGAATCCAATTCCGAGACCACCGTTGTGCTTGAGGGGTGGTTTTTGTCCTAGGGGAGGCTTAACCTCGACCCTGTCGAAGGTTTCGGGTGTGAGGAAAATTATGGGTTTAAATTAATTAAAATTCTTTTTTTTATTTAAACCCTTCTCCCCTTCCTCCCTCCCTTGTTCTTCCCTAGAACAAGAAGCTCCTCCCTCAACCTCTCCTCATCTCCTCCACATCTTCAGTGAGGCGGCTCCAGCAAGGCAGCTTTGACGGGTCACGGCGAAGCTTCGGGCGAAGCCCACGAGGTAGGGTTTCGTTGCGTTTTTCTTTCTCGCACCTCCTTTGAACCTAAATTATATCCTTGAATTTTTGTTTGATCTCTAAAAAAACCCATTGATGCGTAGTATAATTTATGATCTTTCTATCTCCCTTTTCAGAATTGAAATTGGAGATCGGAGGAGGCCGCAACAGCTCGTCGAAGTTTGCGTGGTTTTTGGTTTCCGGCGGGTTCGAGCGGCAGAGCGACGACCTTAGGAGGCGGCGGCCTGTGGTGGTTCCGGCGGCGCGGCTAAGGCGCAGGGTGGTCGGTCGCGGGCTTCAGGAATGGAAGCGGAGGAGGCCGGCCATCCGGCCGGCCGGGCGGCGCCTCGCCGGTGCGGGCGAGGCGGGGTCGCGGCGCGCCACCCCTGCGAGGAGACCGAGACCCGCCAGAGGCGGGTCTCCTCGTGGAAAACGACCGGCCATGTCGGCCGGTCGGTGGAGCGAACCGCACGCAGTGAGGGTCCCGTGGGAGGGCGGACCGCTGTACGGCGGTCCGCGGGTCCGGCTGGGCCGCGGTCCCAGTGGGCCGGCCGGAGCGGGGCGGACCAGCCGGACCGGGCTGGTCTGGCCCAAGGGGGTTCCCCCCCCCCCTTTTAAAATGTTTGGACGCCCGCATTTCGAGCTACGGACGTCCGTTTTGAACGCTGCCTGTGGCGATGCGATCCTGGGATCGAGGGGAACGTTTTGAGTTTGTTTCCGGAATTTTTAATTCCCGAAACGAGGGGCCTCGGTGGCGCGAGACTTACTTTATGTGAATTAGCGTTTTTCCGAGGGTCTTGTTTTGGACGGCGCGGACGCGTCCGACGTCCGTTTTGAGTGTCGTCAGTGGCGTTGGTACCCTGGCACCGAGACACAGCTTTCCAGAGTAGTGTTAGGCGTTGAGGCCAAAGATGAGGCATGGGCCCCACAGCCCGTCTTTGAGCTGCGGGCACCGTTTAGCAACTTTCTCACCGGGCGTCCGTTTGGGGCGTGCGAGCAGTCGATTCTGGATGTTTTTCCAAGGGGATTGCAATGGTGCAATCTGCCGACTCTAATTCGGCATGATGGTGCGGGGCCCATGAGGGTCGTTTGGGCGTCGACGGTGTGTTTCCATCTTTATCACTGGGCGACTGTTTTGGACAAGTGAATAGTCCATCTTGTGTGCTTTTTCGAGAGGATCGCAATGGTGCGATCCGTTCGTTGGGTTTCAGGACCGGTTTGCGGGTCCCATGAAGCACCGCTCGTGTGCGGTGTGTTGGAATGCACCTTTTTCTCCGGATATCCTTTTCACTACAGTGAGTAGTGCTTTTGACATGTTTTCCTGAGGGGATCGCATTAGTGCGATGCGCCCGACTATTTTTGGGGTCGAGGCTCAGGATCACGGGACACCGTTCGGGCGTGAGGCGGTGTTGGCGACTTTTTCGTCGAATATCCATTTGAGGAGAGTAAGTAGTCTATCTCGCATGTTTTTTCACAAGGATTACAACGGTGTGATTTGTTCAGGTGAGCGGAGCCTTTTACGTGATCTTATTAAATGTGGAAATGTGAAGGTGCCTAGTGGGTGGTTCTTCTACTCTGTTTGTAGCGGACCCTTGGCGTGTGATCGCGTGCACTCCCGTGTGAGTGAATTAATGCTTGAATAGATGTGTTTGGCCGTGCCCTAGTCGTTGAGGCGGCAAGCTGGAGATGTTACGTCATTCCTTCGCGTTGACGTTGGGTGCCGGGTGCATGATAGCCATTGGGATGAAAGTGAGGTATTCTCTGGGAGTATACGGGAGCGCTTGGAGGTACGTGTGGTTTTTACCTGAGACGTTCATGCACTTGGTTGGGGTTAACTTGGGGCCACACGTCGTGTGGGACCCAGGTGCATGTCAAGCTCAGCTTTTCATACTTTGACCTCTCGCGACGTAGAGGGTCCCTCTTTGCTCATTTGTTTGACCAGCAGGGTTGAGTGGTCTCCCCCTGGTTTCGTTCTCGATGGATCGACCGGTAGCGGTGCTTATGACACCCAGTGATGGAACATGCACTGAACCTCTTTTGGGTGAGTCGTTCTAGATTTGGGTGGTTGCACGGTACCCACTCAGTGCTTGGTTGGCCAGTGTTGTACCATCCAGTAGGGATGGCTAGAGCAGTTCTGGGTTTACCCTCCAGCAGGGCTGGGTAGTGGGTTGCTCATTGACTTCTCAGGGTTTACCCTCTAGCAGAGACTAGGCAGTGGGTCACTCGACGAATCTTTAGAGTCTACCCTCCAGTAGGGATGGGCAGTGGGTCGCTCATCGTCTTGATTCAGGTCTACCCTCCAGTAGGGCTGGGCAGTGGGTCGCCTGTCGACTTGTTCCGGGTTTACACTCCAGCGGGGCTGGGCAGTGGGTCACCCATCGACTTCTCTTAGGGTCAACCCTCCAGCAGAGACTGGGCAGTGGGTCACCCGACGACCTCTTAGGGTCTACCTTCCAACAGGGCTAGGTAGTGGGTCGCCCGTCATCTAGTTCCAGGTCTACCCTCCAGCAAGGCTGGGCAGTGGGTCGCCTGTCGACTTATTCCAGGTCTACCCTCCAGCAAGGCTGTGCAGTGGGTCGCCTGTTGACTTATTCCAGGTCTACCCTCTAGCGGGGCTGGTCAGTGGGTAGCCTGATGATGTATTAAGGTCTACCCTTCAGTGGGGCTGGGAAGTGGGTCGCCTGATGATGTATTATGATTTACCCTCTAGCGGGGATGGGCAGTGGGTTGCCTGATGAGGTATTATGGTTTACCCTCCAGCAGAGCTGGGCAGTGGGTCACCCAATATCATATTATGAATTACCCTCTAGTAGGAATGGGCAGTGGGACACCCGTTGATATTCCAGACTTAGTCCTTTCTACTAGGCTAGTTTGTGGTTTTCCTCTGTGATTACAGGAGAGGGACCCTTGGTTGTATGGGTTAGTGATGCAACGACCTTGTCTTTGAGGAGACCTCTCGACTGCGGGGCAGTGACGAGTTGTGGTTTGATGTTCCCCCAGAACTCTCAAGTACGAGGAGCACTTTCCCCACCGAGACACGTCCTTGTGACGTGACCTAAAACCATGCAGGCGAGTCAGTTCCACCCAAAGCGGATAGTGTCGAGGTGCGGTGATTGATCCCTTGACTTGTAGTTCAGGGCAGACGTGTGGGATGCTGGGCATTGATGATGTTACTTCTGGGAATGTTGGCTACTCTTTTCTTGGGCTGAGCTACGGGATGGAGATCCCCTTACGACCTTGGTCATGACTTCAGTGGAGCATAGGATTTAGGGAGCTTGGACCGTGTGCGGTGGTCGTAGCCGAGTTCCAGGTGGGAGACCCATCAGCTGTTTCTTTTTATTTACCTGTTGCCGTGTTGTGGCACCCTTTTTGGTTGGGTGCGTGTTTTGCCCCTTTTTCCTTTTCAGCACTTTACTTGTACTATTTAGAGGACTATGCACAGTTGTGGTATATGTATAACAGTTTCTCTTTTTCTCTACTTCTCTTTTCTCTTTTACTCTGCACTTTTGCATTGAGTGTGCTGCGTGTGTGTGTGTATAGGTACTTAGGCAAAGGCCTCCCTGAGTTATTGTGCCTTCAGCGCTGGTTTCCAGCCCCTGGCCTATGGAGGCGGGCTTGGGGTAGTTGCGGCTCGAGCCCGGGTAGGGTCGGGTCGTGACAGGTATGACTTCAAGTGTCTATTATTAGTTTAAAATTGACATTTTAATAGAAAAAGTGTCACTCACTAAAAAAAGAGCAAAAATGATCAGATTGTCTTAATAATTTGGGATAATGATTTATTATTCATTTTTAATGTGTATTAATTATTCTCATTTCAAACCCACACATGATTCCACTTGTATGGCTCAAAGTGCATGTTTCCAATTTAAAATGACATTTTAGTAAAAATAACACATGGTGTACTCAAAACCAAGGAGACGCTTTTAGATTGTTTCAAAACTTTAAGATAATGATCCATGATTCATTTGGGGTGTGTATCATTTAGTCGTGCCTCAATCTGATGCATGGTGTGACCGGTATGGCTCCAAGTGCATATTTTTTATTCAAAATTGACATTAATTTTAGTGAAAAAAAACAACTGACATACTCGAAACTGATAAAACACATTTGGATTGTTTTGGTACTTTAGGAAAATGATTCAAACGTCATTTGTGATGTATAGAGATTAGCCTCACCTCAATCTGACGCATAGTGTGACTAGTATGACTCTAAGTTCATCTTTTATTCAAAACTGACATTAATTTTAATAAAAAACAAATTACATAATCAAAACCAAGAAAGCACATTATTATTGTTTTGGTACTTTAGAAAATTATCCATACATCATTTTTGACATGTAAGAATCAATTAAACCTTAGTTTGACTCGTGGTGTGACTGGTATAACTCCAAGTGTTCCTTTTTATTCAAAATTTACATTAATTTTAGTAAAAAAGAACTAAAATACTCTATAATAGTGTTTTATTTTTCTTGTATTTGTGCTATAAATTTTATTTCATTTAAATTTAGTATTTGTATCATATTTTTGTTTTTTTTGTTTCTGCTGATGCAGTGTGTTGTTGCAGCATACTACACCTGTTTTTGGTGATGCAATGTGTTACAACATTACACTGCAGTTTTCACTTTTATTAGTGCTACTAAATACACTAATAAATATACCCTTTATCAGCACTTTTAACAGAACTGATAAAGTACACCTTTATTGGTGCTTATACAAGTGTTCATAAAGTCTATCTTTATCAGTGCATTGAAAAGAGCTGATAAATCATACTTTTATCAGTGTAAATAAAAGCACTAATAAATGGGGTCTTTTATTAGTGTTATTAAAAGCATGAATAAATGTATGATTTATCATCAATTTTATTTTTGTTGATAAATGTAACTTTTATCAATGATTTTTTTGTGATAATAAAAGTCATGGACTTTTAATCGCGCTAAGGTAATCAGCGGTTTTATAGCGCTAATAAAGGACGATTATAGCACTATTAAAGGAATTTTTTTGTAGTAGTGTATTATGTATCATTGGTCAAAACACCTAGAAATCACTTAGATTTGTAAATAAGTTCCCTTCAGATATAAAACCATTGGGTGTTTCTGGTTCCACAGAAAAACCTGTTTGAAACTGTTCATAAATAGAAAATTGTCACGGGGTGCGAATTCTGAGGGAAACAAAAAATGGTGAACCCGATTTGAATGGATTAAATGTGAAATTTATTTCATAATATAAAGGGGATATACTGACCAGTCCTCATTGGACCATTTCATTCTTCAAGGAAAACCCATTTCTCTTAGAAACAAAAAATGCTGAACCCGACGTGAATCCTTAACAAAGATGATAGTATCACCTATCTGTTAGGCCCCTTCCACTCATAAAGGTAATTATGGCCAAGAAATAAAATCAATCATGCATGTATTTGAGATACTTCTTTGATAGTTATTTCTCATTTTTTTTGTTTCTAGGCACTCATTTTCAGAATTCCCTTCGATCCAATGGCCTCCTTCAAGTTTTCGCCAAAGAATTCCCCAGATTCTATTCAGTTTGGATCCTTATCCATGTGAAATATGTCATCAGCAACCTAGTGTCTTCAATTCTATGTCTCAAACTCATTGGTTTAAGAGTACCATCAAAATTGTATGATCCTGACACTGGATGCCTCCTAATAGACCCTCCAGCTCAACCAACGCCATTGATCATCTAGTCAACGATGACCAGTGGTCATGAAGTAGAGGGTACTGAATGTCGTCTTCAGCCATTTAAGGATATTATCCTCATAATGAAATAACCATTCCCTCCCATATTTTAGGGAGGTGGATAAAGAGGCCACCTATGGAATCAGGCAGGAGATACAGGGTCCTTCCCAAGGGATCCTTCCAACAATCACCACTGCCAACACCTTACAATAGTAACCCCTTAACATGATGTGGGTGTTATCCTCAGCCCATTGAACCAGGTCCTTCAGACCTGAGAATGAAAGAAAGCCCGTCGGGGGAAATAACCGATCCATAAGGAAAATGTTCACACCTTTTCCCCCTCCGGATAATCCCACTAACCCAGATTGGTGGCAAATAGTGAGTGGGAACATAAACCTGTCTGTATTCATTCAACATGTCTACATACTCATCTAGAAGAACTCAAAGAAGTATTCTAACCTTGTTTAGTAAAAAAAAGAAAGCAGTAACACACACCTACCATTATCTATGAATCCTTACAACAGACTTGTTTGGAAACACTCAGTGAATTCAATCGGAATGTCCTAACAATAAGCATAGGGCATACTCATCTCTTTTCCCCCACACATGAGTACTGTCAGTATCCACTGGTAGGAAATAGAGGACAGGAGAAAGTGCATAAACCTACTCTAGATACAAAATGGGCACATACCCCCATTCTGGTCACTGAATTCGCCAAGCATATCTTTTCAATTGTGAAAGGGAATACAAAAATCCCTACCCATATCCTACAGACTTTCTAGGACATCATAATGGTGATGACAGTAGTGACTGAGGGATGGAAACATAACTCTGTCCCCAAAAATGGGGTGTCTCATCATCAAAACACACCAAAGAATACACATACCTCTTCTATCATCTAGGAGGTTCATGGGGAAAACTCCCCCATATTATATGGAAAACTGGATAGGGAACATACACTCGCTCCAACCAGAGGTAATTAGCCTATTCCAATGGCCACTCTACGGTAGGCACACACACTTTCCCATGAAAACCACTTCTCCTAGTAAGTGTCCCCAATCACTCATAAGAAGGCATCTAAGAAGAAGCCTCATCAAACAAGATTGGAAAATAAAGAGTTGGTGTATGATCAAACTTTTCTTGATACTAGAATTCTTGAAGCTCTAAGAATTTTATCTTTCGAATCTCAAGATCCTACCCTCCCATTACCAAATTATGGGAGCAATAATAGTATTTATGAAGGTCCTCATCAGACACTTCACCATGAAGGATTTCTTTAAGGAAACTATTTGGTTGATATCAAGAGCCTATCTCTTGATGAGAGCCACAACAACCCTCTGTGCGACCAGAAGACCAAGGAGTAAGAGTTTATTCCCCTTACTATTACCCACTATGGTGGTACTCACCATGATGGAATTCATTGAAAAAATTCTCTCTGCATTAGTGATTCTCATTTTCAAGAGAATTATCTAATTGAAAATTGCGTAAAGGGAAATCCCTCTAATCATGAGGCACTTGAAAACACAAGGCCAGTCACGTCTGATGCCTTGTCACTAGAAGGTGAAATACTTTCTCAACCATAAGGTAACCCAAGGTGACGATCATTATCTGAACCACCCTTAGGTCACTTTCCTCCCAACATAGAAGATGATATCTTAACCACTCTCATTGCTTGTGGTAAAACAATTGGGAAGAATCCACTCTGGTCAGACCAGGTCGAGGAACCTTTAGTGAAATATGCAGAGGATCTTCTAAAAATGAAGAAATATATAGATAAAAATTATATACCAGTCATGTTATAGCCTTTATCCACCTCTCAATATAGAATCCTAGAGATTTTATTGGAATTTTTTATGCATGAAATCCACCTCAACATATAGAAAACTATTCATCACCTAAAATAAAAGGTATTACCCTATAAAAAGTACCAAAATCAAGTCATGGTAATAAAAGGGTTGAATTTACAAATTGACTTGAAATATATCATGGCTTCATGACACCCAAAGATCATGAAGTAGTAAGGATCCCTTTAGCGTGCATACCTCGATGCATCAATGAGGTTGCGACAACTGATCGTGGATACCCCATCTGGTGTTCGTATTAGAGGATGGGGTTCACATAGAGTGCTACATTTCACCATTCCATCTATCCATAAAATCCCACCAAAGGTGGTATAATAAAATTTAATAGCCCCACTCCAACTATAATAAATGGAATCTATTCATGGTTGAATATATTCTCTACAAGAATAGGCCTTGACCAACTCTCACTGATGTTAGGCCAAAAGATAGTAGACTGTTGAGATAATTTTGGATCAAGAATCTAAGAACTTTGATCAGGAATCCCACTTAGAGGATGTCGGCCATCATATAGAACAAATTTTATAAATAGTATAGTGGTCTTCTAAAACAGGAGATTTAAGTGTGTGAAAAATAATGCACCCAACCCACATCTGAACAAAAATCCATATAGTCAAAAAAGCAGTTCTAGTAATATTAGACATAATAGTTTAGGAACAATACTAGCCTGTAATGATGGGGTATTTTTTAACCCAACACTTGAGGTCAACCAATCATCCCCAAAGGGTTGTGAAAGTGGAATAGGAACAACCTCATCCCTCAGGTCTGGGAGCTTTTTTACCTCAGTAATCCCCTCTATAGCGGGAATCAGTTTTCTACCGTTTAGTAAAGATGTCTCAGATTGAAACCTCCCAATTTTTCCCATCCCATGATCTGGTATACTCACTTGGAATACTCATGACTGAACTATCTAGGAATTCTCATTGGGTTACTTTCCACCAAAAAACTCCTAGGGAATCAACAAATAATATAAAAAGGTCACATGGAGGGTGCATAAGAAGGTGATATCATAGAGATACCAAAATAATGTCTAAGATGCATTATGAATTAGTGAACATCATCAACGCTATCATTGAAGACCCTCTAGAACATGATTCCAATTCATAGGAGTTATAGGAGGAGGTTTCGGTTCATAATATGGTTCACACAGAAACAAATAAATAAGGTGTGTGTTCCCAAAACCAGAGGCTTTCCCAAAATTTGGGAATTCCCCTGAACAATCCACCTCTACCTCCTATAAAGAAACCTAACATGGGAAAAGTTAAGGTTTATACTATGTATCACATTTCCCATGGAGATGTTCAATCCTATTAGATAGAGGAAATATTTTCTCAGTAAGAGGAGGAGATGAGAGAGTTGATAAGACTAAATGAAGAGTTACTCCAAGGCAGCCTTCCTGCTAGATATGCTTCACAAATATATCCTCAACTCGCACTTTCTGTTGGTGCACCTCAAAAAAAAGTTTTTTCACAAAAACTGAAGTATACATGGAACATACTCTCAATGTGGGATATCAACCACCAATATATTTGGATCTCGCAACAACATATAAAGAATTACATTCATTGGGTGAACAACTAGATTAGGTTTAGGCATATCTTTATAGGCCTTCCCCTATGGGATACCCATGAAAAATACCATCAGTGTCACAACCAGTAGTCTTACAGGCCTCCATACCCATTCAAGCTCCAATTTTCATACCTTCTCAGGTCTTGACTCAACTATACATTCCACATATTCTTATGAACATAATTGAGTCACTAACAGCTTAATTAGAATCCATGTAGGAATGGTGTTCCCTAGTACAACTAGAAAAGAAGGCTTACCCCAAATGGGTGGATCCTACCCCTCCCCCGCCAAACTTTGGGAATCCTACATTTCCATTCATTAATAGATCAGGAGATCTAAAAGATCACTTGACACATTTCATGTCTTGCTACGATCCCATGATGGGGACCCCTGAGCAATAAGAGTAATTGAAACTCAGATTCTTCATGAAATCATTATAGGGGATAGAATTTTTGTGGCATACTATTTTGCAATCCCAGTCGATTACTGGATGGTAAGATATCCATCATAAGTTCCTTTTCCAGTTCATCTAAACACTATAGAAGAAAATATCCTTTGATATTATGAACTTCAAACAACAAGATAATTGAAGAGTCTCAGAATTCATTGCTTGATAGAAAGGATTGACATACTTCTTAAACCTACCTCTCCATCAATAAGAGTTGTTGTCGATATGTGTAGAGAATCTCTTTGAAAAATTGCACACACCATTGATCCTTGTGAAATACACATGAGGGTTTCAGGATCTGACCTAAATTTCACAACCAGTGGAGAATTACGTTGTAGAGACCAAATCCAAATATTGAGGAATTACATCAGCTCTTGGAAGGAGAACATGAAAAGTAGAGGCTTCTATAGTTACACTTAAGCATGACCTTATACCCAATCCTACTCCAAAATCTACATCATACCATAGGGCTCCACCTCCCGAGAATCAGAAGCAATGACCACCTAATCATTATGATCTAATAGATTAGATTTGGAAACAATTTTAGGAGATGAAAAATAAGGTCTATTCCTTTCTAAATGACCAAGTCCCTGGTTACTTCATCTCATCATTGGAAAACAACTTAGTTCAGTTGTCAAAGTCTAGGAAGCCTAGTAAAGAAGGTGATGAAGTTATACTAAACTATTTACCCTTCATCAAATGTTGTTTAACCCCATCCAAGATTATTTTTTATTCAAATACCTCTTATAAAAAATGGTGGACTCTAGGTAAGTGAAACTAAAAAATTCACCAAAACAGGTAGCATGTGTTTATGATACCAATTCAGAGGTGGGAGGTGAATGAAAAGAGTTTAAAATCAATAGTACATAAAAGTTAAGTGACTATATGGTTAGAAAAATGATCAATCAGACTCGTGTTATTCTCTGAGCATATTTGAAACAACTAATTGTTCCATCGACCCCTTCTATTATAGCATAGTTGAATTCATCAAATGTCCAATCCTCTGAAGGCCAATCCTAAAAAAAGTGAAATGGATAGAAGGATAAGGAGAAAATATAAGAGGATGAGTTCATGCCAAGGAAATTTTTTTCCTTGACCTTATAAAACATCATGCTGACTATCCCAAAAGAATGGGGACCACCCTTCCAAATGGAATAACAAGATTCAACCCGTCAGGCAGAATCTTAATCAGATGAGGAGTTGATCTTTTGTTCCATTAATGTTATACACTTAAAAAATACCTTATCACATGATTATTTTGATTATGAAACCAATTTCCTTGAACTTTTATTGGGGAAATGTGGGAATAGGTCATCAAGTTTGAGGATACCGGAGCATACGTGGTCATGCTAGGATCCTCCACTTTAACCAAACCCCACTCGAACTGTCTATGAGGCCAAGAATCATGGTAAAGCTCTCCAATAAGCTCATCATGAACAAGTGAGTTCTTCCTCCACTCATCATTGGGTCTACCAGAACATGATAATATTGGAAGACCGGTTAGAGGATACGCCACCGCCTCCTCGAAGGGTAGGACAACCTAATCGACATAATACACCAATAAAAGTAATACTTCCAACTACTATCCCAAGGGATGAACCATTCACATTAGGATCATAAACTCCTAAAGTTCCTGCAAAATAAAACATTCATACTAGAAAGAACAGACCTTTGAATAAAAAATGTAATGTTTTGAAGAAGATGGCCCAAGTTTCAGCCAAATTATCAATCTTGGATGCTCTGATTCTATCAAAGGACCTCCAGGAAGAACTTATTGAGGAATTGGAAATCCCTTAGGGGTTTTAAGTTGAGGTTGTTGTTGACGAAGTATATCATACAGAAAATGATCCTAAATAATTCCATGCAGTCATCTCTTTCACATGTCAAGAAAAATATATTGTCATATAAGGACATGTCAGAACCTGGTATATATCTAGAAGAATAAATGACATTGATATATGACAAGATTTTATCAATAATGGCTCAGAAATCAACCTTATTCTAGTCAAAATACTTTTTAAATTGGGTATCAATGAATCTCACTTGTCTCCCTCCACTCTAATGTTACAGGGTTATGACAAGAGTAACTAAGAGCCTCTTGGTGAGATCAAACTCAGAATTCAGTTTAGGGATCTTATGTCTAACTCATAATTCATGGTTGTTTGGTTGTATACAGCTTTCAACATTTTGTTGGTGAGATCTTGTCCATATCATCATGCGACCATTCCTTTATCATACCACCAATGTCTCAAATATTGTATTAATGGTTAAATTGGGACATTATATAGTGACAAGGCCCAATTCAAATCCTACAAGACATAATACATTGATGCAGGATTCTATCACAAGGGAGGGAAACAATACATGGATAATGAATCCACTTGAACCAATTCCCTAAATGGCTTAGAGATGATCCTAGCCAACCCTTTTAAAAAGCTCAGTGCAGATTATTTGTTACCAATTAATCAAATTGAATGGGTGGTATCAAATTCGAGCACTCCTTCAATAGTTTCTATGATGTTAATTATGATAGTTGTGCCCGATGGTGCTGAATAAGTTATCAAATTTCCAAGTTATGGAGAAAGATTGAATGAAAATTTCATTATTCCATCCCCTGAGCTCCAAAAAATCCTTTTTTCATCAGTTAGGCTATAATAAGATGTCATTACTATAAGAGAAAGTTAATAGACTAATTATTAGTCCCTCATCTCCCCTTTGGGACTTCGAGAAGGATTCATTCTAGTAATTGATCCCGAAATAATTTATCCATCCTCTATACGTCCAAATGGAAGCTCCACTCTTCCCTTCAAGGAACTTATTTTATCATCTCCTCCCTAGGAGGAAGAACAAGTAGTGGAGAATTAGGAAGAATAAGAATAGAAAAATCTTAGGGAAACCCCTCCTGTATTTGAGGAAGGAATCTTCATCACCATGGATGATCCCAGAGAGATAAATCTGGGTACAAAAGAAGATCTATTCCCCACTCTGATTAGTTTTTCCATGACACCCAAAGAATGGGGGGTATATACCTCCCTCCTAAAGAAGCTTCATGATGTATTTTCTTGGAATTACATAGAGATAATAGGCCATGACCCCAAGTTATCCACCCATCACTTGGGTTTTCGAGAAGATCATTAGGGATACAAGCAAGAATCCAAAAGGACACACCCGACTCAAGCCTCTAAAATTGAGTTTGAAGTGGACAAGCTCATCAAGGTTGATTTTATTCAAGAGGTAAAGTACCCAAAATGGCTAGCAAACATTTTCCTTGTGAAGAAGAAGAATATGAAAATCAGATGTTGCATCGATTTTAGAGATCTCAACCGACATTTTCCCAAAGATGATTTCTCAATTCCAGTCGCAGAAATTATGATTGACGCAATGACCAGTTATCAATAACTCTCCTTCATGGATGGCTATTTAGGGTACAAAAAATCTATATGGACCTAGATGATGAATAATACACAGCTTTTAGAGCCCCTCATGTATTATTATACTATTAGGTAATTCCCTTTGTCTTGAATAATGTTGGTGCTACATACCAATGTGCAATACATCACATCTTCAAACCATTCTTGGGTAAGTTTGTTGAATGCTACAATGTTGATCTAGTGGTCAATTATTGACAATGTTATGACCACTTGGCTGACCTAGAGACCATCTTTAGTAAGTTTCAACAACATAATCTAAATATAAAACCCTAAAAATATTATTTCAGGGTAACCTCATGGAAATTTCTCGGATTCATCATACGACATCGTGACATTGAAGTCAATCCTAATAAGACTAAAGCTATACTTGGAATGTAACCTCCTCAAAACTTTAAATAATTAAGAGGAATTTAAGGACACTTGGCCTACATCTATAACTTTATATCCAACCTTGAAGGAAAGTATTTACCCTTAACTAAATTGATGAAGAAGGGGGTCACATATAAGTGGACCAATTAATATCAAGAAGCATTTAATGAACTCAAGAAATACCACTTGATCCCATCGGTATTGATGAAAATTTTGAAGAAAATACACTCATTCTTTATGTGATGGCCCTGGAGCAATCATTGGGAACCTTCCTCAAACAAAATAATGATTTTGGGAAAGAAAAAAACCTTTATTATCTCAATCGAACCATGCTTGATGCTGAGACTCGTTATTCAGATATCGAGAAGAGCTTATTGTCATTAATCTTTGTCATTCATAAGTTGAGGTACTGCCTGCAACACCATTAGATCCATTTGGTTTATCATAATAACCGGCTCAAATTTATCCTTAGTCATCCTATACTAACAAGATGTCTGGAACAATAAGAAGGTATTATATAGTAGTTTGACATAAAGTTCATTCCCTAGAAATTAATGAAACATCAGGCATTGGAAAATATTCTCTATTCAAAGCATCCCCCAAAAATGGGAAATTTATTTTGATGGTGCATCCATGATCCCAATAGGGAAGAGAATGGAAGACCCTACACTCAATAAAGAAGGGTTAGGGATTATGTTTATCTCCCTAGAGAAGGCATTGTTTCCATACTCCTTACTGTTATCATACGGTTGTACCAACAATGAGTTGGAATATCAAGATCTCATTGAAGGCCTAGAATTTTCACTTCAAATATAGGTAAACCACATAGAATTGAAAGGTGACTTGGAGTTTGTAATCAAGAAAATCAATAGGGATTGCACCATAAGAAAAGAGAAGATAATTCCCCTGTTTGATTATGTTTGAGAGTTAATGGAATAATTTCCCTCATATACAACATTAATCTACATCCCGCGATCATAGAATTCCTAGTAAGATGCTTTAACAAATACAAATACAGCTTTGGAAGATCCAAATAGGGAAAAAAAGTCATTAGTATTTCCCACCACTAAATGGTATCACCTTTTTTTCAGATCAAAATAGAACATATCAATGAAATCAGTCCTATCCATAAGCCATATGGTCTTACGATGGGATGGATGATGCTCATCATGGAATACTTTTAGGATGGGGTGCTCCCATTAGATAGATTTAGAAGAGAGAATATCTGGAATTGAGCATCTAATTTCACTCTTTTTGATGTCCCAAATCACTAGAAAATACTTTACAAATGAGGATTTGATGGAGTCATTCTCAGATGTATCGATGAAAAAGAGACTACGACTATTATGGAAGAAGTACATACAGGATATTGTGGTTCCCATCAGTCAGGGTATAATATTTCTAATCAAATATAATGTCTTGGATACTTCTAGCTTTCTATAACATAGTATTTTTCATAGTTCACTAAGAAATTTCATTCTTTCCAAGTGCATGGAAACTTAATCTATCAACCCTTGGAGTTTCTACATACATCCAAATATTCCTGGCTATTTGATACATGGGGATGGATGTAGTTGGACCATATCCTCTAGCTATGGATAAGCAGTTTAAGTACATCCTTACTACTACTAATTTCTTCTCTAAATGGGCTAATGCAATACCCCTCAAAGAATTTAGGGTCAAAAGCATTTTTAACTTTGTCAAAGCTAACATCATCACCATATTTTGTGTCCCTCATACCATATTGATGGAAAATAGAACTAATTTACATTCTACTGAAGTAGAAAAGCTATATCCGGAATACAATATCAAATCTAACCACTCATCTCACAATCATGCAGCGACTAATAGACATATAGAATATTTTAACAAGACCCTTTTGAACATAATTCAGAAGATGGTGGATAAAGATAATAAATATTTTCCTAAAAATATCTTTCACGCCTTGTGGGATTATTAGACTACAACCCATACTACAACATGGGAAACCCCATACTCATTTGTGTACAAAATAATAGCAGTATTTCCCATTGAATTTCAGTTTTCATCTCTCCATATTTCCATTTTTTACCAACTATCTATAGATGAAAAGTCTCAAAAATGAATGGATGAATTTAAGTGACTGGATGAAAATAGATTTCATACTTTATATCACTTGGAGGTATATCAGAACCAGATATCACATGCCTTTAACAAGAAGGCATGCCTTCCTTAATTCCTCTAAGGAGATTTGGTTTTGGTCTTTAGTACTCCAATGATAACATGAAATAATCCTCCAAATCTTTAACCAAAATGGGAGAGACCTTACTCCATAGATAATGTCCACTCTCATGGATTTTATTTCTTAATATCAATAGATGGAGAAATCACTAAAACCTCAACCAATGAAAGGTTCCTAAAGAAATATTTTTTGTAATTACACAATTATGTCCAAGATACAATATGTTAAACTTCATAGTTGGTCCTTATCGCATGACCATAAAATGAACTACACAATGTCCTTATCACATGAAAATAAACTACAAGACACCTATTGTATTTACCACATGACATTAAACTGCATGGTTAACATCATTTTCCTTCAATGTTAAGAAACCCCCAGCATACCATGAGTCGGGATACCCCTCGTGATCCCTTAAAAATGGGACTTCGTCTTAAAGTAGGTCCCAATCACATTGATCTAACCCCTCATTAGGTCGATATACCCTCTTGGTCAAACATGACGAATAAATATGGGATGGCCCTATGCATAAGGCCAAATTACATAATTTCCATTCAATAATGGAATTCGGTCCCCTTTTTATAGGTATAAGTCCCAAAATTCTCACATCCTTATCATATGATGTTAAACTACACAATCTGTTCAAGAAATATGTGTGGCTTGATTCTCATTCCTGTTGAGAAATGTAGTGATGCCTGGATCTCAAATCTGAAGTCTAGCCATGACCATAAAAAAAAATTATTCTTTCCCTGTGTACGAACCAGATCTGCAGATGGAACTTTTCTAGAATGTATGGTTTGATTCTCATTACAATGATATTCATGGTGATACCTCATGTTTTGGGACCAACCATTAATTTGGAAAATATTTAAATATCCTTTACCCACATCATAACCCAGTTTGTGTGGGGAACCTTGACCAAGAACTGTGTGTGGATTGATTCTCATACTATTGAGATACATAGTGATGTCCAAATATCCTATCTCGGGTTTAGTCACAATATTAAAAAAACCCTTTACTCTTTGTGTGTATGAATGAAACCTGCATAGGGAAATTTTCAAGAACTATGTGTGGATTGATTCTCATTATAATGAGATGCATAGTGACTCCCATATCTCCAATCCTAGGTCTAGTTGTGATTTTGGAAAAGAAAACCCCCTTTAATTTTCCCCATGAATGAATTAGATCTGCACAGGGAAATTTTCCAAGACTTATGGATTGATTATCATTAAAATGAGATGCATTTTGATACCCACACTTCATGGTTTTGACCCAGCTATCAATCTGGAAATTATAAAAAACCCCTTTTCCCCATGTCATAGCCCAACTCATATGGGGAAAAATTGTCAAGAACTATGTGTGGTTTGATTATTTCCCCATCAAGATATGTAGTGACTCCTAGGTCCTACACCCTTTTTCCGCCACAATATTTATGTCCTTTTATGTCAGTTCATCTTCATCCATACCGTAAGATGTTAAACTGCATGGGAGTTTAAGAACTACGTGTGGATTGAATTTTACCCCAACAAGATATGTAGTGATTCCTGGGTCTTACACCTTGGTTCAACCACAACATTTCTATCCATTCACATCAGTACATACTCATCATTACCGCATGATTCAAAACTGCATGGGACTTCAATAACTACATATTTCTTGATTCTTATCCCAATAAGAAACATAGTGGTGCTTGGATCCTATATCCTGGATCAGCCACCACATAATTAACATGCCCCTATCCTTTATTTATGTTTCCCTTTCACTATAAAATCAACCTTCATTGTGCCTTGTTTCTCACATCGAACACAACTCACATGGGATTAGGAGTTTGGTAAAGGATTTCCCTACAAGAGTAAGGTGTATCTATTCACATTGAGGTTATCATGGTCCTAGATGAAAGAACTTAAAAGGTACACCAGATGTCGTCATCGCATGACAATAAGCTGCATGATATGTCTAAGAACTTAATATTCCTTAATTCTATCCCCCATCAAGATACATAGTGATGTCTAAGTTATACACCTTGTCCCATCCATGATATTCCTTTTCATGTTTAATTCACCCACATCCTTGTTGCATGATGGTAAACTACACGATCATTAATGAACTATATGTGGCTTGATTATCACCCCTATGAGATACATAGTGACATCTTGATCTTCAATCCTAGACCCAATTGTATCACAAAATGGAAAAGCCTCTACTCTCCCATGTACGATTTAGATCTATATGAGGATATCCATACGATTTCTCACTTTACACGTGAACCCGTATCTGTTAGAACTATGTGTGTACTGATTATTACTTTGACAAGATACATAGTGACGCTTGGTCCCTATGCCTTGGTTCAGTCACATTATCTTATTGCTCTTCACATCGAGACACCTTTTCCCTTACTTCATGACATTAAACTTCATGGCTAATGTCCTTTCCACTTGACTTTAAACTGCACGGTACCCAGAGAACTATATACAACTTAATTCTTATCCCATTGAGATACTTAGTGAAGACTAGGCATTAGATCCTAGTCCTAGACATGGGGTAAAGAAAAATTACACCTCCCTTACATACAATCAAAAATCCATGATGGATATTTCATTTTAGGTCCTCTCATTAGAAATCCCACCAAGGAAACAAGATATGTCCCCCTTCTACATATGAGTCAGATCTATGAAAGGGACTCCAAAATCATGTCCAATGTCGGTTCAAATGATTCCTTTGTGCATTATTAATTTCCCCTTTCACATGTTATACTCATAATCTTGAATAATTTCAAATCTTCATAATCTTTCCTTAGTTTCTACTGGTAGAATTTCTAATACCTGAGATTTCATTTTTCTGGATATGTAGTACATTCCATAGTTGGCCATGCATAAGTTTCCCCCACAATGAGGCGTTCAACCAAAGGATTTTACTATTTGGATATGAAATACATTCCCTAGTTGTCCTTGTATAAAACAAACCCTATAACAAGTTTTTCAAATAATGTTAATTTCTTCCTTGGGAGAAGCCTCTTATATCCCTTTAAACTTTGAAGATAGTATGTTGGAACCCCCAATTCAAAGTTAGAGGTTATCCTTAGAATATTTGTCTCATATCCCTTCTCCCGACCTGAAAGTCTCCAAGACCATGGGTTAAATTTTCCCCCTTAACTTGTCCAAAGTATACTAGAATAACCGTGTGCTATTTGACCACATACCATCCATATTTTCCACAATATTACAGTCCTAGTCATATGAACTAAAACTACAAGCATCATACATCCTATGTTTGGGTCAGACCTCCATAGAGATCCTATTCCCCCAATTCTTTGTAAATCATTACTCGAAATACCCCTTCTATTTTCAGGAATTATTCTCCACAAACCAAACTCCGTGCTTAGGGAGATTCAAATATCCATAAAATTTCATTGGATTTTACTGATAAAATGTTATAATTCTTGACAGATCATTTTCTTGACTATGCAGTACGTACCCCAGTTGTCCTTGCATAAGTTTCACCCATAACAGGTTTGTCATCTAATGGATGTCACTATTGAATGTGAAATACGTTCCCTAGTTTTCCTTGCATAAAACAGTCCCCAAAATAGATTTTTCAAGCAGTGGTAACTTTGTTCTCTATAGAGACCTCCTCTAATGCCATAAGCCCTTTTCCCATACCACTTCTCTAATTTGTAGATCCCTCGATTATAGCTTACAACTTTCTCATTCCATACTTATATATAGTATCACATTTCTAAACAAATTATCAAGAATGGGAAAACCATAAAACCTTCAGTCGAAGCTAAACACTTTAAATTAAATCCCCATAATGTACATGTTGCATGACTTTAAACTGCATAGTATAATATTTGTGTTGTATGCCTTTAAATTGCATAGAATAATGTCCTTTCTTCGTGAATTTAAACTGAATAGCATAATGTCCATGTTGGATAAATTTAAACTATATAGCATAATATCCTTGTGGTATGACTTTAAACTGCATATCATAATGTCCTTGGGGTATGAATTTAAAATACATAGCATAATTTACTTGTCATAAGATGTTAAACTACACTGTCAATATCTTAGTTGCATGACATTAAATTGCATGATTCCTTCATCCTTTGTTAAAAAGGGGACTTATCCCCTAACATTGGTTATTAAATAAAGTGTACCCTCCTTCACACACCAAATTCATGTAGGAGAAATTTCCCATTCATAGAATGTGCCAATACCGATGATCCCTTTATTCTAAGACACATTTCTTTGAAAAAACCACTCATTGTGGTCTTGAGACATCCAAATATTAAACTTCCTTTTTTCCATTAGTAATAGAATGTTCGAATTCCTAGGAACTCCTTTACCTTACTATGTAGTACATTTCCCAGTTGTCCTTGCATAAGTTTCCAACATAATGGGTCTATCAAGCCAAGGATTATTCTATTTGACTATATAGTATGTTCCCTAGTTAGCCTTGTATAAACAGTCCACATAACAAGTTTTTTAACCAGTGGTAACTTCATTCTCTTGAGATACCTCCTCTATTCTAAAATACCTTGTTTTATATTTGGAAACTACAAAATTGTGTCTCAATATTTAACTTGGAGGTATCTGAAGAATGTCGGAACATTTGTGACTAGAAAGCCTTATTTGGGTCATTATTTCAAATTTTATGGTTAAATATGTTTAAACTAAAAAACTAGCCTCATTATTTAGATTCTCATTACTTTAAAAATCCCAAAAAAATAGATGTATTATTCACTAGGTTAAAAACCCTCAAAGGGATGTTTGGAAAAAAGCCAAGTCTTAGCTTTCTAGAACTGCACTTTGTACTGTTAAGGAAATATCGAGCAATAAAAAGATAAAAGGTACAAAAATGTTAGGATGAAAGCCCAAAAAGGGTGTCCTAATAAAAATCAAAGTCTCACCCTCAATGTCTCCTCCATATTGATATTAGGAAAAAGTTTGGGTGATGACAAAAAAATAAATAAATTTTGTAGGGTTTTCTATATGACCATAGAAATAGTCAAACTATGCTCACTATGACTTTTGTCTTAGATAAAAATAATTAAAGAACCCCTATCCCTATAATTTTAATTATTATTAGATGTTATGAATATGTCATGCTATGAAAATATTATTCAATATTATGATTTCAAGAAAACGTTAGAGATGAATACATGGATGATTGGAAGAAAAAATATTTTCATTTATAAGTAAAAAACCCCCATAGGAGAATCCAAAAAATGGATTCTCTTTGTCATATATTACAACAGTCCTTAAATATATAACTCTTCATCTATTTAATAGCGCCTTGATCCCTATTAGTTGTTTGTTGAAGCTCAATCATTTGACAAGCTTCAGTCTCCTCAGATTGACGAAGTGCGTATGACACATCTATAATGGTGGATGACCCTTCTGTTTATGATTCTCCTACTGAATAGTGGATTTTTTTAGTTCTCCCTGAGCAGCATTTAACTCTTGATGAAGGCGCGACACTTGAATAGTATTCTCCTTGATCTTCCACTTGAATTACACCAGTTTTGTGTTATGATTGTCCTTCATTTGGGACTACGCATCTTGAAAGTAGTCAATGTTGGTGAGAATTTTGGACTTTACTATATCTTTTCGAATCTTCAACTCTCACTCCCGCCTATGGATACTCTTCTTCATAGCTTCATGGATTAGACGATAATCAAACCCACCAAATTCCAGCATACGTAACAGAACTTAATGTTTTTTGATTCGTGAAGGAAGGTACTAAATGGTTGTATCAAATATTATCTTCCATATATCTCTCTAGGACTTGAAACATGCGATGCAGAGAGAATTATGAAAATTCGAATTTGATTCAAATTCACTGTTAGAAGGAGTGATGTACTCTAGAATTAGTGCACTCAATGAAGATCCATGCTCTGCTCCCTCCCAAACAGTGGTTTCCTCTCCTTCTGTGTTTGGACAAGCTGATATAGAATCTTTTCCCTTAGACCTATCAATGGAAGGTTCCAATCCAAAATGATGAACTAAAAATCATTTTTAGCTTCAAAATAATAGTAATAATGGGGAAAATTATAACAATTGGTGACTTTTACCCTATAGAAGGTTAGCAACCTGGGAGGATTTCTCCTTAGTATTCCTAACTTTAGCAGTTTTAACTCACACCTCTTAATGAGGGGAGATCTCCTAGGTCTGCCCAGGATATGCCAAATGAGGCTCAGGAAGACTTCCCATTTCAAAGTCCACCTGAGTTTCCCCCCCTCAATAGTGGGACTAGGATAGATTTCAAAGTATTTTCCATGCACTGTCACCAAAACAATTCCCATGGATGGAGCTACACAGTCCAACTAGTCGTGATTAGGTAATAATGCATAAAAAGTTTGATTAGATGGAAAATAAAGACTCACATCCATTTGATTCTTTATATAGTGCCCCAAATTCTTATAAAGTAGTAAGAATATTAATATATTCTATTATTTCATCAAAAGGCATGATAATATTTATCATGACTTCTATTTACATCTCAAGCCCTGTGTTAATCTCATCTATGGGAACACTTGAAGCATTTGGTTCGTGACCCTCCAACGACAACTTAAGACCCTAAACAGACTCCTTCATCATAGCCACATGGTCAAAATCAATTGTCAAAGGATTCTATGGTTCATGATATAAACTTGAAATAATACAGAAGTGGAAATTAGTCATGATTATGTGAAATCTTATGAAATATCTTCAAAATTACCCAAATATTTCTCCCTCCCCATAATGGCAGGAATAATGATAGGAGCAGATGATACATCCTCGGCCCTCAATACTTCTTCATTTGAGGGATCCATTTCACCAGTAGGAATCTATGCATGATCCGAAGTTCCATCCTCTGTTCTTGTAGGATCATTTATAGGTCCCTTGAGAGAGGAAATAGAAGGAGTTCCTACAATCTAAGGAAGTTTAAACACTTGTCATTGGTAGAGATAAATGACACCAAGATAACTTACCGCTATTGGTGAGGCGTTTAGCTAAGGATTTCACCCTTTGGTGTTCCTTCTTCTTCATCTCCTTCAAAGGAGTACTAACATTAACCTCTTTTAAAAAATTGTTATATGTGGGAATTATCCTTCCATCTCATATTCCATGGCCTGTCGGCCTGGAGATACCTCTCCTAATTAGGGGGGTGACCAAGTAACCTCATTCAGAGTACCACTAGGGTTATACAATGGAGATAGAACCTCAGTTGATTTTTACTCATCCCACTGTAAATTAAGATGGTATTCCCCTTTAGTAATGACACATTGATAGAAGTATAATGGGAAATAAAAAAAGTGTTTCATAAGAAGTTAACTTATATATTTGATATCGAAAAATTCACTCCATTCCTAAGAAGACAAATGATTGATCCCTTCAGTTGTTCCAAATTTTTTCATATCATCCACTCACCTTATAGTAGAGATACAATTGTTAGTTTCATAAATAAGCATATCTTGCTCCCAAATATGAATTTTCACTTGAACAGTATTATCCTTAAATTGAATACCATTTGAAGCTTAGAGATATCCTATTCCTGAAATCTACAACCCCACACATAGGAGTGACCACATAATTTTAGAATCAAAATATAGGTCCTGCCACATTTGGACTACCTCTGGTTATACACATTATGAATACATTACCACCTACTATGAGGATGATCCTACATCCCTAGATTTCACGGGTTTCCCAACCATTGTCATCGCAGATGGTGGATGAGATAATGGAACCTGAGACACATCTTGGTGGTTCTGACTAGACCTCCTTGGTACAACCTCATTTGGTGTGGCCCTTTTTATTCTAGAAGGAAAGTTACACCTTGCATGGGTTCATTTTGATAAGCTGGGAACCTCTTTTTCTCCACTCTCTAACATAGATGATGTAGCATCTGAAGTAGATGAATAACCTTCCAAATGAGGGGAACCCTTCATTCTCTACCTCTTCATCCCAATCTAAGGAATGTCTTTTTCCATCACCCCTTCGGGGTATAATGTAATTCAAGCCTCAACATACTAGGAGGCCAACCCACTGGTTACATTCCTTAGTGGTACGATTATCATCGCCTCCATAAACTCCATAATTGTGGGAAGACATAGATGTTGAGATACCATCAAATTCTTTTCTAATATAATGTTCATAGGAGGGTACAATTATTTGATGCAGGCATTTGAACTAGTGTGAAAAACGATAAGGATCATAAGCCTTGAAAATGACTTCACCATCGAGCTCAGTCACTAACACACCATCCCTTAAGGCTATCATGCATGACTTGAGCTCAATTATTGCCTTCCTGTCATCAATAAATCTCCTTGTGGGAAGATTCTTGTAAGGAAAGAAGTTTAACTCCTTAAATAAACTCAACCTTGTTTGGATATCACGGGGTTTTAAAGAAAAGGCTAGAATACCATATAAAACATGGAAATATGGATGAAACTCGCTCTTGAGGACCTTGATCTGACTTTTCATAGAGTAAGTTATGAATTGGGACAAAATCCATTCCCACAGAACATAGAATGGTCCTTCAATTCTGAAATTATCTTTACCTAGATGAATATGCAGCAGACTCCTATGGATTTTTTCCAAAATGGGGGTGGCCAACCCCATTCCCCTTTCTCTACCATCTTGGCCACTACAAAAAATATTCTGGACCTTATGCCACCTTTAGAATCACATAAAGGAAATAAATAAACATTAATACAAATATCTAGAAAGATCACAAGATTGGTTGTGGCTAGAATGTTGGGATTGATTTCATATCCCCACTTATAAAACTCTCCCTTTTCCAGTGTTGTATAGAAGGTACCGGGTATACTTATCTTTTCCACCATGGGAAAACTTTTCAAATACTTTCAAGTGGTGTCTTCCCCCTTCTTCCTCAAGAAAATTTCAATCCACATCTCTGGTTGAATATCCCCTTTTAAGAGGGGTCTACCTTATTAATATCAAGGGTTATTTTTTGTAGCTCACATGATAAAGATGGCGTCCAGTTGATGTCATTCCATGTTTCCCTTTGAGGGATGAATTTTTCATACATATCTACAAGGATCAGAGTCCCATAGATCTTCTGAACATCCCAAAAACTGATTCTAACTTCTCCATGCATCATATGGAAAAAATTCGTTTGTAAACTCCAATGGATCAGTATCTCTAAAACATACTCATCATTTCTATACACATAAATATTCCCTACCCACACTGCCTCATAAATTCCAACATATTATAGATCCTTTTTGAATTATATATAGAATTTTCACACCCAGTACACCGACATTCATGTGGGGATTTCCACCCCCTCCTGGGTGGAAGTCCTAAACTTTCTTCCATGCCTTTGATTGATATGTCTCTGAATCTCAAAATATAGATGAATAAAAATGTGGATTTAGTTAAACTATGTGTGGTTTTATACCTGGAGCACATGGGATGATGCATAAAATATGTTTTAGATGATTTCCCATCATTGAAGTAAGTTCCCATGCTAGAAATGTTGGCAGTTGAAAAATTCTTGTTTTCTTCAAACCAAGAGACTGAAAGGTAGTTCTTTGGAGTTAGTGTGAGAACCTCCCACAAATGGCCATGATCATATAGAAAAATATAGGTGTTTTCTAGAAAATCACAATGATATTTCTTCAAAGACACTATAAGATCAGGAAGAGTGGTGTCACAAATATTGTAATAGTCTTTCCCTACAACATTCATCCTCTCCTAAATACGTTTTCTAGCTTGTTCATCAAAAACTAAAATCTTACTGGGTACCATTTCAACCTATAAAAAATCATCCAATTAGTTTCAAAGTAGATTAATTTTGAATAAAGACACAAAAGTAAGAAAATTTGGAAAAACCATTATTTCACACAACTGGATTTCTCACATGCGTCGCACAAGTTCATCACGAAATCTCCTCGTGCAAGAGAATAATTCATGATCCACATGAAATTCACCCGCTAAAGCCTATGCATCATAAATCCAGGCACATACTATGTCTACACGAAAAATATCTTCAGTGGAGGATCAATGTGGTTGACTAGCATGGATAGACCTGAAAACTCCAAGTCACGAGAGTGGTTTACTGAAATGAGGGAACTATTTATATGCAAGAAAGCTTCCCTACACAACCTGAATATGTGCTCTACCTATTAGGAATACTTGAGTGAAAAACTAGCATGGAATCCCTATGTAAATACCTTGTGTGAACCATTCATCATTTTCATCCCCTTTTCCTCAGGATCAGACCCTCCTCTTTCAGATTGGATCCAATCCTAAAGGGGGATTTTTTTTGACACTTCATTTTTTCTCATGGATTAAAAGGAGAAAAATGTAAATACCTTAGGTAAAAGATAAGGAAATAAGTGGAAGTGGTAAAGGTTTTCAAAGGACCCAAAGACCAATCACAGAAGCACCCTCAAAGTATTGTCTTCATGCAAGA
This sequence comes from Viscum album, assembly GCA_963277665.1. NCBI lineage: Eukaryota > Viridiplantae > Streptophyta > Magnoliopsida > Santalales > Viscaceae > Viscum > Viscum album. Next base: position 1,888,191,657 of record OY728125.1, on the reverse strand, counting down.
TACCTGCATGGAACCCTATGCGGTCAACCTATGCACAAAACCTATGCAAAATTACTCCTTTGACCAAGGTCCTATATTTCCCTATAAGTAGGACCCTTGGGGTATTCATTTATATAGATTGAATTCCCTAAAGGTCAGGTGACACTCTGATCACTCTAGTGCTTTTCTCAATCCATCTGTAACCTTCTAGTTAGTTTTCTAACACCTAAAGAATAAGAAATTGAAGGGGTAGTGAAACTGAAGTCCTCCCAGGGTTTTAAATAGGACAATTCTATGTGATTCATTCTCCCAACCCCTAATTAACAAATAATAGTGTGGATTTAGCTTCTTTAATTAGGTTCTTACGTGACTTACCTCTAGGAACACCTGTACAGACCCTTAAAGTCTTGAGAAAAGTCTCACCCAAGTGTAGTCACCTAGGTAGTTCATCACCCAAGGTGCTACCAATTCATCCAAGTGTACCTACATAGAGCACCCCCTGAATGAACCATTTTGGTTCACCCTGACTTCCATCCTACATGAGCGATCCATTAGGTATTCTCTAAATCTATCCATGGTAGGGCCTCTCCTCCTTCAGATCACTTTTCTGAGAGGGGTCAACTCAAAACCTCCACCAAGACCTTCGGACATGCACAACCATGAAGAGTGGCACACTAACATGCCCTCAATTTTGGTTTGTATTCCTCTGGTCATAGGTTCCCCACACTTGTTTGGTTGGACAATTGGGGTCCTCAGGGTATATGTGGGTTTGTATCCCCATGTTCATGAGAACCCTTACCCCAAGAATAGTGTTATGGAGTTCTCGGTCATGAAAATTAGGGATTGGGACATGTCCACCCCTTTTCATATCTGATACCCAGATCCTATAGTTCCCAGTAGGGAGGGTAAGATTCATGCTTGATTTTCCATTCAATAAGGTATTAGATCCTCCTCTCACTACAGAATCAATTTTATGGAATCCCTATTATAGTAATCTACTATCCTTTCTTGTAGGATGTTTTATTACTTCTCCTCTCCACCTCAAAATCCATAACCTTCATTCCTTCCTCACCTTGTACTCATGTCCAATGTAAATTGAATAGAGGGAATTGTTGTATCCCCAGCCTCTTCCACCAACAGAAAAGGAAAAGTGTATGGTTTTCAGAATCTTTTACTTCTTCTTGTTTCTTACACCAAGCATGATTCATGTGGTATTAGAGTTTTGTGATGATCATGGTACCCACACAATCCACCTGAATGAATGAACTATGATAACTTTGATTCCTTCCATAACCATGATACATGGGATGCCTACCTAAGGCCCAAGATCAATGGGAATCCTCCTCAGGAATAAACCTCAATGTAACCCCCAAATCACCTTGAGATAATACATAACTCATAGACCCTTTAATAGGGAATACTCTTCAAGAATAATCCCCAACTTAATTCTCTAAAAGGACTATACTACGCTTTGAGACTCACTAAAATGCGTGGGATTTGATTCCAATCCAAATGGGATACATAGGAAGCCTCTCTAAGGTTCAAACCCAAATCTCAAATCAACCCTATTCTTCCTGGTCCATATCCACAACATGGTATAATTCAACTTGGAAACTCATATCCCTTCCAGGTTCCTTAGCCTACATTGGCATAAGTACCACACCAAACTTTGACTAGGTACCTTCCACCTAAACATCCTCTCCACACGACATTAAACTATATGGTCAGGTCCTCATCATGTGTCCTTAAAAGTTATAGTGTGCCCCATTAATCAGAACCTAACTATGTGGGTTCTAATTCCTTTCACATAGAAATGTTGGAAGTCCATCTATGGGTTCGATTCAACATCAAAACAAATCTTGTCTCCCCAGATGATGATAAACTCTAGAGTGAATCTCGTCTCCTTGGATGATGATAAACTCCAGAGTGACTTTCATCTCCCTAGATGACAAAAAACTCTAGAGTTCCCCATTATGGGGCTAAAAAAACTAGCCTCATCATTAATAATGATCAAATAATCTTTAAATAGTACATGATAGGATACTATCAACGGAGAACCTCAGATACATACAAACATCTCAATTGATGATGAATCCAAAATACATACAGATGATTCTAAATTCCATACACTCTAATAATTGATTGCTACTTGGGATAACCCACATCATACTTGGGAATTAATAACGGATTCATGAACATATCTTAAATATGTGAGAGTCTTGAAGTAGGAAATAATTCCCCCTAAATGGTTTGATGATCCCAACCTCCCATCCACTTAGCCAATGTGAGTTCTTAAGTATCATTGGTCAAAACACCTAATGATTGACTAACTTTTAAAATAGGTCCCTTTATATATAGAACCATTGGGTTTTTCTGGTTCCAAGAACAAACCTGTTGGAAACTGTTCAGAAATAATAAACTATCACGGGGTATGAATTCTGAGGGAAACAAAAAAAATAGTGAACCTAACATGCATGGATTAAATTTGAAATATCTTTCATAATTTAAAGGGGATGTACTAACCATTCCTTATTAAACCAATCTATTCCCTAAGGAAAACCAATTTCCATTGAAAATAGAGTGCCTCATACCATTATCATATAAAATAGAACCAACTTCTGGGATTACAAGCTGAAGAAATTGTATTCCAAGTAAAAAATCTGGTCCAAAAATACTTCTCTCTACCATGCATAGGTGAATGGGTAGATTGTGGTGTTCAATAAGACTATATCTAACATCTTGAAGAAAATAGAATGTCAGAACAAAAATATTTTTCCCAACAAGCTCCCCAATTCCCTTTGGGCCTATCGGATAATAACTCAATATTACACCCAAGAAACCCCATACACCCTAGTGTATGAAACCAGGGAAGTCTTATCCATTGAGGTTTAGTTTATATCACTTTGAATATAAATTTTTTACCAGAATATACTAGAAAAAATGGTAAAAGTCCATCTAGATGAGTTGTAATTCCTCGAGTAAAGTAAGCCTCAATCCTTGCATAACTTGGAGAGGCATGAGAATAGGATATCAAGATAATTAAACAAGAAGGTTCACCTCTTTTCATTCCTATAGGGTGAAATGGTATTGAATATTAGAATAATGATAATTCCCAGAGAAATGTCACATAATTTGGAGCACAAGTGGGAAGAACCCTACATTATCCATAAGGTCTATTACAATAGAGCATACTCTTTAATCACCATGGATGGAGAGTGTATCACACCTTCTACCAATGATAAGTTTCTCATGTATTACTTCATGTGAAAACCCTTTGGTGGCATTATAACCTTAAACTATTTGAATTTGGTCCAAATTCTATGACATTGAACTAGGATCCATGGTCAAATATATGCAACCTTAAATTGCCACAATCAAGTTCCAAACTCTATCACCTTAAACTATGATCCAGGGTAAAATCTATGTAACCTTAAACTGTGGTATCTAGGGTCTTAGATTTATGACCTTAAACTAATAGCATCCCCTTTGGTCCAAGAACTATGACCTTAAACTATTTTCAACCCCTTTGGTCCAGGAATTATGACCTTAAACTATTTTCAATTGGTCCAATCTCTAACCTTAAACTAGGAACCACAGTCAAATCTATGTGACCTTAAACTATAAAAATCATGTTCCAAACCCTACAAACTTAAACTAGGGGTCATGGTAAAAGATATTTACCTTAAACTACAACATCTAGTGTCTAACCTCTATAAACTTAAACTAATATAATACCCTTTGGTCCAATAATTATTAACTTAAACTATTTAAAACCCCTTTGGTATGAGCTCCATGAACATAAACTAGTAACATCCATAGTTCGAGATGTATGACTTTAAACTATAAATACCAATGTCCTCAGTGCATAAATTTAAACTCCAGTCTCACCCTATGAAATAAAAAAAAAGATGCCCCGCATACCAAGTGTGTGATGAAAAAAACAACATCCTCATCACAAAATGATAAACTATAGCCTTACCCCATTTCATAAACATTGTATTCCCCATGTTAGTTGTGGGATGATTCAATTTCCATGTTAGAGAGGATACCCCCCCCCCCGACTTCTAGCATTGGTCTCTTACCATTCCATGTCCCAAAACTATGTGTGACTTGATTCCCATTTCCATGGGATAAATAGTGATGCTTAGACCCCCTATCTTTGGTCTCAACTATCAATTAATTATAAACACTTCCCCCTGAGGGGAAATTACATTCACCAACATTTGGCTCTTTTTAACCCCTTACAATCTAAGAATTATGACCTTAAACTATGTGAAGTTTGTTTCAAGGTATTTTTATGGCACTTGGGCTTGCATATCCCTTCTTACAAATCAGATTTAACTCCTTCATGCCATAAAATACCTTTAAAACAAAAATTACCCTATTCTAAGAATCTTGACTTTGAATTGTTTTCTAAATTCCCCTGGTCCAAACCTTACAACCATAAACTATGTGAAATTGATTTCAGGATTGTTTTTGCATGGTGTAGAGCCTCCTTGAATCTTTCAAATTAGGTTTTAACTCTTATTAAGCACCTGTATATCCTCAAATTACCTACTCCATGTCCAATAATTATGACCTTAAACCCTATGCATCTGACCTCTTTAGCCCCATATTCACATGGTTTGCTTTATCCTTGATGCTTCAGCAAGCTAATGACCCCACCGCTTTCGATAAGTATATATCACATGATTCCTATTCCCATGGGATATGTAGTGATTCCTAGACCTCATGTATTTGGTCCCAACCACAAAGTAACCACCAAACTACACACTACATATGGCGTTATCGCCCCAAAATTACTTTATGGACCTCCTCTTATGGTATAAGCCCCAATCATATTCCTTGACCCATTAACAAGCCAAGATTACCTTATGACCTAATATGAGGAATAAAGGATTGGTAATCTCAATGCAGAATCCCCACCAACATTCTCATTACTAGATGTTAAAATGTATCCTTACCCCATATAAATTTGGGATGCCTCATATTGCAAATATGAAATGAGTCAATGTCCTCTCTTGAGATGAAATTCCATTATCGGTGTTGGTCTCCTACTATGTCATGCCTCAAAACTACGTATGGATTGATTCTCTTTCCCATGGGATATATATTGATGCTCAGATCACACATCCTAGGTCCATACTTCATCATTGAATCATCATGAGGTATTTTCCCCTCAGCACCATGACATTGACTTGGGTATGATTTGTTGAGTATTGTGTATAAAATGGTATGTTTTCCTTCATTACACATCATTTAATCACTCTTTCATGACATATAAGCCTCTTTAGGACACACATTCCCTTAGGTCCAAGCTCTATGACCTTAAACTAGCATTTACCCTTTCTGTTTTGAGCTCTATGACCTTAAACTAGTAACATTCATTGTCCGATTTATACAACTCTAAGCTAAAAATCCAAAAATCATCATCAAAAGATGTTAAACATTATCCCTAACACATATAAAATTGGGATTCATTATACGAAATGTATAGAATGGCCAAAAAAATTCCTCAGAACACATTGTTGAATTGTAGCCTTAACCCATATAAAATCAAGATGCCTCATATAACAAGTATAAGAAGACCAAAAGAAACTTCCTCAGTGCATTATTCTAAACTATATTATTACCCCATATAACAGACATAAGATTCTCCATATGACTAATATGAGATGATTTGATATCCTTTCTAGAGATGACTCCATCCCTCTGGTGTCGGTCACCTACCTTGTCATGTTCTAGAACTACATATGTATTGATTCTCATTCTAATGGGATACATAGAGATGCATGGATTTCATATCCTAGGTCCATCCCTACCATTAAATCATTACAATTTATTTCCCCTTGCAGTTTAGGCTTGATCCTCACTTATTGATATGGTCATATAGTACATTCAAGTGCATAGTAGAGTAGCTCCTATGACACTCATCATTTCATCTGAGACATTCTCCACTTCCATATTCATGCTTCATGATTTCTTTTATTTTCATAACCATCATCCTCACAATTTGAAAATTATTCCTAATGGAAATATTTTTTGGCCACACTATCTCATTGGATTCTTTGGGATCATGCCTCAAAGTATCCTTGGTAACAGATTGAATCTCCCATGTTTTGAACTTATAAAATAGTTGATCCCACATTTTTTCACCCCATTCTACACTGACATAGGTGTGGAACCTGTGTTTTGAACATGGTAAATAGTTTTTACCTACTCTTTGATCATTCCCCTTTTATTATCCAAGTCTTTAAAGTCACAATCTACCCTCATGTGATTTTTTGTTCACTTTTTCCCCTTGTTGTGTTCTTCCCAACAAAAAATTAGAAATCATTACAACTTCTTGTTTCTCACATTGAGAATGGATCATAGGATTTGGGAAGGGAGTTTTCTTCAAGCATGGTTTAGATGCATGAGTACCTTTTGGTTCAACCTCTATGACCTTAAACTAGGAGCCTAATTCCAAGTATCATGAATTTAAACTATGTACAAGTCATCCTAGGAATGTATCATGTGAATTTGTGACTCCTTATCCCCCAATTAATATCGGGTAACTTCCCTTTTATTCCATACATACTCCTTTCTAAAATTCTCACCTATGGTCTAGGAATTATGACCTTAAACTTTGTTCAATTGGTCTGAACTCTATGAATCAAACTAGGATATACAGTTTAAGCATCACAACCTTAAACTATATGCAAGGCATCTTAGATATTTTATGTGTTAAAGGGCCTCCTATGATCCTCATTCATGTTAGGTTACCTCTCCCCTATGTCACACACATCCCTTTGAGACACAAAACCCTATGGTACAAGCATCATAACCTTAAACTCTATGTGACTTACCCTAGATTATTTTCCTTGGTGCTGGGCCTCGTAGGAATACTATTTTTATTGGTCTTGAACCCTTCATCATCGTAAGAACCTTTCTAGGGGGATAACCTTAGGTCCAAGCATTAATACCTTAAAATATATGCAACACCATGATCCAAGTTCTATGACCTTAAATCAGGAGTCATGGTCTGATAATTACCACCTTAAACTATTTTAAACCCTATAGTCTAAGCATTATGTCAATAAAATATTTGAAACTTCTTGATATGGTTGGTATAAATTTAAACTATAAAATTAAAAAGGTACAAATGTATGTTAGTTTGAAACACTATAGGGAAAATCAAATCAAGATTCAGACTTTTCCATCCTCTGGTTTCACCCACAACATGGGAAAAAATAAGGGGGTTATTTCATCGGGTTTTTGATGGGATGTGGAATGGTTTCCCCTTGATGGACTGATTGAGGAATATTTTAATTCCTTTCTCAATTACACACATCGTGTTCTTCATCTGTCTCATCTCCCCTAGAAACTCCTAATGGTTTCATTATCCATATCTGATTACAGACCATCTTTCCAAAGGCCGACAGTCATCTGAATTTTCAGGCCCAGTGACTCTTGGGGACTCACATTGGTTGAGAAGATGGGAGGTCAAACTCATCAAACCCTTTTTCGGGGGAATTTTTTCCTAATTTAGGAATATATTATAGATTTAAGACATGTTAATTAATCTCTTCCTAGTCCTGATGTGGGACCGACTACCCTAACAAAATGACTGTGGGTTAATTATCTATTGTATGCAACGAACCGGGATTTCTTTGGGGAATATGTCTGTATTTATCTAAGGTTCCTTATCATTTTTTAGTAAAGAGTGGTTTCTTATATGTTGAAACTATATGACCAAATATTTCAGGCTATTCTCTTGTATATGGAGGCGGAGAATATCTCAATGATGGGATTGAGCCATTATGAAGCATCCTACGTATTTTAATGACCTGAACTTTTGAATAATATTTTGTTTCCTGAATTTTTGTATTATTTAATTTTTTACTCAAAAAAACTATATCCATTTATTAATGAAGTGAGTATAATTTAAACTTGACCATCAAATTTTGATCGTTATATGACCATTGGTCAACATGAATGTTGGAAACAATAATATTTTTTAATGTTATAATTGCTGTTTAAAATAGAAATAATAATGGATAATTAATGAAAAAAGAAGAGTCTATGGCCTCATCCAGTAGACTTGGGTTGTAAGAATCCCATATTTTAGAGCTTGGTAAGGAGGTAGATCTATTGGGCTTTGCTCTAGACCAATCCCAAGATGAGCGTCAACATGTTAATTTTGAATGTAATCACCTTTGGGAGAAGTTCAAGCTAATAGAAATCACCACTCGGGAAATGTTGTTTGAGCCACACAAAGATTATATTACCATTTCACACCTTACTCTTAGGTCTTATGCAGGTGTTATAAAGAGTTATGTAATGAGACCTTAGTTACTTTGTATATTACTTTTGTATAAATAAAATTTATATATCTTATTATGGTAAATTTTTGAATTTCAAATGTCAAAATAAATATAGGATGAATTATTAGAACATTAATATTATTGATGAATATTGAAAAAAAGAGTATTTTAAAATATATTTTTTATACTTTAAATAATTAATAATGTGAAATGATTTTCAAAAAACAGACATATACAGTTGTGAACAATAAGAAATTTAGAGTCTGATAAGATCAACTTAATTTTTGGTGAATAGAAAATTTTGAATAGGATTATTACCCTTATGAATAGTAATATGACCAATGGAATAGTAACCTCACTTAATTAAGTATAAATATAATTTAGGCATCTTGAATGGTAATATGATAAAATAGCATAAGTAAATAATGGTTTCAAAAATTATTAGTTAAGTATTAGTATTTTTTCAGGTAAATAGTGATTATACATAAAAATTAAATATATCATATTTAGAAAGTTATTTTCACAAAGTGAAGTTTATTTTTGAATTCAGAACATTGAAATTAGATTAGGGTGAATTTATGATATTTTTATAAAATGTTTTGTTTTTCAATGAATAGTAAAAATACCGTTTTTGGGTTTTCGGTGTATTTTATTGCATCATAATGATGTAATATGTAATTTAAAATGATGGTCGACTCATTTTGATTAAAATATTATATTATGTGTCCCAAGTGGAAAAAAACATGGGAAAATACCATGTCCAAGCCCATGGTTTTGCAAATACCACTAATAAGGTGTCCCTTGAAAATTAATAAACTATCCCCTCACTTTTGCTATAAATATCAACTCATTCCTTCATTACATTCATTCCCAATTTATCCTCAACTAATATATGGCCTTTTTAGCTCCCAAGGATTCCTATAAAGGTTTTTTCAAGCCCCCAAGGTCCCAACCTTAGAGTTTTTTGAAGTTACTCTTCCAGGTTAGGGAGCCTTTCACCCTCCTCTTTTAGTCAAGAATTCTTTTATGTTATGTATTTTAGTTTCCATTTTATTATGTTTTGGTATGTTATTATATATCCTTATTTCTATAAATTTTATTTCCAAATTATTAGATACCCTTTTTTCTCTCATCAACTCATTTTCTAAAGTTTTAAGTGACGTCGTTAGGCTGTCGAATTTTCCTAATGAAATTCTCAACTTCTCTTTTTTCCATTCATGTTCTCTTCTATGTGGTATGTATTTAAAGTTTCCATAACATGTTATTATTTCCATTTTATTATGTCCCTATACTATATTATTATTATTTTATGAATGGGTGACCCTTGTCCCATATCTTTTTAATGTTTTCTAAAACCATGTTGCATAGTCGTTATACTGTAGAATTTTTATCTCAAATTCTATCTCTTTTTCTCAAGAAATTCTATTATTTTATTTATGTGAATACCCAAAACTATTTCATTTTATAGGGTATTCATATATACATAAAAATTATATATTTTATTCTAGAATTGACATGCATAAAACCATCATTCCCTTTTCATGGGTTATAAATCATATAATGATCATGTTTTTAAGAACTTTTTAAAACTCCATGATTTTTATATGAAACCCATATATTTTATTATATATGGGTTATTTATGAAATTTTTGATTATGATATATGTGGATCACTTGAAAATAAATACATATTAAGATTTATTCCTGATAGTGCTCCAATTCATTGTGTAAATAAATTAATCTCTAGAGATGGCAAGTTTTATGATACCTTGGTGGATAACCTTGGTAATTTTTATGACACATTGGGGGTGGACCGTGGTGATATTCTTATGAATGTATAAATTAAATTTTTTAGCCACATTTTCATGATATGATTCAATTTATTATTATCATGATATTTCTCTACTCATTCCTTTATGATATTTCCTCATGTTCTTATTTTATTCTCTCAAGTTCACATGTAAATTGTTTTCCCTGTTTTTCCTTATTGGGCCTTATGCTCACTCTTTCCTTTAATGTATGTCCCCAAGTTATGAGATTATGTAATTGTAATTATGATGAACATTTCAATAATCCTTTCAATAGTATTAAAATATTTTTTTACATTTCATGTATTATGTTCCTTTTTTCAATACATTAGACTTTAAAGATGCTCTGTTTGTAAAATGTAATGAAAAGTTATGTAATAAGTATTCGGGATACCATAGTTGGTATAAAAGTATAGTTTAGTTATTTTTGGAAATTAGGATATAGAAAATTTAGGAATAAACCTATATAAAAGTTTAAATATAGGAAAACTTCCTAGTATTTTGGTGAAATATTAAATAAGTGGTTTTCGAACAAATAAATACCTGTCTGGATACGAACAAGTGGATATGGCTTTAATATAGATGTATCTATGGGTAAAACCCAAAAAAAACCCACTTTGAGATAGAATCGAATGGAACCGGTGCATGAAAATGAGCCTTAATACACTTCTAGTTTGACACTCTTGGGGGATATGTTTGGTTAATCACACACTTTTTATGAATCATTATAAAGGATTTATATAGAAATGTAATTATTGTCAAAGAATAATATGTTTAATCATGAAGTTTTAAGACATAAAAATACTTTATAGTTAAAATATTCATAAATGAAATAATATTCTCACTAATATTTTATTCTTTTAGAAAATGGCAGGAAATAGGAGAAACCATGCAAATGATGACCGCAATGGACCATGTGCTGATGGCCCTCTGATGGACATCAGAATGGAAACTTTCATGAGAATAATGAAACAACTGACTCAAGTTATAGGAAATATCTTGAATAAAGACGAGAGAGTGATTTCACCATGAAGGGAAAATGTTTCTACTGAGTCCTTTATGCATCAATGACCACCAACCTTCAGTGGATCTACCGACCCATTGATTTATGAATAGTGGATCAGCTCTATTGAGAAGATCTTTTCTATGCTCCACCTTGGATGTTTACTAATTAGAGGGAGAAGCTGATCAGTGGTGGGAACTAGTTAAAAACATGAGTCTAAGAGTGGAGGTCAAATATTTGTAGTGGGAGGAGTTCATATGGATCTTCTTCAATAAGTATTTCCCTCATTCAATGAGAACAAAAATAGAGAAGGAGTTTCTTGAGATGAAGTATAAGGAGAATGGGTCTATTGGAAGCTATGATGTTAACTTCAAAAGACTTTCTCGTTACACCTCTATATTTTTCATGGATCCTAATGGGAAGGTTAATAGATTCATTGGTGGACTAAGACATCATCTTCCGAATAATCAATCCAACTGAGACTATGACAGATATGAGGAGATTGGGCAGAGTGATATAAAAGTAAAACTAGAGTTTACTATAATGAAATGCTCTCATAAATACAATGACAATAATAGATCAATGGATCCAAGCTTAGGGAGGAGCTTTGATTAGAGAAGAGGAGGCAAGAAAGTGAAATGTCCCATGCATAATAAATGTGGGAAGAACTATTTGGGGAACTATCTTCTCAAAAGTGGGAAGTGCTACAAGTGTGGAAGAGATTTTCATATCGCGTGGAATTATCTAAGTGAGGTGAATCCTCAACCTCCCAAAAATAATGACAAAGGGAAGATGGTTCATGCCCTACCTGAAGTCCAATGCTTCAAGTGTGGACAACCTGCTGACTTTTCCAATCATTGTCCAAATACAAGGGAAGTGGAGGGGAATCACCATCAGCCTCAGTAAATGACAAGGGAGAAAGGTTGTGATTTTTCTATCACGACAGATGATGTTGAAGCTCCAAATGATGTGGTGGAAGGTACAAATGTTGTTCTCTCAATACTAGGAAGTACTTTTTTTGATTCTGGTTCAATGCATTCTTTTATTTCCTCTGAGTTTGCAAAGAATTTAGAATCAACCCCTGAATTGATAAAAGTAGAGTTATAAATCAAGACTTCTTGAGGGATTATCCAAAAAAAAGTATTTAGAAACTATAGTATTTACTTTAGTGAGAAAAATATTATCTCAAATCTAGTAGTCATTCCCACGTTGTAATTTGACATTATACTAGGGATGGACTGGATCTCAAAGTATAATGATAAGATCAAATGCAGAAGAAAGGAAATACCAGTAGTCTTGAATAGGAAACCTACTGTTATATTCCAAGGATAGATTTATCAACCTGATCCTTATTTAAAAGCACCTCCTATATCCTTCTATATAGAGGTTATCAGTGAAGAAGAAGAAGGAAATGAGAGTATAAGGATAGAAAATGTCCCCATATTCTAGGAGTACATAAAGGTACTTTCTGAGGAGTTACTCAGACCACCCCTAGAAAGAGAGGTAGAGTTCTCAATTGAACTTGTACTTGGATCTCATCCGATATCAAATAACCTGTATAAGATGGAAAATGTGGAGCTGTAAGAATTAAAGAAACAACTCCAATATCTTTTGGAGAAGGGGTTTATCCGACCAAGTGTGTCTCTTTAGGTAGCACTTGTTCTCTTTATGAAGAATAAGGATGGATCAGTGTGGCTATTCTTTGATTATAGAGAACTAAATGGGATCACAATGAAGAAAAAATACCCTCTTCCAAGAATTGATAAATTATTTCACCAACTTCTTGGGGCTTAATTATTCTCTAAGATTGATCTATTATTTGGTTATCATCAATTGAGGGTGAAGAAATAATATATTAAAAAAACTTCCTTTTGATCAAGATATGGGCATTATGAGTTGGTTGTGATACCCTTTTTATTGACTAATGCTCCTACTATTTTTATGGATTTGATGAATAGAGTCTTTAAGGACTTCCTTGATTACTTTTTGGTAGTTTTATTGATGATATTTTGATATATTCTAAAAGTCTCAAGGAGAATGAGGATCATCTAAGAGTTATTTTGAAAACTCTATGGATGGAGAGGATTTTTGGAAAGTTTAGTAAATGTGAATTTTTGTTACAACAAGTTTCTTTCTTGGGGAACATTGTAACCAATGAAGGAATCACAGCTGAACCCACAAAGACAAAGGTTTTAGAGGAGTGGCCTCAGCCTACAACAATAATAAAGATTCATAGTATCCTTATATTGGTGGGATATTATAGGAGGTTTGTGAAAAACTTAATATGACTTTATAATCCATTAACCAAGTTAACTCAAAAAGGGGTCAAGTTTATACAGAAAAAGGAGTGTGAGGAAAGTTTCCAATAGCTAAAGAAGAGATTGGTTACTGCACCCATGTTAACTCTGCCCTCAAGAGAAGAAGTGTTTTTTATTTTTATCAATGCATCTCTAAAAGGTCTTGGGTGTGTCCTCATGAAAAATGACAAGGTGATTGCTTATGTATCTCAACAGTTGAAGAATCATGATCAGAACTATCATATGAATGATCTTGAGCTGGATATGGTCATTTTTTCTCTGAAGATATGGTGGCACTATCTTTATGGGGAGAAGTGTGATATATACAAAGACCATCAAAGTTTGAAGTATATTTTCACAAAAAAGGAATTGAAAATGAGACAAAATAGATGGTTGGAACTTCTTAAAGACTATGATTGTTCAATTCATTATCATACAAAAAGAGAAAACAAAGTTGCTAATGCATTAAGTAGTAAAGACCCAGTTGTTCTGTCCATGATGAGGATTCAAAGATATCCTTTGATCAATAACCTATTAAAGTTAGAAATGGGAATTGTAAGGGAAGGGACATCATCAAACCTAACCCAAATGATTTCTCAACCATCATTACTAGAGATTATTGAGAAAGCTCAGAAAGAAGATCCTTTATTACTGAATAAGTTTGAGGTTGTGAAGGATGGGAAGTTTCTTGAGTTCAATATTGATCAACAAGGTGTACTAAAATTTTGTACAAGACTATGTGTTCCATCTATTCCATGAATAAAGATGGATTTGATAGATGAAGCTCATATCTCTACTTTCTCTATAAATTCTAGAAGCATGAAAATGTATAGGGGCCTTCATGATTATTATTGGTGAGATAATATGAAAAGGGAGATTGCTGACTACACTAAAAGTTGCTTAGAATGTCAGCAAGTGAAGGTAGAGCGACAACTTCCTAAAGGGGTATTACAATAGCTACCCATACCAGCATGGAAGTGGGACAATATCACTATGGACTTTTTCACTGGTCTCTTGAGAACTTATGAAGGAAACAATGTGATATGGGTTATAGAAGACCATCTCACCAAGACAGTCTATTTTATCTCTATTTTGTAATATTTCTCTCTTGATCAACTTTCCAGGATTTACATGAAAAAAGTGGAAAGTCTACACTACCAAAAAACAGTTTTTCCCACTGCCAACCTTTATCACTGCTAACAAAAAAGCACTGATAAAGGGGGCATCTATATCAAGGCTAAAAAAAGGGCTGATAAAGGGCACCTTTATCAGCACTTTTTTTAGCGCTGATAAAGGCCCCCCTTTATCAGCGCTTTTTTTAGGAGCGCTGATAAATGGGGGGTCTTTATCAGCGCTTTTTTTAAAAGCACTGATAAAGGTTCGACTTCAAAAAAAATTAATTAAAAATAATATATTAATATATAAATATAGTTATATAGTTATATTTATATAAATATAATATATAATTTTTAAATATATTTTAAATAATTATAATTATATATTTACACTTAATATACTTAATATATAAGATATTTAGTGAAAATGTCTTATAGAAAATTAAAAAAAATATTTTTAATTAATAATTTTCTAATTATTATAGAGTAATAGTCATTTAATAATAATTTGAAGACTAAAAAAAATTAAAAATAGATCCAAAATATGTTGAAAACGCAACTCGAACTTCAAATGACCATAACTTTTGATCCGGGTGTCCGTTTGAGCTCTACAACATATCAAATCGAAGCCTACGACGAGATCTACATTCTAGTGACCCAAGAAAAGCCTCAGTCACATTTTTAGAGGCCAAAAAAGGCCCAGAAGGCCTCAAAAACTGAGTTTTTAGTCAGGGTACCCCGATTTTTTAATAATTTGTGTATTTTCAACCTCGTTTAAAGGGGGGTATTATTGGATTTTTTTTGGTGGGGAATGAATTTATTCCAAGTTATTACATTCATATTGATATTATGTATTTGAAATTTCATCATTTTTTATAATGCGTTGCTATTTATAATCAAATATATAACAATATATACATATTTTTTATATATTCACACATAAAAATTTAATTATAAATATAAATAATAAAATATATTTACATATAAAATATATTAGATTTATCTAAATAATAACTAATATCCATTTTATTTAAAATACAAATATATGAATATTTATATACCTATATATTAATCCAACTATATATATATATTAATATAACTACATATATATATTAATATAATTATAAATATATATATTAATATCACTATAAATATATATATTAATATAACTATATATATATATATATTAATATATATATATATATATATATATATATTACAATGAAATCTATCATGAATTGATAAGGATATTCTAGTTTGAGGCATTATACATGTTTCCAAGCCAATCCCATCTATGTTCGAAAGTGGTGAGAGAGTATTACTTATTGGGACCAAGTACCATTCAAAAGATGGATGAGACAGTAAATCTGAGTCAAAAGAGGTTAAAGATTTGTCATTGTTTCCATAAGTCTTATTCTAATCAAGGATTCCACATGAAGGACTTACAAGTCAGTGATTATGTGTTTCCTTGTGTATATGTAATATTGGGACACATGCACTTTGGAAAATAGGGGATGTGGTCACAAATATTTGAATATTTATATAACTATATATTAATCTTACTATATATATATATATATTAATATAACTACATATATATATTAATATAACTATATATATTAATATAAACATATATTACTATACGAATAAATATAACTAAATATATATATATATATATATATCATAAATAAGAGAACAAATCAATGTAGGGGAGTGGAAAAGGCTTCAGGCGCACAGGGGGGAGGTCTCGAGATCAAATCTGGGTGGAGCCAGAGGTGCGTGCACAAGGGGGATTTAGAGGGGCTAGCGCTGAGTGCTGATAAAGGGTGGAGTCGGTGCGTGCGGGCATTGGAGGTGCGGGAAAGCGCTGATAAAGGGGGGCTCAAGCATTGTAAAAATCCCCCCTGAGATTGGCAGTATTTTTTTTTAATTTTTTTTAGTTTTATCATCACTAAAAAAAGCGCTGATAAAAGGGGTATTTTATCACCTCTAAAAATAAAGTGCTGATAAAGGACCCTTTTATCAGTGCTTTTTTTAACACTGATAAAAGACCCCTTTTATCAGCGCTTTTTTTAGCACTGATAAAAGTGGTCTTTATAAGAACTTTTTGGAGCGCTGATAAAGGGGACCCCCCTATCTTCACTGGCTTTAACAACAATTTTCTAGCACTGATAAAAGGGGTATTTGTAGTAGTGCTACATGTAGTTCCACTTTCTATTGTATCTGATTGCGATCCAAGGTTCACATCAAAATTCTGGATAAGTCTTCAACACGCATAGAGTACCGAATTGAATTTCAGTGTAGTCTATCACCCCCAAAATGATATCCAATTTGAAAAGACTATTCAAACACTCGAGGACATTCTGAGAACATGCTCCATGGAATTTAATGGTGGATGGGATCAACATATCCCATTAGTTGAGTTCTCTTACAACAACAGCTTAGACTCGAGCATTCAAATGGAACCTTATAAAGCTCTATAAGGGAAGTGATTTAAAACTCCTACTTTTTTGGGATGAAGTTGGTGAGAGAAATCTTCTTGGGCCTGATCTTGTGCAAGAGATGACAGAAATGGTTCATTCCATCGAAAACACATTAAGGCTACTCAAAGTCAGAAAAAGAGCTATACTGACATCCATCGAAGGGACTTGGAGTTTGATGTTCGTGATAAATTCATTCTTCTAATTTCATATTGTAATAGATTCATGAGGTTTTGGAAGAAAGGGAAGCCCAACCCTAGGTACATTTGACCCTATGAAATCCTTTATCACATAGGAGTAGTGGCCTATCAGTTCGAACTTCCTCCAGATCTTGCACAAGTTCATGTTGTCTTCCATGTTTCCCTCTTGAGTAAGTACATACCTGACCCTTCACATGTACTAAATCTAAAGGTGGTACAACTAGAACATGACCTCTCTTTTGAGGAGAAGTTGGTGGAGATCTTGGATCATAGAGACAAGGTTCTACACAACAAGACTACCCACCTTGTTAAAGTGTTTTGGAGAAACCACATATATAAAGAAGCCACATGGGAACCAGAGGAGTCTATGAGGCAGATGTACCCACACCTTTTCTCTTCTAAAGGTATGAGTTGAAATTTCAGGGATAAAATTTATTAAGGGGGGAAGAATGTAATGACCCGAACTTTTGAATACTATTTTATTTCCTGAATTTGTGTGTTATTTTATTTTGTACTCAACAAAACTATATCATTTTATTAATGAAGTGAGTATAATTGAAATGTGACCATCGAGTTTTGATCATTATATGACCATTGTTAAATATTACCATTGTAAATGATAATAATTTTTAACGTTATAATTATTGTTTAAAATAGAAATAATAATGTATAATTAGTACAGAAAGAAGAGTCGACGACCTCATCCAATAGACTCGGGCTATACGAATCCCATCTGTCAAAGCTTGGGAAGGAGGTAGCATCACTGGGATTATCTTTGGACTAATCCCAATCCAAGATTTAACATGTTAATCTTGAATGTAATTTTCTTCGGGAGAAGTCCAAGCTGATAGAAATCACCACTCAGGAAATGTTGTCTGAGCCACCCCAAGATTCTATCACCATTGCACACCTTACTCTTAAGTTCTATGTAGGTGTTATAAGGGGATATGTAATGAGGTATTAGTTACTTTGTGTAATCCCTTTTTATAAATAAAATTTTTATTTCTTATTATGGTAAATTTTTTGAATTTCAAATGTCAAAATAAATATAAGATGAATTTTTAGAAGTTTCATATTATTGATGAATATTGAAAAAAAATATTATTTTAAAACATTTTTTATACTTTAAATAATTAATAATGTGAAATTATTTTCAAAAATAGACATATACCATTGTGATCATTAAGAAATTTAGATTCTGATAAGATCAACTTAATTTTTGATGGATAATAAATTATGAATAGTAATATTACCCTTATGAATAGTAATATGACCAATAGAATAGTATCCTCACTTAATTAAGTATAAATATAATTTAGGAATCTTTAATGGTAATATGATATAGTTGCATAAGTAAATAACTATTTCATAAATTATCAGTTAAGTATTAATATTTTTTCGGGTAAATAGTGATTTTACATAAAAATTAAATATCTCATATTTTGAAAATTATTTTCATAAAGTGGAGTTCATTTTTTAATTCAAAACATCGATATTATTTTAGGGTGAATTTATGAGATTTTTATAAAATGTTTTGTTTTTGGTGAATAGTAAAAATACAGTTTTTGAGTTTTCAGTGTGTTTTATGACATCATAATGATGTAATATGTAATTTAAAATTCTGATAGACTCATTTGGATTAAAATATTATATGAGGTTTCCAAAGTGGCCAAAACCCTGGGAAAATACCATGGGAAATCTCATGGTTTTTGAAATACCACTAATGATGTGTCCCTTGGAAATTAATAAAATAATCCCTCACTTTTTCTATAAATAACAACCCATTCCTTCACTCCTTTAATTCCAAATTCCTCCTCAATGGATATATGGTATTTTTTCCTCCCAAGGTTCCCTCTAGACCCCAAGTTCCCGACCTTCAAGGTTCATATGTTACTCTTCAAGGTAAGGGACCCTTTCACCCTCCTCTTTTAGTCAAGATTTCTTTTTTGTTATGTCTTTTAGTTTCCATTTTTTTGTTGGGGTATGTTCTTATATACCCTTATTGATTTACATTTAATTTACAAATTATGATAGACCATTTTCTCTCTCATCAACTCATTTTATGAAGTTTTATGTGACGTCGTTAGGCTGCGGAATTTTCATAAGGAAATTCTCAACTTCTCTTTTTTCCATTCAAGTTATCTTCTATACGTTATATCTTTAAAGTTTCCATACCATGTTATTATTTCCGTTTTATTATATACCTATCTAAAATTATTAGTATTTTTTTAATGGGTTACCCATTTTCCCTCTCTTTTTAATGTTTTCTAAAACCATGTTTCATAGTTGTTATGTTGCAAAATTTTCATCTCAAAATCTCTCACTTTTTCTTAAGAAATTATCTTATTTTATTTATGTGAATACCAAAAACTATTTCATTTCATGGGGTATTCATCAAGACATAAAAATGATATATTTTATTTTTTAATTTACATACATAAAACCCTCATTCCCTTTCTGTGGGTTATAAATGATATAATGATCATGTTTTTAAGCACTTTTTAAAACACCATTATCTTGATATAAAACCCATCACTATTATTCTCTATGGGTTATTTATGAAATGTTTGATTATGATCTATTTGTATCAAATTAAAATAAAGACATATTAATGGTGTTCCTTGATATCTATCCAATTCATTGGGAAAAAAATTAATCTCTAGAGATAACAAGTTTTATGATACCTTGGTGAATAACCTTGGTAATTTTTATGAAACCTTGGGGATGGACCTTGGTGATGTGATTATGAATGTATAAATTAAATGTTTTATAATTTTTTTTAATATATTATTCATGTTATTATTATCATGATATGTCTCTTCTCATGACTTTATGATATTTCCTCATGTTCTTATCGTATTCTCTCAAGTTCCCATGTATACTTTTTTCCCTATTTTCCCTTACTGGGCCTTATGCTCACCCTTTACTTTGATGTATGTCCCCAGGTTATGAGATTTAGTAATTGCACTTAGTATGAATATTTCAATAATCCTATCAGGAGGATTAAAATATTTTTTTACGTTTCATGCATTATGTACCTTTTTTCCAAGACACTAGACTTTACAGATCCTCTGTTTGTAAAATGTAATGAAAAGTTATGTAATAAGAAGGTGGAATTACATAAGTATACTGATTATTGTAGGAATCAAAACCCACATAGTTTTTTTTTGTCTCACATAGTTTAATTCCATTCTAAGAATACTATGTTTGGGTAGTGAGACACCATGTATTTGAGCTTAAGTCTTAAGGAGACATCCTACGTATCCTGGTGGTGGAAGGAATCAGAGTCATTGTAGTTCAGTCATACTGAGGCTAGTATTCTGAATCTACCCTTGAAACCCTAGGTAAATAGTGAAAATTTTCTAACCAATGTGAATCCCTAAGCCCACGTGAGTCATTCTCATTGTGAGAAACAAGGGGTAGTACTTGATCACTACCATTGATTTAGGTATATGGGGCTTAGATATCAGGATTTTTTTGGGTAGTCAGTATGGAGCTTGATCCTCAAGGATAGGTAGCCTACATATCTTGAATATGGCAGGAATCAGAGTTGTCATAGTTCCTTTTATGTTGGAGATTACACACTAAGGCTTCCTTGATGACTAGGGATCTAATGCTTTATGAGTTGTTCGTTGTGTACCCATAATCCCATGAGATCCATGCTCGTTGAGAGAAATAATGGGGATTACATGATCAACCTCATGGAATATGGTTATGAGACCTATGTATTAGGGTAGTCCTTAGGGTGTTTGATATGGATCTCAGGCCTTTAATGAGGCATCCTACATATCCCATTTATGGAGAGAATCAGAGTTCTCATAGTTATTTTTTTGTTGGGGCTTACACACTGAGGTTGTCCTGATGAATGAGCCTTCTTATCTGGAAGGTGTCACATGACCCAGCTGGATTTCCCTGGAAGTAATCATGTGACTTGTCTCGACACATGTCGAGGGTTTTGTGGGATCCATGGTGGCATGGTCTAAGGGATGTCTCATGTCTTGGTTGAAACCTCTAACAGACATCACGAGACTAGGCTGACATGTCCAAGGGGTGTTGAATGTCCTGGATGACACTTCCGAGAGACATCGTGAGACTATACTGACATGTCCAGGGGATGCTTTTGGTCTTAGGTGATTTTTCTAGGGTTTTTTCAAAGAGTTGGGTTTTCATTTCCAGATGTGTTGGCGAGACTTGACTGACACGAGAGGGTGTCGTTATATGAGTCAGGTGATATATACGAAGGATATCATGATTACATGGAGACACACCTAGAGGGTTCACATTATCCAAGTGGTATAGTCTAAGGGAGGTTTTCAAGACTAGTCTTGATATGTCTGGAGTGCTCTGCATGTCCCCAATGATGTGTCAAAGGGGATGTCGTGAGATCCGAGTGACATGACTTGGTACTATTTCATATCTTTGAGTGAAACCCATGAAGTATATGGAGGTATTTCATCATGAATTCCACTTCAGTCTTCCACTATGAATCCTGACATTTTCCATTATATTGCGAGTGGCTTGGATCAGTTTAGTGTATGTTTGTTTGGGTCTTGCGTGATATGGAATACATGTGATAGTGTCTTTGTATGTCTCACTAGAATTCCTTTTGGTGACCTTTGATAAATCATGTGAAGGGATTTATGTATAGTTTATGAATACTCTAGTGGTCTACTGGTGTATTACCTAGAAGAAATTCAACTATTCGCGTGGTCAGTGGTGTGCAGAATCCTAGAGTCTTAACATCGTCATGTGTAGTAACATCTTGGGTCCAAACTTATAGCATCCAACCAACCAACCCTTTCTTCAAGTTAGAGTGTATAATTTATAGGATTTGATATTTTTTTACACACCGGTTTGTGCAGGGCATCTGGCATGATTCTAGGCTGGAGTCGATGCGAGGTCTGGTGCTGCCCGGTTTTACGAGTCTCTACGGTGGACCGTGTTAAGGGAGTCGCCTGATTTTCAGTGATCACAAGTCCATCCTTCCTTTATTTTATTATTTCTAACTATTTAGGACTTGTTCTTTGAAGAACTTCCATGTCATCATTTTGACATTTCCAAGGGTCTTTGAAAGATCCAAATGACTTTTGGAAGGCATTCGCGAGTCCTTGGATGGCTTGTCTTTGTGTCTTATGGGACCACTCTGAGGGTGCGCTGGGCACATCGCATTCCCTTCAGCGACAAAGAACCATGATTTAATCCTCCTTTCCTATCTCCTTTGATTTATATGATGAAGGTCAGGAGTCATGCGAGATTGCACATATGGTTTGGAAGAAATTTCCTTTATTTTTTGGATATGCGCTGCATGACCAATATGTGTTGCATAGTGGTTCATGAACATTCCATGGAAAATATATCCATTTCTCCTTAGAGTGCCATGAATTTTCCTATACATATGCAAGTCCTTCTGTGCAATGAGGCTGACAACCCAGAGGGACCTCACAAGATGCACCAGATAGGTCATCAGGGATTTGCGGTGCATCACATTTCACCTGGGGCATGTGTTTCATGTCTTTCTATGACTGCAAACACCACTCAACTCCTCCATTTTGATTCCCATTGTTTTATGTGATAATAGTTGGATGGTATGTAATTTTTCTCAAGTAAGATATATTATTTTTACTCAATTTTATATTGGTTTCTCATGTGATTAATATGGATCATATGAGAGTGTGAAAGTATATTGTGGAAAAAACATGAGTATGTCCTTAGGGTGTCACAGAGTTGTCCAAACATTCCTAGAGGCTTCCTTGTGGCATGAATGATGAGCCGAATGGGTTTTCCGACATGAACTAGATAGTTCATGGTGCATTGTGCGTCTTCAGGGGTGTGTCTCATGTCTTCTAGTGACCGCAGACCCCTCTCGCCTCCTAGTTATCTCCTTCATTCTTTGTGAGGAAGGCTATGGGATCATGCGAGATGTCTTGGACATCATATAGGGATTTTATTCTTCCTAATGATGACTTGTCATGTGATCTCTGTGGCCACCAGGGGTCTCTACCTTTTAATGTCACTCCCTTTTATTTTTTATGGAATCTAGGTGGTTTTTCAGGAACCTTCTAATGAAAAACTACATGTCTTTGGAGGCTCCCATCCATCTATCATTGTTCCTCCACTGGTGAGCATGGGTTTTCGTTGAGGAGGGTTCTTCGGGACTTTCTACGATATAGGTACCATGCATGGAGACTTCACATGACCTTAATATGGTCACACATTCACAAGTCTTTTAGAGGCTCTACGATTCTTCATCCATCCTATTCTTTATTGATCCAATGGGAAAGATAATACCCACATTCAGGTGTTTCTTCCCTTGTGATTTTACTAATGCATTTTTGGCAGGCGTCAACAAATTCCCCCTACCTGGAGCGATGTATGAGGGGATAAGGACTCGGTCCTGAGGATAAATAAATGCCCACCAAAGTCCTTGGTCATGTCACGAACTCATTCTTTCGGGTGAAGTTCAGTATATTGGGTGAACTTTGGTATTATAAGAACTTCCTATATATAGGGTGGGTGGAGGACATTTCATTCCACCATCCACCTCCTTCTCCAGAGTACTCCTCCTACTGCCCTGTCGCAATACCTTGTCACAAACCCCGATCGTAAGCCTTTTTCGTGAGTTTTCATTATGTGTACTGATTGCGAACTTTGATCTTGCGCAAGCTTGCTTCCTCCTTAGAAACTCATATATTTTGACTGTGGACTAAGATTTTGTAATTCATTAAACTTAGGCAGTTGTCATGAGGACTTCGCGAGTTCTGCTGACTCGACCTCTTAATTGATTCCCATGACCATGTCCATGTCACACAACCACGATCCTCCAAAGAGTTCATGTAATGTTATTGGGGCCTCATAGGGGTTATGAACCCCACGAGTCTTCTAGAGACCAAGTGGTTCATGAACCCCTTGATGTGTCTCACGAACACTTGGATGGGTCATATGATGTGCATGATGCCATTTAGAAATTTTCATGCCATTTTCCTTGTCCATACTTTATATTCATCATCTTAAATTCACCACTTACTTATTTTTCAGATGTCTTATGGATCCCATCAAGGTTTCTCAACTATGGATAATCATAGGGCCCTGATTTCTAGAAATCGCAATACCAATCTGAGTTATCATGTGTGTATTATTATCAAGATTTTGTGGAGTTTTTTTTGCTCAGCATCTAGGATTTCCCCCTGTCTATCTGGATTCCATTGTATGGGTTTTTCCTGATGGAAGATTTAGCTATTACCTCCCTTTAGTTTAATATATTGGATCGTTGGGTGTTTAGCTCCTCTGACTGTGTTCATATGATGATTACCGAAGATGGTCACTGAAAATTGACCAATCTCAGGGCCTTTCCTATCTGTTTTCCAACTCCCCCTGAGCCCAGATGGTCGTGATCTCACACAACACCCTATCACTAATATCTATTCAATCATATTTGCCTCTTCCCTGGGCACTCCTGGTGGTAGATAGTACTCAAAGTGGGACCTTCACCAAGGTGGAAATTTTTCTAATGAATGGGAATGGCCATTCATGGTATGTCAAAGCTATCTGGAATTTTTTGATGATCTATACAGGGTTTATCTTCATGACCTCATGTGGATATCTTAGTTCATTGTCTACTGACAGCCTAAACTCCTCCAAGAAATGATCATCTATTGGTACCCTGGGACCAACACATTCCAACTTCTCCATGGTGAGGTGGGTATCATCCTTGGGATAACCATTAGTTGGGAATCATCGCTCCTCTTTGAGAGATGTATGATGAATTTCTCCCTTATAAAAAATTTGGGACAATCCTCTGTAGACTCTGAATCTAGTGAAGGATATTCTTGTCCTTGTGAGGAAGGAACTGGAGAGAGAGTTGACAGTGCACTCGCTTATTTCCTTCACTAACTAGAACAAAATTTTCTTATGTAGTAGTGGGGTCAAACCAAGCATCATTATCCCTCATCAGTGTCCCTCTCAGTAGGTTTGTGATGATGCTAGCTCATATTGGTCCATTCTGAAAGTTGGGGATTATACTTAATGGGGTTATCAAGTGAACCTGTAGGTTTGTCCAGACCTTAGGCTAGCAGGTTTTCTTACTATGTTTCTAAATGGGTGGCTCTTCTCGGCTATGGATGTGTGATCTGGCATCCACATTAGCACCCTAGTGATGGTGGCATGACTTTCAGAGAGGTGATGTCTCAACTTCACAGTACTAGTCCTTGCACTTCTTTACCAGATGTTGGGCCATATCTAGTAAGGAAACACTCCCTATATAATTGGTGATCATCTTCAGTTCTTGTTTGTATGGATATGGGATCACATTCATTTCTATGACTACTACAATACTTCCCAAATTCTGGACCCCATATCCTATCCTAAATTCCTATACATTTCTAGAGTTGGCCCTATGTCCCTAACCCCTGTAGAGGATAGAGATGCGTTGTTCCGATATGACAGTTTTGATTTCTCTATCATGCATATACCAACTGGTTCAAGGATTGATGATGATAGTGGCTCTCTTGATGAGAGATCATATATGGTCTCCCTTCAGGATGGGGTCCTTGTATCCAGGGTAGAAGATCTTATTATCTATATACCATACTCACTGCATTAGTTTTCCCAATAATTTGGTTGTGCGTAAGGGGTTTCCCCCATTCCCTTGTCTAGTGTCTGTGGGGAATGACATCCTAGAATTATGTTTCAATTTTGGAAGATACTATCATGTGAAGGCACTGGGGCTATGATTATATTCCCACTCGTCCATGCTCCTACTTTTCTCACCTAGGATTATGCTTGGTCTTGGATAATGGCTTATCCCTATGGTGTGTTGGGACAACCGTTCCTTTATGTGGAGAAGCCTCTTGCAATGTCGATTACTCTATCTATAGAATCGATAGATCTAATTGCGTATTTGGGTGAGGTGACCTAGAAACGACTTCGCTCGGATGACAGTTGTTTGAATAGAAGACCAAATTATATTGAGGATATTATTCCTCCCGTGTAGTTTAAAAATTATTATTTGGTTGAAATGGGGTTTATAGGTCCTCCTCTCTTATTTTATCATCGATTTGACTAGTTATAGATCCTTATACCATTCCCACTTCATCAGTAACTGAGGCTCGGTCGTGCTATAGGCTGGTATGGGAGCGTATCTAGGCCTTGATTACTAATGCCCCTCTAGAGACATTCTACCATCAAGGGGAGTGGCTTCACCAATTATTCCATGATATGGGGGAAGACGGTTTTGATCGGCAGCCGCTATTCGAAATTATTCAATGGATTGCCCTGGCCTAGAGAGACTTAGAAACACAGGTGGGGAGCTTGCATGATTTTGAAAATGAGTCCACCCTCACTAAACAATTGAAAGAGATTAAAGAGGCACTATAGAAGGTTCTTCAACTTTCTTCTGAATTTCAATCCTAGATGGATGCTTGGATGGTACATATGTGGAGGTATGAAGGATTTCCTAACTGAAGCCTAATCTTTCAACATCATTGACTTCATTAATCACTGCTCGAAGGAGGGTTGATGAGCTAACTAATTTAGTCTAAATTCTTCATCCTATAGTAGAGGTGTAGGAAGTGGGGAGGGAGACACTTCAACTCTCCATTGACACATCCTGCCAAACCCTTTCTAATCTTGCTAGCGTTGCTGATCATTTTTCTCTCTAATTTAGTTTTCTTGCACTGCATCCCATACTTTTTCACTACACCCCATTTTTTTTGAGAGACCCCAAAATTTTTAGATTCCTACCACCTTTCAATACTATTAATGGATGAGTTTATATTAATCCCAAACTTTATATTTGTATGATGATTTGTGATTTTATTGCATTAGGAGTTGTTATAGATTTCCATCCCTCACATTGTGATATATGAGCATGAATGTTTGATGTGTGGAGAGATCATAATTTTAGGAGATATGTCATAAAGGATGGGTAATTTTCATATATGTAGGAAGTAACTCGAGCATGATAGGGTCGTATAGAAAGCCTCATGAAAACTATTATATCTTTTAGTTTAGGGTCATTATCTTGGAACATCTGTTACATTAGTTTAGGGTCTTTATATTGGACCTTTATAGAATATGGGGCTGGAAAACTAGATATAACTCAAAAGATTATGGGGTGTTGTGTTCTTCCATGGTATAGATAGGGATCACGAGGATCGAAGTTCCTTATATGTAAATGGGGAGATTCCTTTAACTGGCAGGCCAAGTCCCTTACGTGTCTATAGAATGGACAAGAAAAGCTGATCTCCACTCTTTTCCAAGGTCTATGGAAGATCTATGGGGTGAATATGTTTGATGTAGAAATTATAGGGAATCTAGGCCCCCTTGGATAGTTTGGATGTGGGTAATGTAAATCAAAACCCATAATCTTGATCCTAGTGATATGGAATGGGGTAGACATGGTGGGTATGATCCTTGACCCTATGAGGTGTCAGGTTCGGTCATGGTGTTGTTGAGGCACACAAGGATTAGGAGACCCTTTATACTGGACCAAGATGTCTTTATTTAGTGGTTCTGAGCCCTTCTTCATCGATATCATGGACAAGTGGAGAGATATCTTTTTCTTTCCAGGGGCTATAAAATATTTATGAAGGTTCAAACATTGAGATGATGAAGTTGGGGATGGAGAGGAGGCTATCCAAGCAGGGTTATGGCACCCTAGGGTAACTTAGATCTTAATTGAATAGCTCAATCCCTACACCTTGTGGTTTCAAATCATGAGGTGTGATCCATAAAAAGGTTCAAGAATGAAGGGTCTCATTCTGACTTTGATAATGGGTACAAAACATGGTGATGCAACGTTGAGGATGTCAAATCTTTTTGGATAGTCTAATATGGAGACTATAAATCATTGTACAAAGTGCTAAGGTCATGAGGAAGGTATGGTATAGTCATTATGTGGATACCTATACCAAAATTGGGTGTTGGGTTCCACCTTGGTAATGCCAGGATCACAAGAATCAAAAAGCCATTTATTTCGGGCCAAGATGTCTCTGGTTAGTGGTTTGATCCCCTATGTCAATATCACAACTTAACAGAGAGAGATATTTTCCTCTTCAGGGGTAATGATATATTTGTGATGACCTGAGATACTTTATATCATGAAGTGGGATATATGAAAAATTTAAGATCCAAGAAGGGTTAGAGCACCCTAAAAGTTACACCACCACTTGTCGAACGTATTCTTGTGGTGAGGAGATGCGATGAATCATTGCTCTCATTTTATTTCCTAGACCAGGGGGTTCAGCGAACATATATTGAATTTTACTAGGGATATAGAATAAACACTATGATCTTTATGACTTATTTACTTGTGCCCTGATTTTTTTTTCTAAACTCTAGAGATGATGAGTTTAGTAGGCAATTACTTGAATTTTTCTCACGTCTCCCTTTTTGGACTTTCAACCTGATGATTTTTGTGTCACTTTCAATAGCAGTTTATGGTCTTTCGATTTGAACCATTGTGTGCTATAGTTTAATTTTGTACATCTTTGACCAAGGTGTGAGTAGTTTATGGTCATTCCATTTGTACCTAGTATGGGGATGTTACAAAAGATGCTCATTAAGATACCTAGGGTCAAGAGTACTCCAGCATCCCTCTGAGCAGGCAGTGGAGATGTTGTAAATCTGGGATCAAGGTTCTCAGGTCATGAGTGATGATGTGGGACAATCATTCTAGGGATAACCTATAACACAATGGGGCGCTAGGTTCCACCTTGGTGACATGAAGATCATAAGAATTAGAAATCTCTTTATACTAGGCCAAGATTTCTCTGGTTGGTGGGTCTGAGACATTGAATCTATATCATGGCCAAATAAAGAGATATATTTTCCTCTTCAAAGGCAATGAAAGATTTGTGATGACCTAAGATGATTGAGACATGAAGTGTGGAGTATGGATTGAGGTGCTCAAAAAGATAATGGAAGCACTATGTTCTCTGGTTGGCTGTGGTAAGGCACTTGTGGTTATTTGATAAGGAAGGGTGATGGATGATGACCTACATAGTTTATCATCATATAGTGGGGATGTGCTTCCATGTAGTTTAATGTCATGTAGTAAGGACATACTTCCATATAGTTTAACGTCATGTTGTAAGTATGTACTCCCATGCATTTTAATGTTATATGGTAAAGACGTACTTCCATTCAGTTTAACATCATGTGGTAAGGACTTACTTCCGTGTAGTTTAACATCATACAGTGAGGACGATGATACATAGTTTAATGTTGTGTTTTAGGGACATATGCAAATATTTTAGGTTCATTAGATTCATAATTTAAGGTGAAGTACCTGATGTGGGTATGAAAAGTGTGGTTCCATGGATTAACTTGACATGAATGAGAACTAAATAGGTCTCAACCACACCACACACCTTTCCCAAAAAACTACATTCAAGGGGCCAGAGGAGGCTATACCTGTGGTTGGGACTGAAGATGAAATTTCAGGGCATCACTATGTATCTCATGAGGATGAGAATCAAGCCACACATAATTTTCCAAGTTCCGTGCAGTTTAACATCTTGCGGTCATGATTTATTTCCATACAGTTTAACATCATGTAGTAAGGATGAAGGTTGACTGAGGTGAATTAATGGGGGATATTGTGGTTGGTCCCAAGAGTAGAGTTTTGGTCGTCACTATGTATCTCATGAGGATGAGAATAAAACCACATATAGTTCTAGAAGGATTGTGTAGTTTAATGCCATGTGGATAGGATATATTTCCACATAGTTTACTTTCATATCGTAAGAAAGAAGGTTGGAGAATGAGGTCCTAAAGGGGATGTGCATAGAATCATAAAGAAAACATGGTGTGAATGAGTACCAAATAGATCCACACCATACCATGCATCCCTAAAATGGGATCAGGCCAAGATCCCAGAAAGAAGGAAATATTTATGGTACCTGGGGCTAGACCTGAAGACTAAATGTCTGGGCATTCCTACATATTCCATAAGGATGTGAATCGATCCACACATAGATCTAGAAGGACCATGTATTTTAACATCTTTTGGAAAGGATATGGGTGACATGACATGAATGGTGGTGGATATCATAGATCTATGCAGTTTTATGTCATGCAGTAAGGAAATTGGATACCCATTATTTCCTTGTATGAGTTCATCCCAAGCCTTCATACCATGTTTTGTGTAGAGAAACCCTTACTAAAATTCCTAAGCCAGCGTGATTTATGCTCGGTGCAAGAAACAAGGAATAACAAGGGTACCTTTAACCATTCATAGGAAATGGAGGATGTGATAGGATTATTTTATGTCATGTGGTGGTTGGGATAAGATATAGGATCATGGAATCCCTATGTATCTCATTTAAAATGAGAATCAAGTTGTACGTAGTTATAGATAAGGAGACACTCTATATAGGTCTAGACCATATGTAGAGGTGGTCATTATCTCATATTGATAGTTGTATTTGAGCCCAGTATTGGAGATCCAAGCATCACTGTGTATCTTGTTATGATAGGAATCAAGCTACACATAGTTCTTAGAGAATCATGTAGTTTAAAGTCATGTCGTAAGGATGAATATGGGACTTACACCAATGTAGATTCCCTATTTTTGGCAGCTATGCAAAGTGTTTATTTAGAAATATCACATTGGTGGGTAGTGTGACACACTCCCCATCCATGGTGTCTAGTGAATATGCCCAATTATGATATACCTTATGTATGATGTAAGGTACCCCCACTTGGGTTCCAATTTTGGGGGCTTCTTCCCCAATATCATTAGGGTTTTGAGAGCTATTACAAGCTCTACTTGGTGGAATGAATAGAGGAAAACATTATTATTGAAGGTCCATGCTATCTGGTTCTAGTGGATCTCGATGTTGTGTAGTGTGTGCAACCTCTTATCATCCAGTCTGTCCAACTCATACAGTCTTTTTTGTGCTTGTTCATCATTTGATAGTTTCCTACAAATGGATATTCAGAGTGAGGGTAGTTGGACCTCTTTGGGTAACACTTCCTTGGTCCTGTACACCAGTGATTATGTAATTTCATGTATAATAGTATGTGTGGTGGTACGGTAGGCTAATAGATCATGGATGAGTTTTTATGGCCATAACTTCTTATCCGTGTTCACCATATTCTTGAATATATTAGATAGGGTCTTATTTAAGGCTTCTATCTGTCCATTTTCCATCGCATTTCAGATAGATTATGGATTGGATTTGATGTTATACTTCTGGTATATCTTCTTCAACTCCACAGAATAGAATTTGGTTCCATTTTCCAAAAATATCGTGTGAGGGACTTTGAACATGTTGATGATATGGGATTTTACAAAGTTGATGATATTATTCATTCTAATTTCTTTGAGGTCTATCACCACAACCCATTTGGAAAAGAAGTTGGTAGTAGTAAGGATGTACTTGAACTGCTTTGCAATGGCTGGGGGATATGGCCCCACAAAATCCATTCCCCAAACAGAAAATGGCCAGGAATATCTGTATGTATGTAGTAATTTTGGGTGCTGATGGATGAAGTTTTCATGAATCTGGAACACATGATATTTCCTAGTGAATTCCACGTAGTTCTGTCTCATGGTCTCCCAGTAATATCCCAACCTTCTGATCTGGTGAGATATCCTGATCCCAAATTGGTGGGTGTTGCAGGAGCCTGCATATACTTCTTCTATGATTGTGAGAACTTCTCCCTCTACTATTCACCTAAGGATAATTCCATCAAATCCGTGCTTGTATAAGATTTTTTTGATCATTTGGGCCATCCTACATGGTGAAGTTTTCTATCCGGTGCTGAATTTGTTCCTTTCCAGCACAATTTTTCAGGAGAGTTCCATCCTGAAGATAGTTAATTACGGGCTCCATCCATCTGGGGGTGGTCACTAGTTCATCCCGCTCTAGGGTGTCATTGACCTGATTGATCTCTTTCATATCATATAAAATAATAAATGAGATTGTCCTTCAATATGATATATATACGGTTGCATCCTCCCTATCATGGTCGGTCAAGATAACAGCTACATTAGCCAGTGCATCGGTACGATCATTCTATGATTAGGGGGGGTATGATGCAGTGTGGGATCAAAGGGGAACTCCACCATCAGTCCTCTAAAATAGTCGTTAAGAGGGACCAGTTCTTCCTTATTGATGGAATATTCACTGCTAATCTTATTTATCACCAGTTTTGAATCCCCTTTGATGTTCAGGTAGGCTATGTGAAGTTGTATGGCTAGTTCCAACCCAGTGATGAAAGCTTTATACTCGAACTCATTATTCATGCAGCCTTAAAACAGTGAGAAAGAGTAGGGTAGAACTTCTTTGTATGGAGAGACAAATATAATCCCCTGAACAACCCATTTGAGCTTCAAATTTTCCATTATTGTTCTGATAGGACTCCATAAGGCACCATCAAAATACATCTCCCATGTCTGGGGACTATTGTGCAATAAAATACCACTTTGTTGGGGAGATCGGTGTCCTATAATGTATTTTCTAGAGTGGGATGTGCCACCAAGAATTCAGCCAGAGCTTTTCCTTTTACTGACTTCTGGGATATGAACTGGATGTCATAATTTTATAGAATGACGGACCATCAATCCATACACCCATTCAAAATAGGTCAGCCAAGGATGTACTTGAGTGGGTCAATACGAGAGACCATGTGGACTTTGTGGTGATGTAGGTAATTCCTCATCTTTGGCACTATGAAGATGAGCATGAGTAAGTTCTTTTAGACATCAGAATATCTGGTCTTGGTACCCAACATAGTTTGGTTAAGGTAGTAGAGACTATTCTCACTCCCTGCTTCATTCTTCTGCAAAAGGAGGTTTCCCAGTGAGCATTCCATAGCGTCCATGTATAAGGTGAGTGGCTTCCCTTCCACAAGAAACATCAAAACCAGTGGGTGAATCATGTATTTATTGAGGTTTTAAAAGTCTTTTTGACACTCATTTTCCCATTGGTAGGTGACTCCCTTCTTTATTATCCTTGTGAAGGGGAGATATTTCTCAGCCAGGTTGGCCATGAATCATCAAATGTAGGTGAGGTTCCCTTGGAGTCCCCTTAGTTCTTTTAGATTCCAGTGGGGGACATTTCTAGGATAGAACTAGTATTCTCTGGGTCCACCTCAATACCATGATGGAATACCACAAAACCAAGTAATTTGTATGATGTTAACCCAAAAGAGAACTTTAGTGGATTCATCTTTAGACTATGCTATCAAATATTTCTTAGAGATCTGTGCAGTGATCACATCACTTTTGAGATTTGACAACAAGGTATTCAATATAACACTCAGCTAACCATCCCAAGAACGAATTAAAGATGTGATTCATGGTGCATAGATATGTGAATCTGACATTATTTAACCTGAAGGTCATGACCTGGTAGAATAAGATCCCTTGGGGAGCTCTGAAGGTGGTGGATTCTTCATCCTCATGGGCCATCTTGATCTGATTGTACCACAAATACCCATCCATAAAGGAAAGGTCTGGAAAACCAGCAATCACATCGATCAAGAGTTATGTGATCAATAATGGGAAATTTTCCTTCTAGAAAGGTTGATTAAGGTCTATGAAATCAATGGAGACCCTAATATTCTCATTCAATTTCTTGATGGGAATGATGTTGGCAATCCATTTCAGGTATTTCACTTCTCAAACAAAGTTGTCTTTGATCAACTTGTTGACTTCCACCTCCATGTTTGTATCATGTGAGGGGTGTATTCTACTAGACACCTACTTGAATCCCCAATTCTCTTTGGGTAGTATGAGATGGTGTGTAGCCATATCTGGATTCAATCCAAGAATTTCTCTATAGTTCCAGGTAAACAGATATTAGTGTTTCTTCAGGAATGTGATATACTTCTCCTGCTCTTTAGGAGGCATGGAGGTGATAATTAGGGTTGGTCGTGGGTCTTTTTTTGTCCTCAGGTTTATCAATCTAAGCTCATATATGGTGGTGGAAACACCTTCCTCGAATTTTAGATGGTAATTTATGATATCATCCCTATATTCTTCCATTTCTGAGTCTATAGGGAAATTTTCAGATGATTATTGTAGTTTGGGGGCCTCTCTATCACTATCAGGGTGAGGGTGGTCATCAGAAGAAATATCATCATATCTTATCATATGAGTTGTGGTAGAGAGATGTTGAAGATGATTTTTGCTAAGGAAAGGAGAGGCCTAGACCTCTGGGACTAAGTCTTCTATTTCGACCATGTTTATGGGGAGCACATAATCCTCATAGAGAATTCTCTAGGGATTTATAAGGGAATTACATAAACCATTGAGGGGGGAACCTTTATAACATCATCCTCCATTGGTTGTTTTTCTCCCTTCTTGTAGAAGTCTTCTTCAGCATATATGGTTCCACAAGTCTCGAAGGGGGTGTTTTCGGCATGAAGTTTGCTGACCTTTCCATTGATGGGGTACTTTAAACATTGATTAAATTCTAATGGTACCATCAAGTGGATATGGAGAGAGGGCCTTCCAAGAAAGAAATTATATATGGTGTCTTATTGGATGACCATGAACTCAACCTTTGATGTGAGATCACCAAATTATTTCTCTAACTTAATCTTCTTAAGGGGCCTTTCCTCACACTTATCATACCCTTGGATGATTAGCTTCGTAGGGGAGTGGTCCCCTTCACTATACCCCAAACATTGGAGAGTATGGTCCGGGATGAGATTGATCCCAGATTTATTGTTGATCAACACCCTTTAGATGTTGATGTTATTGAGTCTTCATGATATGTAAAAGGGTATGATGTGTCCCTAATGGCCTCTTCCTGATCTTGATCATTGAATGATATGGCTACATGACATCCTAGGGACATGGTATCCACTTGATAGACCTCGACTATAGAGACTTCTGTCTCAAACTCCTGTGGTCTTTGGAGGGATTCAACAAGTGCCTCCCTGATTTCTCTTGAAATAAAAATCATATCAAGGATCGATAGCTTGGCTGGGATCACAACTAGTTGTTTCATAACATCGTACTTATGCTCCAAATTTCTCTGCTTCCTGATATGGGGCTGCTCTACGGCATGCGACTCAGGAGTAGGAGCAGCTGAGGTTGATGGACCTGGGGCTTGTGTAGAGGTTGAGGGAGTATCTACTACCAGTGGAACTGGTTGTTTGGCCTTCCTCATTTCTTGGGTTGATCAGGTTAAACCCCCACCAAGCAGTCATGCAAGACAATTGGGTGCAGACGACTGCTAGAGGGTTCTGAGGTACCTCTATACTTTCTTTAAGCATGCTTGAATTATTTCCCATGATTCTTGGCTATATGTGTGTTCTCTTTGGGGATATGACCAGGATACTAACTCTGGTCATATCTATGTTTTCCCCTGTATCCTCACCTTCGACACATGTGACCCCCGTTCCCCTGTTATATGTAGGAAAACCATATTTGGGGGAACTCTCATCATCGTATAAGGGGTTTTACAAGTGTATTAAATTTACAAAACCAAATACAATCTCCTCATATGATGAGGATATCATTTTTTAGGGTGGTTCCTATGCTGCAGATGTTGTAGGGAGGAAATCCGTAAGTGTTAGAGTCTTATTTAGAGCAGAATATGGCTCTTATTCTTTTGTTTCTTCCTACTTCCAATGGTTACACCCACCACTAGAAGCCACATCAGACTTCTCCTTTTTGGGAGGTATATTTTTTGCATGTTTTTTCAACTATTCCCTTAGGGTTTTGTGATCTAGATCAACTATTTTACAAGTCATACAGTTTTTAAACTTATGTGCTTGATAGGGAGGAACATTCTTCCATCCTTCCTCTTCCTCTGACTGGGAAATAGTTATGCAAGACACTTGTTTTCGAGGGTCATCTAATGCCACTTGTCTAGAGTCTACCATTCCTTGAAGTAAGTCCTTAAAGATGAAACAATTCTAGATATTATGACCCAACCTTCTATATAAAGGGAAGTAATCATGAAAATCTGTGAGTTTGACTTCATCAGGCTTCCTAGGCTATGGAAGCATGAGCAGGTTATTGTCTATGACTACTAAGAAGTAGCCTAGTAATTGATCATTTCGGAAGAAGTACACCTTTTTCATCCATTATTAAAATTCTGGGCAGCCCTAGTTTCTCTGTGCTTCCAACTGAGGGTGGTTTTTTTGCTCTTATTGGTCATCAAGAGGTGTTAGCCAGTTTGGATCTTGCCTGGGTGCTTGAACTGTTGCGGGCTTGAGGGAGACAGTTGCAACTTCCATTCTTCCTGGAGTTTTCCTTTGTATTGCGATCATAAGCTAAGACTTGGATCAAGTTCACTGAATATCCTCTTATTGATGTTGCACTAATTCAGAAAAATCGCAAAACTCTCCTAGATATTTCATGGGGGTTAGGTGTGTCTACAGCTAATCCCAACTATTTTCAGCACATAGCTCTAACAGCTATTCCTGTGAAAGAGGGATGTTGAGTGAATAGGTCAGAACCTTCCACCTGGCTATGAATTCATACACCCTCTCATTCTCGCACTAATTTTAGTTCTTTAGGTCGACGATCTTTGTCTTCCTCGTTGTTGAAATAAACTAGTAAAGGAAATGAAGAAGAATTTCTTCACATCCCATGATGGATCCTATAGGCAGACTACTATAGAAGATGAAGGTTTCCCCTATCAGTGTCTATACGAAACACCTTAGCATGGTCGTCTCCTTATGATCTCGAGGACCCATCATCAGCCCACATTGAGACATGAAGTGTTTTAGATTATACTAAGTATCACCTACACCGTTGAATGTGGAATTTTTAGGATTTATGAAGTTGGGTGGAGGTGGGGTATCATCTACCAATTTGGGATATGGATTCTTCTTAGGTTGCACTGGCACACGTCATCCTTCCATGGCTTCCATTAGAGTATCCAGGGCTTCAATGAAAGTGAGAAACTCTAGGGGAACTATTATCTAAGCCACCTATCATCCATAGGGAGTGGGTGGGGGATGATGAGGTAGTCCCACTTTGATCTTCCATTGATCCTCGATTTGTCCTATGACTGAAGAGTTACCCTGCCGAGGGAGATATTTTCTCCACAATAGATGGAATTACTTATCATTCCTGAATTCCTCTTTTATATAGATGGGTTGTCTAGACCCAGTTCAAATATGGTACTCAGATGTTGTTTTGGTTGGTGGACTAATCATAGGAGGGAGAATATTCACCTCTGGCTAGAGACTATACCTAGCAAGAATATTTCCCCTAAGTAGCTCCTTATTGAGCTACCATATAGATCATATCTGACTCTCATATTGCTATAATTTCTCTTACGAAGATAGAAACCCAGATGTTGTTGCTTCTTTCTCTTTATCTTTGGAGATGTTGCACCGAGGAGGTGGCAAATCATTATTTGGTGGTTCTAAATTCTATAGCCTTCTTTGATTTTGGGTGCATGCAACCTCATTTGGTGCATCCACATCACCCTCCTCCTAGGGTATGTTTTCCAATCCGTGGCCTTCTGTGTCTGAATCTTGATCCATTTTTTCCATGTTAGAAGTGACAACGTTCCTAAAGGAATATTGATCAACGGTGGTTGTTCCATTGCTTTCCACATAGAAATCCAGTTCTGCACGGCTTTCATTAGGGTTGTTACTCAAACCCTTGGACTTATTGGGTTGTTTCATCTTGCAAACCCTATGGGGATTGATTTCCTTTATCATACGCTCCTCTCTTATTGGTTCACGAATGGTGAACATGAGGGAATTTTTGATTGGATCCACCGAACGAGTGACAACCAACAGAGGTTTGTCTTGAAGTGGGAGGAACTAGTGGGACACTGACTATTTATCTCTTCATCCCAACCTAGAGAACATTGATTCCCTCTATGGTTTTAATGATAATGAAAAATCCCCCATCCCTATGGACTGGGGTTTATCTGGGGTTTCTATTGGGTGTGAAGATGCAACTGACCCCAGCCTGTTGGGGTTTATGTGATCTGGAATCACCACTGATGACTCTTAGGATCTTCCAAAGGATAATTAATTTGGAGATGGAAACTGAGATATAAATTCCTCCAGCCCTGTGGGATGGGGTTCACCTGTGAATGATGTAGGCATGTCTGGAATTTTATTGGGAACTGATGACCCAAGGGGTGGAGATGTTGGAAAATTTTCTCCTAGCCCAGGGGGCTGAGTCCGCTCTTGGACGACCACTATGACAGCTACTATTGTGCTCTCTATGATGCGGTGTAGTGTTTCTTATGTGATAGATGGATGGGATGTCAGCCCATGATGAGGATCGTTCCTTGTTAAAAGTTTCCTGAGTGATTGCAACTTCGATTTTCATGTTCCAAACATCCTTCTATTATCTTGAGGGGATCAGTCTGAAGTCCTACTGGCTATCTAATCTCCCTATTTATGATGTCTGGGCATCACTGGATTGGGGTATTCTATTATAGTGACCAACTATCCCAAGCATTATCTGGTCCCCTAATCTTGTCAAATGTTATTACATTGCAGGACGCCCTATATGAGGGGCTCTGCTATTCCAGGGGAGCAGTAAAGTGTAACACTCTATACTATACTCATTTTTAAATTCAGATGCCTGATATGGATTCAGAGATCAGCTTCCAATGTTTCATTATGCTATGGAGGCAAGCATGTTGTAAATTTATTATTTTTATTTTCTAGTTTTGGATCCAAGGCCATATAGATGTATCTAGGTCGAGCTGAAAATAGAGTATCCTAGTGTTCTGAAGGTGACACTCATATCCTTGATAAGGGAGATATCAATCCTCTAGCCTCTAATGAGTCACCCATATGTTTTGGCTTATATAAGGAATTAACTCCCTATCTAGCTCATTGGGGATCTCATAGCTAGAAGTAATAAGGGGCCAAAACATGATGGGGAGGTTTTTTATAGATAACTCTCTCCATATGTCAATGAAGGCCTCTTCTTCATAAAACTTACACACCTACATCTAGTCAGACCATAGAATATGGCTCGGATGGTCTCCTGCTGATGGGAATGGAGGGTTGCTAGATGTTACTGGGGAACCATATACAGTTCACCCTGGTGTTTCAAGCACCTCTCTATATAAAGGTTTTGGTGCTTGGTTCACCTCTCTATATAGAGGTGTCTAGGAAAATAGAGGGTTGCCTTTCCCATGGAAGATATCACCACTGTGAGGTTGACTATGGTGGATTTTAGGAGTAGGGTCCCTGCGATCCATATCCACACTACCACGAGGAGGATTGTCAAGGTAATGAATTCCTTCTGCTTTCACTTTGATAGAAGAGATGATAGACCCTTGTGGTGTTGATAATGTGTCTCAAAAATACTCAAGGACACTGGCATTGAGTAGATTAGAAATATGATCCATGTTCTACGTCATGGATGGAATATGCTGAACTGCTTTTTTTGGTTGTGTAGGGATATGAGCCTTATTTACGATAGTTTCCAGAATTT
This sequence comes from Viscum album, assembly GCA_963277665.1. NCBI lineage: Eukaryota > Viridiplantae > Streptophyta > Magnoliopsida > Santalales > Viscaceae > Viscum > Viscum album. The sequence goes on along the minus strand of OY728125.1, from coordinate 1,888,152,083 downwards.
TTATATAACCTCCTGGTGCTATGGGAATATGATCTTCATTTTTTACATGTATATGAGTCTATCCTGAGGCTTGTTCCACTCTCACTTGGTGAGCCTCAATCGAGACCGAGGTATGGGCCTGATCTTGAGCCTTTGGGATATGCCACTGGTCTTTGTTGGCAGTAGTATAAGCCTACCCCAAGGTGTATTCCTCTCTCACTTGGTTGGCCCTGGTTGGATCAGGAATATACTCCTAGTCCCAATATGAATTCCCTACTGGAATATGTTGATAGACCTCCAGAATGGGATAAGGAATATGAGGCTCCTCCTATATTGCCTTGGAATGATGCTAGTAGAGTTATCCATTGGTGTAAGAAGAAATATGTGTATTTCCTCTATGATCTGCTGAAGTATGTCGATAAGATTCATTGACATGAATATGATAATGTCTCGAGGCTTGTTCCACTCTCACCTAGTTAGCCTTGTCCAGAACAGGGATATGGGCCCAATCCTAGGCCTTCGAATTATGTCGTATGACTTTTTTGATAGGCACGTGCCTCTGTCCTGAGGCATGTGCTGCTCTCACCCGGTTGGCCCTAGTTGGAACATGATTATGAACTAGGTCTGATCTCTCCCTTCACCGGTATATACCGATAATCCTCCCAAGTAGAAGCAAGAATGTGTATTTTCTCCAGAATGATCACTTGATCATGATTATCAGAGTGTTGAGTCAATATATCTCTAGGTATGGGAGTATGCACTAGTCCCTTGATCTGCAATAGTTCCATAATATGTCGGTGTATCTCTTTATTTTTTGCTAAAATGTATTGGCATTTTATCCAAGTGTGTGTAGGGATATAAGACTGCACATTTTCCATCTCCATGACCTGTTGACAGATATCTTCTATTTGAAGTGAGGATATGTGCCCATATAACATCCTGGACTTTTCTTACATTACTATTAAATCATTTTAAAGGTAAGAAACATAATAATATTACACATATAGTATCCAATGGTTTAGTGTCTTGGACAAACTAGGACCATACATATCAATTACAACATCAAGCATAAACATTTATTTAATTTCTTCTTCTTTATCTTCTTATTGTCACTTGTCCTCTCCTTAGTATATGTAGCCACCTAAGGATATACATTAAAAGGGGTGAGCTAAAATCCCATTAAGAATATAGATAAGAATAATATAGCATGGGGTGATCATAATCATGACATAGGTAAAGAAATCATGAACATGAGAGGAACATAAATAAAAGACTTGAAATGTGGAAATGCATAAAAATGAAACATCATGTTTTAGTGGTTAACTACCACACATACTTGTGAACAAAGATAGAATCTTGTTCATACATCATTTCATATTTACTCATGAGATTCATCACTTTACCCAATGCATTGGAGCACTGTATAATTCTGGGCACACCCGTCATTTTGAAACATTCATATTGCGCTATATAATTCCGGGCGCACCCATCACATCATAACATTATCATTATCTTGATTTACACATAGAAAACATATAAAAAGTGATCATAAATAAACCATTTAAAGGAATGGGTTTCATCTCATAATAATAAATTCATAATCTTTGGGTTCCCAAAAGAAATAGGGAACAACATACTTGATACAAGAACCATCAACCATGAATGAGAGGTAAATTTGAGTTCTTAAAAGAAGAGTTCTTTTGGAAAACATTTGGTTTGAAATAAACTTCATTATAAAACATTTATATATAATAAAAGGTAAGTTAAATATTAATAACTGGTCTTTAAGGAGTAACCATATCAAAAATGGATTGAAAGAGGGACATCCCAAAGGATAAAAGTTGGGTTCGAGAATTTCCCCTTACCTTGTATCTGAATGCTTCCTTCCCTTTAATGTCCTGTATAATGAAATTATATTCATTAATTATAAATAAAGAACCTTTTTTACATTAATATGGTTCATTATGGTTCCATTAAGTGATTTTATGTTCCTTTGGATGAGTTATAGAGTTTAAAAACACTGTTTGGGAATGTTTGTTTTTATGGTTTTCTTGAGTGGTTCACTTGTATTCTTAAATTGAAGTTTGAGTAGAACATGGGTAAACATCCAGAACTGATATTACATGTTATTAATGAGATTATAGGAGTTTTAATGATATTATAATGAATCATATTATATCCATGTGGATGAATCATTAGATAAGAAATAAATGATGATTGTTTGGGTTAATTTGGGCGGTTTTTCGATCACAACGAACTTGTTTTAATTTATCACTTAGTAATATGTTCATAAGTCAGTTACAGAACTTTAAATAGGACATAATACATATAAAATATTCTGGTTCAACCATTAAAATGGTTTCATGACCAGATATGAAGGTAGAAATGAAAGAAGAAATCATGTCATTCTTGAAGGTGATAAATTAACACCTCACGAACAACGTTCTCTTTAATAAAATAAAAGGAAGAGGGAAAGGGGGTTGGATGATATAATATACCATTAGAATCATAAAATTACATTATATGTATAATACTAAAGTTACAATACCATTTGGATGAAGATAGGTGGGGAGAGATCAAGAAATGAACTTGAACTTGAAAGGAAATTAAAGGATAAGAGGGAGATAAATTACCTCTTGAATCCTTCTCTTTGAGAACCCCCTTAAGGGCCTAAGATTGGCCTTTTGATGAGACCAGAAGCTCTTGGACGTGAGAGAGGGGATAGGGAAGGTGTTTGGTCAGAGTTTAGAGAAGGCTTGGAGCTTGAGAGGTGTGAAGAAATGAGGGTGTGAAGGGTGGTTTTTATAGTGGAGGGGAGGGGTAAATTTTGAATATTTAATTCATTATTTTATTATTTCCCTCAAGAAAACCAATAGTATTATTTCATGGGACCCCTAATAGTAATAAGTTCATGTGAGTTCTAACCAAGTGGCCTTGCATCACTTGTGATGTCATGAATAGTGTATTTAACTGTTAAATTGTATATACGGTATTTTACCGTATTTCACTATTCATCAAAAATTTGAGTTTTTCAGAAAAATACCAAAAAATTACCCTAACAATTTTTCAACGTGTAGAATTCAAAAATGAAGTCCATTTTCCAAAATTAATTTTCTAAATATTATTAAATTAATTTTTAAATAAATTCATAGTTAATTAGAAAAATAACAATCTTAAATGTGCACTTAGTTTTATTTCTTATTGAAAAATTAATTAAGATCTCATTATCTTATTTCCTTAGTAAAATATAATAATATTATTATTTACTATTCATAAGGGTAATATTACTATTCATTTAACTATTCATAAGGGTATGTTACTATTCACCAAAAAAAAAGTTTTTTCTATCAGACTCCAAAAATCGTCTTGAACACAACTGTGTATGTCGGATTTTCAAAATTCCAAACACAGAAGTGACAAACTTATGTTTAAAAGTCACTTATCACTTAGTAGTTTATTATGTTGTGAATTCATGTGATTTTATGACATAATGTTAAGAAGGGAAATTTCATTGAAAAACTTTGGGTCGTTACAGCCCCCTTATGTCCTCTATGTTCCATCAGGATATGCCTATTGGATTCATGCATGGGGGTAGGAGAATGATACTCCTCGGTGTTTTCTTTGAGAATATTCCCACAGACTTGTTCTGAGTGAGCTGGGATATGATTCTGTTTGATGGTCCCTACTAGAGTATGTTGGTGAGCATTGCTAGCAAGAGAAGAGATATTAGCCCTCTATTGGGTATCCAACACCTCATTTATCCAATGATTCTTCCTCGGTGGAGCTCATGCATTAGTGTTTATGGTGACTATCTTTCGGGAGGTACCCTTAGCAAGCGGCTGATAGGTACTAGTAGGATGATTCTGGTGATGACAATTAGTAGGTTCCCTTCTTGGCTATGCCTGAACCATTGGAAAGATAGATCGATTCCACTGATTCACCTTTATTAGGTATTGAAGGTAGCGATTTTCATGCTCTAGGGATAGTCTCCCGAAGTGATCAGTCGTGGTGATGGTGGCCACCGGTTTGGTGGTAACCTTCATTGAATGACGTGAACTCTCCGACTATGTGATCACAGAACCACATGGGAAGCTTCCATATTCAAGATCATACCATATCAATGGTACTCTATAATCATCGTGTTTTCTACCTACTTTTGGAGTTGTTTGGCAAGTGAGATCGCTTTACGACCTGTGGGGTTCACAATGGCAGATGAAGTACCATAGCAAGTGCTAGAGGATGGAGACATTCTCTCAAATCACAAGTCTAAAATCATACAGAAAACAAGGAACAAGGCCACCGATCAGTACTATATCATAGGAACAATAATGATCAGTCATATATGTATGGTCAACACAATTGTCTTGTATTCACTTTTTGGCCATTCTGCTTGTGTGGACTTGTCATCACGAGAATGGAATTATAGGAATCCTAGTTTATGATGGTATTATTACTTTTTTTATGTATCGTTTATAAAATAAAGTGTCCTAAGAGGTCCTCGTTAAGCATGTCAATGTTGTTCGCATATGAAGGGAAACCAACATGGTTCAACAAATTATAACTCAATCATTTTTTTATTTCATAGGTTCACATCGGTTTTACCAATTTTGTTTCTTTGGGTTTTGGATAGGATGTGGAATGGTTTCCCCTTGATGGTTTTACTGAGAAATACTTTAAGGACTTTCTCAATCACACGCATCGGGTTCACTATCTATCTCATCTCCCCCAAAAACTCCCAATGGTTCCCTTATCCATATCTAAGTATGGATCTTCTTTCCAAGGGCTAGTGGTCATCTGGGTTTTTAGGCCCAATGACTCTTAGGGACTCGCATTGGTTGAGAGGATGGGAGTTCGAACACATCACACCCTTTTTGGGGGAAATATTTGCCTACTATGGGACTATCTTATAGATTTAAGACGTATTCATGAATCTCTTCCTAATCCTAGTGTGGTACCAATTACCCTAACAAAATGATTGTGGGTTAATTCTATTTTTTATGCAATAGACTTAGATTTATTTGGGGAATTTGTCTGTATTTATCTGAGTTTCTTCGTCATTTTTCAGTAATGAGTGGTTTCTTATATTTTGAAACCATATGAATAATTTTTTCAGGAAATTATCCCATATATAGAGGTAGTGAATATCTCAAGGATGGGATTGATTCATTACAAGGAATCCTATGTATCCTGGTTATTGTAGGAATAAAAACCCACATAGTTCATTTGTATCGCATAGTTTAATTTCATGCAGAGAAGAATATGCTTGGGTACTGAGACATGATGTATTTTAGATCTATTATCAAGGATACATCCTATGTATCATGGTTGTGGAAGGAATCAGATTCATTTTAGTTCGGTTATACTGGGGCTTGTATTCCGAAGTCTCCCTTACAAACCTAGTTAAATGGTGCAAATTTCCTAACCAATGTGAATCCCTAAGCCCGCATGAGACATGGTTGTTCTAAGAAACAAGGGGTATAACTTGATCACTACTATTTCTTTAGGTATAGGGGGTCTTATATATTGGTATTTCCTTGGGTAGTAAGTATGGAACTTGAACCTCAAGGAGGGTTAGCATACATATCCTGAATACGGAAGGAATTAGAGTTATCGTAGTTCCTTTTATTTTGGGGCTTACACACTAAGGCTACCCTGATAAGTGGGGATTTTGTGCATGATGAGGTGTTTATTTCATTCCCCTAAGCTCACATGATCCATGTTCATTGTGAGAAATAAGGGGGAGTACATGATCAACCTCCTGGAATATGGTTATGAGACCTGCATATTGGGGAAGCACTTAGGGTTTTTGAAATGGATCTCAGGCCTTTAAGGAGGTGTCATATGTATCCAAGTTAAGGAGGTAATAAGATATCTCATATTTATTTTTGTGTTGGGGCTTACACACTGAGGTTTCCCTGATGAATGGGCCTTCTTATCTGGAAGGTGTCACATGACCCAATTGGCATGCCCCGGAATTCATCGTGTGACTTAGCTCTACACATGCGTAGAGTGTCATGGGAGCCATGGTTTCATAGTTTGAGGGGTGTCACATGTCTTGGTTGACACCTATGGTAGACAACGCGAGACTAGGCTAACATGTATAGGGGTGTCGCATGTCCTAGATGAAACCTCTGGGAGACATTACGAGACCAGGTTGAAATGTCCAGGGGACGTTGTGGGTCTCAGGTGATTTGTCCAGGGGTGATTTGAGAGCTAGGTTGTCATCTACAGATGTGTTGGAGAGATTCAACTGACATGAGTGGGCTCCGTTGTATGATTTAGGTGATATATGTTTAGGATGTCGTGATTCCAGGGGGACACACCCAGAGGGTTCACGAGATCCAGGTGGTATGGTTTGAGGGATGTTCACAAGACTTGTCCTGATATGTTCGTAGTGATCCACGTTTCCCTAGTGACATGTCAAAGTGGTTGTCGTGAGATCTGGGTAATGCAACTTGGTACTATCACGTATCTTTGAGTGACACCTACGAAGCATATAGAGGTCTGTGATAACGCCTTCCACTTGATCCTTCCACTTTGAATCCTAGATTTTTCCCTTGTATTGTGCATTCCTTGGCTTGGTTCAATGATAGTTTGTTTGGGTCTCATGTGATCTAGAATACATGAGTTATGGTCTTCACATTTCTCATTATAATTCCTTCGCATGACCTTTGATCAATCACACAAAGGGATTTATGTCCAACGCATGACTGCTCTAGTGGTCCACTAGTGTATTACCTGGAAAAAAGTCAATTGGTCGTGTAGTTGGTGGTGTGCAGAAGCTCAGAGTCTTAATGTCGATGTGCGTAGTAGTGTCCTGGGTCCAAACTTCTAGTGTCCAACCAACCAACCCTCTCTTAAAGTTGGATTAGATAATTTATAGGTGTATCCATCTGCGTACTCACTAGTTTGTGTAGGGAATCTCACACAAGTCTTGGATGGAGTTGATGTGGGGTCTGGCATTACACAGTTTTGAGAGTCTCTGTGGTGGACCGCTTTAAGGGCATCACCTGATTTTCAATGGTCGCAAGTCTATCCGTCCTTTATTGTATTATTGTCGACTATTGAGGACTTGTGCTTTGAAGGACTTCCATGTCATCATGTGAACATTTCCAAGGGTCTTCATGAGATCCAAATTATTATTGGAAGGAATTCACGAGTCCTTGGATGGATTGTATTGGGATCTCATGGGACCGTACTGAGGGTTCACTGGGCGCATCACATTCCCTTCAGTGACTACAAACCCTACTCGCCTCCTTATTTCCTATCTCCTTTTCATTATATGATTAAGGTCAAGAGTTATGTGAGATTGCACATATAGAGTTGAGGGTATTTCTTCTATTTTTTGGAGATGTGTTGCATGACCAATATGGGTCGCATGGTGGTGCGTGAACATTCCATAGGAAAATCTATCCGTTTTTCCTTAGAGCACCGTGAAGTTTCCTAGACATGCATAAGTCCTTCCATGTAGTGAAGCTGACAAGCCAGAGGGACCCCACGAGATACACCAGATAGGTCTTCAGGGACTCACAGTGCGTCGCGTGTTTCTCGAGGCGCATGTATCATGTCTTTCAATGACCGCGAACACTACTCGCCTCCTCCATTTTGATTCTCGTTGTTTTATGCGACAAGATATAGGAGGTATGTGAGTTTTCTTGAGTAATATATATGATTTTTACTCAATTTTCTAGTGGTTTATCATGTGATTAATATGGATCATATGAGAGTGTTTGAGTATATTGTAGAAAAAACCATGTGTCTGTCCTTAGGGTGCCACGAAGTTGTTTGGACATGACTGTAGGCTTCCATGTGGCGTGGATGATGATCCAAATGGGTTTCGCAAGAAACACTGGATAGGTCATGGTGTTTAATATGTCTTCATGGATTTTATGCATGTCTTCTAGTAACTGTGGATCCCTCACACCTTCACCTATTTATCTCCTTTTTTCTTTGTGATAAAGGCTTATAGATATTGCAAGATGGCTTGGACATCATCTAGGGATTCTATTCTTCCCAATGATGACTTGTAAAATGATCTATAACACCCCGAGATTTTATGAAAAATATTCTTTTAATTTCATTAATGTCTTGTGTTGTATGCTACACCAAGACTACCTTGCGCTATACGCAACACCGTATTAGCTTGCAGTATACGCAACACTATTCTTGGATCGTGTTACACACAATTTTGATAATAATTATTCTACGCAACATTGAGTATATATATATATATATATTAAATGTATAAATGAAATATGGTTGGATTCTGTTATATGAAACAACGAAGGATTCTTGCACAACACGCAACCCTGACTTGGCTTGCATTACACGCAATCGCGACCTTCCTCGATAGCGTGTGTTGTACGCAATACCGGGTTTTACTAAACAACGATATATTATTATAATATTATTATGAACTAGACGTTATGAATAGTATTAACTAAATTTTGAATTTTATAACATTATTATTCATCTTACACATTTTCTAGAACATGGTATAAGAACAAAATAAATTTTTCAGGTAAATTAAGTATTTTTCAAAAAATGCAGTTTTCCGCCTTTTGATGACGCACCCACTTTAAATATAGATTTTGACATGTTTATAAGTTCAATTTGACAAAATAAAATTCTTCTTTGGAATCAAGAAATAAAAATTTTCTTTGGATAAATTTTTTATATTATTCTGGTAACTTTCATATTTTGATGAATAGTAAAAACACGCTATATTTTAATTAAAAACAACTTTTTTCATAGCAATACTTTATATGGTTAAATTATAATATTGAATGGTTTTAAAGTATAAATAGAATATATTTTTACCATTTAATATAATTTATTTCATTATCATTGATTTTACATTAAATTCGTTGGTTAAATCAATTCAATCTTTTGAAAGTTTTTAAAGAAAAACCCGTTTTCTTTCGACAACGGGATTAATTTTGATTTAATTTCTGCAAATTTTGTGTATTTAATTTGAAAAAATGGATTCCATATTTGGAATCAGTGGGTCCAAATTATGTTAATAAGCTACTTTTTATTTTTGGGAATTATGAATAGTAACTACGGTAAATTTTATTTACCATAGTTAAAGGTAAATCGGGTAATTAAGGGTAAATTTAATATTATAAAATTACCCTAACACATGCCAAAATTCTATTTGATGGCTAAAAGTCGAACCATATCACCTAAGGGTTGTATTAGAATCATTTAATGGACTTTTTTCCATGAAAATAACTTAATTATTATTAAAACCAAAGAAAGTGACAACATGTCACTCTCTTAAATCTTATAAGTATATTAATTTTAATTTAGTGATAAACTTCATGAAACTTAGAAAATTAATAATCTACAGAAATATAATGAAATTATCTACATCATATGAATTTATTTATAATTTTTAGGGATTAAATAATTAACATTAATTGTAACACAATAGTGATGCAGAAATTGTTTATCTAGTGAAAAATCAAGAATATAGTTTTTATTAAACTAATAGTAACCATAAAATGCCCAAAACCCTGACCAAAACTTATTGGTCATGTACATTTAAAACCATAATCATCCAATGGTCGAATATTTGACCATTGTGAGCCTTATAAAAGCAATTATGACACTTATATTATTTTATTTTAAATGATTCCAAAGTTGTCACCTTCATAATTTAATAAATATAACAATTTAAATATTGTGATTTTAAGATGATAAATTCGAGTAAAAGTATTATTATGAAAGGTAATAGATTTATCTTCATCATAGGATTTTATTTTTAATTTTTATGCAAAAATAATTATATTAAATAATTATACAAAAATGTTGTAGTAATTATTTTATTAAGAGATAAACCAAATAAATGGTTTTAAAAATAATAAAATAAATATTATATGAACTATTTAATTTGATACACTAATTTTATAGATACATATGACCTTTTATGATTCTATTAAAGCTTTTAGTTCGAACATATCTTCTGTATATATTTTATTTAAATTTAAATAAATGAATAGTGTCAAAATTGACACTATTGTTATTTTATAAAAATAATATATTATAAAATTGTTTAAAAATCACAAATATATTTAAAAAGTATAAATTTAAATTTATATGGTACAAAATGTTATAAAGTATCCAATTATGGAAAATTCACAGCAAATAATTAATTATTTGTTATAATTTAAATTTTAGAATTTTATTACCACAAATAAAATTAAATTGATTAAATAAGGATAAATCAAGTTGATAATGTTTAAAATAAATTCCTAACATGTCTAAATTTGATTTTTGATGATATTAAAACCCTATGTCATCTAATATTTGGATATGAGTCATTTTTGGAGGTTTTTAAGTGGGGTTAGATTTATTATAAATTAATATTTTTAAGAATTCCAAAGGTGACCATCTCCTCCCTTATAAAAGGGCACCTCCTCCCTCTCCTCCTCACACCAATTTGAGCCTTCAAGATCGGCCAACCCCTGAAAAATTCTCTTCTCCACTTCCCTAGAAACATACTAGAGGTCCTGGTCTTCTTCAAAGACCAATTTTAGTGCCCTAAGAGGAGGTCTCAAAGAGGCACTTCAAAGAAGAGGTAATGTCTGTTACCGATTCTTTCACATTTATTTCTTCTTCCACTTATTATTCTTAGGTTTTTTAATTATGAAGTAATAACATCAGTATCAATAATATACTTATATGTTATTATAAGTATGAAACAACCCTATTTCACCATCTATCCATCCTACGGAAAATGAAATCACCGCGCGTGCGTACGTATGGAATACCGTCTCCACGCCGTGGTGTAATCTATTTTCCACCACCACCTTACTTGGATGGGTATAATGGTGTAAATAATAACTATATATGATTATTGTAAAGTTATATTGATTCTGTAATAGTATACATACACTCCAATAAAATTCCACGATCATGGGAACGATATCATCGCTCGTGCGTACGTACGGAATACCGTCTCCACGACGCGATGAGATTCATTCTCAATGATTAACCATTCATAAATGATTATAAAGTATATATAATAAGTAATCATGAAATATATGACATAATAATAATACTGGATTTATGTATATTTATGTCATCTAATTAATTCCATTCAATTCAATGAGGAAACGAAAACAACGTTCATGCGTACGTATGACCTACCGTCTCTATGAACGGTGTATTTCTTTCCATTTATAGATCTATTATATATATGTATATTCTGAATATATATTATATATAAATCATGTTTTATATTCTGGAATTAAGTAATCATGATCTAAGTAATCATATGAATAATTACATGTCAAAACACGGATGACAAATGAAACGATTTTACCCAAAACGCTCTTTAACATGGAATTTACAAAAGAACAGGTAATATAAAGTCATAAGTGAACCATATATGATATAATAACAATGAATATGATTCTGTAATAATTCAATGACATTATTTAAATCATTATACAGGAGGTTCGGATACGTACGAAGCATATCGGACCTAAGGTAAGGGATAATTTTGCAAATATCATTTTTATCCGAGATTGCTTATTCGTAAGTATTTACTGGGGTTATTTATACCATCCATGTCCATGTTTTATAAAAGTGTTTCCATCATTTTTACCCATTATTGACTTTTACTACATGGTATGTAAGGAATATTTCTTTTGTTTATGTTACGAGGCACTTTTTGACTTTTCCGACAAAAGTACGAGAAGAATGTTTTTTTAACATATACGGCATGAAATGATTTTTACAGTTTTATAAAGCCTTATTTTTATGAATCTTCCTCCAAAAGATTTCATGACTATTTTAAACAAAATTCTATTCTTTTAAAATTGCATGGAATTTTGTGAAAAGAAAATGATTTTGAAGAAGAAAGGATATTTTCCTCAAGAATTCATTTCAAGTGTTTTATCAAAACCATTTTTCATCTAAGATAACATTATTTCATATGTGTATGTTTCAAGTATAATGTCTATATGATTTACATGGTTTCACTTTTCTTATTATGAAATGATATCAATTTCTTTTATATGGATTACGTGATGATGGGATGATGTTTATGAAACCCATTTTATTTATTGGGTTTTTATGAATGATGTATGTTTATTTTGTGGCACAAGTAAGAATGATTTCATTATGAGATGGGTGGGACCTATATCTCCCTCCAATGAATTGGGTAAAGATTTATATCTCATGAGATAGACATGGATGGAACGGTAAGTTAATCTGGTTCAGTATTATAGGACTGGAACGAGGAGTGAACTCGATTCAGAAAGGGACTTTGTCCATTAAGATGGTCTTGGCAGTAATGGCTTGGATACTATGGAAATCATTACATGTGCTTAATGGATGCCACAATTACATGTTTTATTCCCATGATATTTTATCATGATTTATGTTCCATTATGATCTATGCCTTATGTACTTCCATGTTTTATGTCATTGCTCAAGATTTTTAATGTTCATGTTTTCTTTAAGTTCAAATGTATATGGTATGTTTTATTTTATCCATGCTTACCCTTACTGATCATTTGAGCTCACCCTTTTTTTTTCTTTTCCCCCAGGATTAAAAGAAAGATTTTAGGTAAGGAAACAAAAATGGGAAGATCTTTATGGGAGATGTTGAAGATTTTTCACCATGATTAGAAGTTTACGTTCCATGTTTCCAAAGACACTAAACTATTACGGTCCTTGTGTGTCTGTTTTTGTTATGTACTAAGTATTCCTCAAAAGTAATGTAATGTCTATGTACGTCAATATTTGGGTCTCTACATGATCTTTGTGAAAAACGGGGGTCTCTACCTTTAAATGTCACTCCCTTTTATTTTTTAGGGAATATGGGTGGTTTTCAGGCACTTTCCAATGACAAACCATGTGACCTAGGAGGTGCCCATCTGGATTTCACCATTTGGCTACTAGTGAGAAAGGGTGCTCTTTGAGGAGGGTTTTGTGGGACTTTCCACGAGCTAGGTTCCATGCATGGAGACTTCATGTGACCTTGAGATGGTCATGAAATCACGAGTCTTTTAGAGGCTCAAAAAGTCTTTGACCATATTCTTCTTCCTTACTCTCATGGGAAATATAATACACATGTTTGGGTGTTTCTTCACTTGTGATTTTGTAGGTTCATGTTTTTCGGGTGTCAAAAGGGATTAAAATAAAGATGTACAAAGCTAGAAGACACCTACTAAGGACCCTAGAAAAAACCTGGTTGTGCTCAATGAACCCATCAGTTTAGGAAAAATTAGAGACAAATCTTAATCTCCCTTTTCCTCACGATCCCTTCTAAGGAGTACCCCCATTTTGGTACCCTCTTACACCCCCTCCATCATGGATGGAAGGGTGTTATTTAGGTCGATTGACATTTCCTAGTCACAAGATGCTAAAATGTGTTATAAAAATCCAAATAACATGATGTTAAACTATTTGATACATCTTCCTCACCATATGAGGTTAAAATATTTGTCAATCATCCTCATTACATGATATAAAACTTAGAATCGTATTATTCCCTAACCTAAAAAGACTCTTTACCCCTTTGGTTCCAGTCACCTAACACATTGTTCATTTTTTTAATCATCTATCAACACTTGATATGAAACTCCCCTTGGAAGATGATTTTATCCTTTTTCATAATAATATGCCTACCCAATGTGCTAAAATTCATGGTGGTGTAATTTCGAGAGTTTCAAAATCCATTAAAACATTCCATTAGTTCAACCCCATGCTTTGTATCTCCCTTGATTTGGATACCCATCATCTTCCACATCTGAATGGACCCCATAACGACAATGGTTCCTGGACATGCTAGATTACCCACTGTCCTATTCACATGCCCCAAAATACATCTGAGTACATTTTGAGATAGGTACCATGTTTCGAACATAGTCAATGGTCAAACCTCTTTTTCCCCATCCCTAAAAAAGTGAAAATGGATTCTATGATTCAAACATGGTTAGAAGTTATCCTCTATCATCACACTTCCCCTTTGTGTTCCAAATCTCGGTAGTATCAATTCATGATATTCATCCCCCTTTATTTGGATAGAATTCAATTACTCTATAATTATCCCATTTGTGGACCTACATGAATTGAGATGGCAAGTCGACTATGTAGAGAGTCCCACTCTCCTACCAAAATGTTCTCATTAATGACACTCTTAGTGGTCAATAAACAAGTTCAGACCTTGAGTGTTATTCTATTGTCTAACACTCTCATGTAAATTAGTAACCACGTGATCATCCATTGTTTCTCACACCGAGAATGACTTGTGTGGTCTTGGGGACTGATTTTTGGTTGTCTCATTAATGTTATTTAAGTGTGGAATTTAAGTGTAGCACAATAAACATGTTCATTCATATGAGGAGTTTAAAATAATAAACTTCAAAACATTGTGAGGGTCATCCACACACTAGAGCCTCTCTGTTTTCTAGAAAAATATAATGTTCCCTAGGGCTCCACATTGAAAATTGATTGATCTAACCCATCCATCCTCTAGCATGTGGCCTCCATAACATATGGAAACCTAATGAGATCTTCCTCTTCTTCCGCTTCCATAGATATATACTTTTCAACCCTACTTTTCACCAAATTTTTCTCAACTTGGAACTTTGTTATCTAAGATACCACCTACTTTTCTCAAGATTTGGCCCCTATGAGATGATCCCTCGACTGATTTATGATCTCTACTTGGGAATTAATGATGGTCATGTGCTTCTTCTCTTTCTATTTTAGACATTTAAGTTTTTGATCGAACACTTGGATCTTCTTGGTTATGACATATTTCACCCAATGCTTTGCATTTTGAAACTCTTAAGTTTCCACATACACCCGCATGGGGAGATAATCATGATATAACATGTGAAGAGTCTTAGAATCCACCCCTTTGGTGCCCAAGTTTCGAATCTAGTAGTTGAGGGACCCCATATAACTCACTAGATATGGCTATGGAGTGTGGGTAATAAAGTTACACATACTCCTCCACACCATACATTGGAAAATGAGATTCTACTAAGTAATGTTAGACCTAGAATCTTCTAGTTCCTCAGTTGGCATAGGTTCATACTCTCAGAAGGTTGTGAGGATAGTAGTGGAAGTTTCTTCATCCGAGATCCACTTAGATGCGTCAGGATATAGGTAGAGAGGGAGGTTGTCTTTATCCAAATATTCATTGGAAATACCATTTCCCCAAACCTTGAGCTCCACCTCTTTGGCAGTATCACTTGTGTCTGTAGTGGAATACACTTCTGAGATTAAGGTCAGATCATCTTGAATGACCACCTCCCTGATATTTTTCCCAACCATTGGGAGAGGCGCCTCAAGTTCCCCAACCATAGTAGTTTGTTGGGAGATCACCCTATCGAGCCCTGATTTATGAAAAAACAAGCAAGTTATTTGGATTAGGGATGATAGATTGGGGAATCGTGGCTCATGTAAGTGTGAAATACTTACAAAGGGAAATATTTTGTGTGAAATATAGTTCTAGAGTTTTAAAAGAGAATTCCACCACTGGAGACCCCTCAGCACCAATTGGTACTTCAATAGATATAACGAGACCCCTCAGTTCTATTTGGGTGGGAGATACATAAAAAACATGTTGATGTAATAGACTTAAACATATCTATGAAAGTTTGAATAGATTCAGGCTGATTGAGGTTCAGTCTTACCCCAAGGCATGGGGATCTCAATGATGAGTCTCCCAAGATAGTTTCCCTCGCTATACATAGAAACCATTTTCGTAATTCTAGGGTGTGGTCCCCCATTGATGATTTGGAGGATGGGGCTCTAAAACCACCCTTATGAACTCCTTATCATACCCTACCATTACAGTAGCCTCAGGAATGGACTTTGAGGTGTGATCACTAGTATCTATTGGGGCACCCTTATCCCCTCCAAATGGGATCCCTTGATCCTCCTCAAATAGTTATTATAAAAGAAAAAATACAACCTTGGAAAAAAAGAGGAATATATGGAATAGAAAAAAGGTCAAAAAACTAAGCTTACCTCGCTAAATAGAAGCTCAATCAAGTCATCACCCTTAGGGGTTACCTCTATGCTCTTTGATGGAGTTTCTTGGTTAGTGTATGATCCCTGATATTCATTATCATTGGTGCTCTACATGTCAGAACCAAGGGTTGATGCCTCCTAGATTGATTCTTCAGCAGATGATATTCCCTCAAGATCACAACCAAACATCAACCGTACCTAGATTATGGTAAGATATCATTCCCCATGTTGTAATGAAAAAGAATCCATATCTTCCAAGTATGAAAATATCTTATGAAATTTCACCCTAGTAGTGATTATGGTGATCCCAACCTTTTTCAACTCAATTCCCTCATTATTTAGCATCCTTCAAAACTTTTCCACAGTTAGAGTTTTCCACAACATTCCCTAGGCTATCAAAAGTGTGGAGAAGGAAGCATCTACAATTGGATGCAACAAATATTGTAGCTTCTTTCTTGGGTCCTCCACAGTTATAATGGTATCATACTGAGAAATCTTTTCATGCTCCTGCACTCACTTATGAGGGATTCCCACCTCTTTAGGGAGCATAGGTGTAGTAGAACCTTGATATTCCCCCATTGAATCCTCATCTGGAGTCCTCGACACATGATAGGTACTTCGTAAAGCATCTCATGTTCCACCCTTCTACTCATGTGCCTCACTTAACGATGAAATTATCCTCACATATTGATGCAGGATGGTGCCTAGTTTTGCTGCTATCTAATTTTTAGTATAAGTCTGAGAGGGAGCATCATTGATGTTGGTGATATGAAACATGATTACCTCCCATGTGCCTTCACTAGTGAACATCCACCACAACTAAAGAATTATATAATTATTTCTTTCCTTATGGATCCCCATATACACTCACTTATTCAGATACTGGATGCATTATAACTGTTGGGTGAACCAAGACGGAGTATACGGTTCAAAATAAGTGTTACTATATATTATGGGGACCAATAACCCACCTTGGAAGGTCTAAAGATACTCCCACTACTCCATCATCCCCTACAGATTATCCATCATCTTTCCAGAAGGAGTTGAGAATGGATGAAAGTTGAAGTTTGCAGTGTTTCTGATACTGACCTTAACCCCAACTTCATTGAGAGTTACCAGTCGAACCCCAGTGATGTTGAGGAGGGAGGGCCACAAGACAACATCTGGAAGAGTAAAAAAATTTGGAAATTCATATCCCCAAAAATTCACTACAATCCAATCATGATAGAAAAGGAATGGTCTAAAGATCTACCTAGGCATGCTTACTCTTACCATGTGGGCCAACTGACTATAGATCTAGGCCAGATAAAATTCTCCTAGGTTTATCTAGTTTTTAGAGGCTATAATCACCGACATTATAAGCATCTGAGGATACAAGAACATGCATGAAACCCTCACTAGAATCATCCAACTACTGAGGAAGGTGTCCTGAAACCTAGTATAAAAACTATCATTTTCTATCCATCCTTTATGTTCCCCACTCTTGGTAGCACCATTCTTTTAGGATCATCCAATAGGATCTTGGTTTACTCCTCTATTGTGATGTTATACATTTTTTTGGCCTCCCTAACATCCTTACAGTTTTATTATTCAGGAACACCCCTAGAAAGATCTTGAATGAGATGTCTCGATGGAAGGGAGGATGATTCTTCAATATCTATTTTAACAGATCTAGATGAATATGCACTAAAATGGGGTTTTTCTCCCTGTCACCCCAATCATTCAATGATTCATATTAGAATCAAATCAGTGGGATGCCTTTAATGTAGTGGAGGTCCCACTGGATGATCCACACCTCCCCATGCTAGAGGTGGACGGTGTTGGTATCCAGGGAACACCGTCTGATAAGATATGGTATCAATTCCTTTTATCGACATGCATGGAACTGGTACATCCACAGTGCTTTATATATCCCGATGTGACACATCTTGACCCCATATTCCTAAAAAGTAAAGTGTACCCAGTACATATATGCCCACTCTTCAGTAAAGTTCCCCCCAACCCACAGGTCTCAATACTTATATCAGCCCATCATATTGTTTTGGATGCTGGTTTGGAAGATTCATAAATAAATGTATAAGAACTCTTTATTCTATGGAAGTTCCCCAATGAACATCCTTTTCCATACACTCAAAGTTTAGACAATAATTCCTTCATGTTCCCTAGAAGGGTGACCAAAAGTGGTGATGTTATAGTGAGTTAGCTCATCATGACAAGCGTACTAGAACTACATCATGTTCACTTAAATAGATAAGATAGAAACAAATTTCATCAACCTAAAATTGTAGAGATACTGGAGATTTCTTAGAAGGTATTCCTTTAGGGCTTTATTTAATAGGCCCGGGAGCCACCTATTATCAGAAATGACACTTTTAGAATGGGGAATTTATGGATTCCCTAGCATTTTAACCCTTAAGGTTGTGGTAGAGGATTCAATTGTATCTTGATTAGAAGGTTTATAAAATTTTCAAAGATCCATGGATTTAGATGTTGAGTCATGCATGTCTTGGATTTATTCACACAAAGTCGCCTCATCACACAACCTGTGAAGTGGTCATGAAAACTTCCAATTAAATCATGGAAAATATTTCATAAAAAGAAGATTTTACGTGAAATTCATGGCCGAAATATCGGAATTTTTTGAAAATGTAATGAGATCCATGCAGAAGAGATTACTTATCGCACACATAAGTCAGGTGACCATAAGAAATGACCCTCACCCTATTTATAGGAACAGTTCTATCACCTTACGTGAGAATGCAACATAGTTGTAAAACCCAAGGTAGAAGTTGCACGACCATGTGGTACTCATCCATAAACTTTGGACTTTACCTTGGATTTGGACCTTCTAGTCCCCTGATAGTTCCAATTCCGAGGGGGGAATTTATTGGCACCCAAAACATGTCACACCCTAAAAGGATATTTTTTCATAAACCAAGTATGAAAACCATCCCAAAGTAAAAAAAATTGGACTGAGGAGTAGGTTGAATGAATATTTTTAGGGTTACACACAAACAATCAATTCCACACACAAAGGGCTTGTGATCCAAATGTGGTGTTGGGGATAAAACTTCCACGGGTACCCTTGAAGTCTAAAGTGATGTCCAAGGAATGTACAAAAAAAAGAGATATTTTTAAACTAAACTAATGTGCAACCATCCGGTTTCATAATAAAGTTGACATCAAACCCCACATGTTCCTTGTTCAAGCCCCATTGGTAAAGGTCTAGGAAGCACACAACCCTATTCCACACTACAGTGAAGTTGAGAAACATCAACCACCAATTTCAACT
The DNA here is from genome assembly GCA_963277665.1 of Viscum album. Taxonomy (NCBI): domain Eukaryota; kingdom Viridiplantae; phylum Streptophyta; class Magnoliopsida; order Santalales; family Viscaceae; genus Viscum; species Viscum album. The sequence continues at coordinate 1,888,132,810 of OY728125.1, read as the reverse complement.
ATAAATAACCCCCCCCCCCAAAAAAAACTTTATGTATAGATCATCAGAAGACAAAGTTCCACTCTCACTCACCCAAACCTCTCTTAAATGACATTTTGAAACACTAAAATACCATGGGCCCTCAAAGATATAGAACTTTCACGACCAACCTACCATGGCCCCAACATGTCTTGGCATGTGTTTAAGAGTTTCTCATGAAACACCTCCTAAGACTGATCATGTTCGTATAAGAGAAGCAGACTTTGTGCAACACTGATCTCCATATTGCACCAAATAATGTGCACACCTGTGCCTCTAGAATCCATGTTCCAAAATTGTGCTAGATCCCATTTCTCGTGCAACCCGATTTTCATGAAATATAATAATATTGAATGCAACAACTTTCTATTACCTAAACCAATTCCCCCAATGCTTCAAGAGAAGCCTCAATAATTACCCTACATTTTTCTCCTAAGAATAGGTACCGGAATTCCTCTCGCTCCAAAGCATAGGTACCCTAACATTGGGCCTCCTGATTTCCACTCCTTCATGATAGTGTTTATGTTATTCCCCACTTATAGGTGTATGTTCAGTAGACATGTAATCCCAAAAGATGTAATCACTAAGATAAATGGCACACCTATATCAATAGAGAGTCCCATTTTTTGATCTTATTCTCGTCTTGACACGGTCTCCCTCAGGGTGTAAGCTCCATCCACATCCTATCAACAATATGTAAAACTTATTAGATCTATGTCTTAGTTGTACAAAGTTAAATAGCATGAAAATTTCCTCATCACATGAAATTAAAACTATAGCCTTACCATGTGTAATGAACACAAGATACCCCATGTATGATCATCATGGGATGCCACCTCCTCGCCCGCCATGGGATGAAATTCATATATCAGGAAGCTTCCATGTGTCATCCCCACACCATCATTCTCTACCATGGGATGAAACATTTATGTTGGGAAGCTTCCATGTGAAATCCCCACACCATCCTCCCTCACCATGGGATGAAACTCCTACCACAGGAAGCTGCTACATGTATGCTCTACAAAAACCTTCATCAATTCTCTTTCTGCAACACAAGCATCCTTACTACATGAAATTAAACTATATAGATCGATCATATCACATTAACTTATACTGAAACATCGAACTGCATGGGTTTTGATCCATGTTTACCAATTGGGTACATAGGATGCATACATGAGGTTCAATCCTAACAACCTCAAAGTGTAAAATCTTTCCCCTTATGGGGAAACGCTCTAAAAAATCCATGTGTGAAATCTTCCCCCATGGTGTGACACACTACCAAAAACCTCTAAGTGTAAAATATTCCCCCTTGGTGGGGAAAACTCCACCAAAACAAAGTGTGAAATATTACCCCTTTAGGGGACACACCCCCAAAAATCACTAACTATGAAATCTTCCCCCTTGGAGGGACACACTCCACCAACCTCCAAGGGTGAAATATTCCCCCTTGTGGGGAAACACTCCATAAAATCCAACTATGAAATCATCCCCCTTGGGGGGATACACTCCACCAACCTCCAAGTGTAAAATCTTCCCCCTTGAGAGGGACACACTCCACCACATTTTAAGAGTGAAATATTCCATATTAGGGACACACTCAACCAAATACTAAGTGGGAAATATTCCCCCTAGGGAAACACTTAACCATACACCTATCCCCACAATACATTAAACTTGTGACCCATTCAACTCTATAAAACGTTAAAATTATCACCAGATCCAAAGTCCCCACCCGATGAAATAAAGGTTTGATGCATGTGGTAAAAAACCTCATAAGAATTATTCCCTACGAGTTAGCTACATTATGACCAACATGGGATTCCTTGGGTTTCACACCTAAGATGCCTCACACATGAGATTACCTCCAAAATAGGAAGACTTTATAGGTTCCCAAAATACCCAATGTAATACATACCTAATGTGACCAACATTACTACCTCCTTTGACCGAAGCTTTCTACCCTATCCAGATAGAAGTGGAGTAATTAATCAACATCCACCTAGTGATGGAACTAGGAGTGGGTATAATAAACATGATGTAAATTTATGAGGATAACTAGACTAGGTGATGATCTCCAAGGAGGTATCCATGAAATTAGAAACCAATATCCCATTATACCATTTCGACCAAGGAGAAGACATCATCATAAAGATATGGAAGTCTTCTATCTTTTGAAAGTGGTAATGTGGGGCAAGAAACATACATCGCTATGATTATCCACACCCCAACTACAAAAGAATTAGAAAAAAATGGTATCATAAACATAGAAAAACATCATTAAATATTCTTCCTAAGATGTTTTTATAAAAATATTATGATTCAATCTAACTATTTTGAATTTTAGATTTTTATAGTACGAGTCAAGTCAACAATTCCATGCTTATGGTTCCTAATTTAGACTATAAAAGAACTTATTCAATATGGAAACTTTTGTTAAATCATTTAAAATCAAGAAACCCACTAGTTATTCAATATAAACCTCCTTTTGAAGTATACCATTCAAAAATATCATTTTTATATCCATTTGAAATATCATGGAGCCTCTTTGAATATCCAATACCAAAAAGATATGGAAGGAATTCCATGAAGAGCTGGAAGGACTTGAGTTAAGTCATTGGATCAAATGTTTCATAAAAATATACACCTTTTGTTTTTGCATAGCCTTTTTTCATAAGATGTGTAGGGACCAAATTGGATGAAAGTAATTTTTCAAATGATGAAAAAAGTGGTTGGAATTTTTTTTTCTTGTACATGAAATAAATTCACTTTATAATTGTCGGTGATCATATGAAGTAGTTCCAGACTCAAAAGATTGGATGTTGAATGCTTAATAATGTCATTCAAATTCAAATTTATATTCTGAAAATTAGATAAAGTTTTTTTTCAGACTCGTATTATGTATAGAATGAGTTTTTTTGATCCTATTGAGAAGTTGTATCATGATCGAAATGTATTTCAATATGTTCTTTTGAAAATATGATGATAGTTTATTATGAAAAAAGTTCTCAAAATCATAAGTTATTTGAATACTTGTGATACAAGATTTTTAAAAGAAATGTGGAGAAAATGAATGCAAATTTAGATGATGTTATGTCGATATAAATGTTATTAACATCATGAATAATTCATGATATAAGTAGTAGTTTGTGGAAAAAAAATATGTTTTTCTTGTTTTTGGATTGATATCATCAGTTTAAGATGAACCATATGTGGAAGTTGTTTAAAGTCTAAAATATTAAAAGTGTTGAAGTCATAAGTTTTTTAGAAGCGCTGATGAACCAATCCATTAGATGGGACAATCTATCAAATGAAATGATTCATCTGATGAGTCATTAGTTTTTGTGTTTTATAAATAAATAATGTTTTGTTGATACCATTTTATCGGACATGGTGTGCCACCAATCTATCAAATGAATGATAAAATCAGCAATACATCGGATGAAGAATTACATAAAAGGTATATCAGATTTGTTGAGTGAGATGATGCAAAGAATTTGTTGGTGTCAATGAATCAAAATGGTTTCAAATATTGATCAATAATATGATGTACAACAATGTAGTAAAAAAATTTCATGATACCCAAAGCATCAGAGTGAGGTCTCGAGGTGTTTTGTTTCTAGTTGGTTAAGAATAAGTGTTATGAATTGTTTCTATTGGAGAAATTTTCATCAAAAAATACTTGAAATCTATCTAGAAGATAGGAAACAAATAATTATTCATTATATTCATAAAAACACTGAAAATTCATTAATTTTTGGACTTCGTTGGATGTCGTTTTAATGGTCTGAGGAGTTATTGAACAATTAAGAAAAAGTTGAAACGTTTTCAAGATACTACTAAATATTTTTTGAAGGGTTTCAAAGTCTTTATAAGTTAAAATGATGTTTATGGAAGAACAGGTTCGGTTGGAGCATCATAATGTGAAGTCTTCAATTTTATATATGTTCAATTGGAGTGAAAAACCATATCAAAATGAAAAATAGTATCGGGATGGGGAATGGTTTGTTAATTCAAAGAAGGATGAAGCTTTTAGAAGATTCAATAAGGTTTTAGAAGGATTTTTAAGAGTTAATAAGTGATAATAAGTTGTCAAAATGAAGTTTAAATTGAATTTAAATTCAAGGATTTTGGAATTTTTGTGAGTGGGAAAGTGAATTTTTTTCCCACCCTTTTCACTTATGGAGCCCCTATAAAGAGAGGTTAAAGTAAAATGTACTATGAAACTATTCACATGTGGGAGAGAGTGAGAGAACTATAATAGCATGAAATTTTAAGAGATAAATTATTTTTAATTTCTTTTATGTCTTGTGTTATACACCACACCAAGATTAGCTTGTATTATACTTAACATCGTATTATCTTGAAGTATACGCAACACTATACTTGACTTTTGTTACACATGATTTCAAGTTCTTTTGACAGAATACATTTCATGCAACACTAGGTATATATTTTTTTCAATGTATAAAATAACTATGTTTGGATTATGTTATACACAATACCAAATAAATCTTGCACTAAACGCAACACTGACTTGGATTTCATTACATGTAATAGTGACCTTTCTCGATAGTTTGTGTTGTACGCAACACCAAGTTTCACGAAACAATGATATATTATTAAAATATTATTATTTAATGGGATATAAACTGTCTGTTTTGAATAGTATTAACCACATTTTTAATTTTATATAACGTTAAAATTCATCTTATGTATTTAATAGAACATGATGTAAGAAAAAATTCAATTTTTTGGATAAAAGATGTATTGTTTTAAAAAAATGCAGTTTCTCAACCTTTTGATGGCTCATCCATTTTAAATCTAATTTTTGAAACTTTTTATATTTAATTTTAGAAAATAAACTTATTATTTTAATGCATATTATAAAAATTTACTTTGGTTGACTTTTTGGTATTTTTATGATAAGTTTCATTTTTTGATTAATAGTGAAAATACAGATTTTTATTGAAAACTTTATTTTCATTTAAAGTCATTACATAGTAAAATTATATTTTGGATTAGTTTTAAATTTTAATTATTTCATTTTTATCCATTTATTATTTTTGAAAATGATTTTATACATGAATTTATTATAAAAACAATTTCCATTTAAAAAGGTGTATTTTTCCAAAAAACTATTTTTCGGGACATTTTTCCAGTTTTATTTTAAATTTAATTCTTCAACTTCTGCATTTCAAATTATGATAAATTTATGCCAAATTTCTATTCATAAGGTCCAAATTTTTTAAGTAGGTCCCTTTTTATTTTTAAACTATATGAATAGTAATCATGGTAAATCTTGTTACCACGATAAAGGGTAAATTAGGTAATTTTGGATAAAAAAATTATAATGACTATAAAATGACCAAAAAAAATAAAATAAAAATTATTTTATGAATTAAATTATACCCTTAACATTTCAAGATCTAGATGATGTCATTTAATATACACTTGTCCATGAAAATGACTTAAATAATATTTAAATCAAAGAAAGACACAAAGTGTCATTTTCTTTGTCTTTAATATATTTTATAAGTTCACATAGAGAAAAAGGTGTAATATCAAAAAAAATATAAATGGTAAATTTTAACTTAATAAACACATTTCCATTATATAAATTTAATTTTTATATTTTGGGGCCATTTGGGAGATATTATGGTATTTATAATATTTTATTTAATAAAAATTTGAAGATGTCACATTCATGTTTTAAATAATATATCATTTTTAAAAATAAGGTTATAACAAATCTAAATTCTAATATAAATACTCATTTTAAATCTAAAATATTTCACTTTCTCATGGTATTTTATTTTTAATTCTTAATAAATAAATAATTACCTTAATGTCTTATATATGGATGATGTAGAAATTATTTAATTGATAAAAAATCAATAAACTAATTTTTATTAAAATGATAATAACCATTAAAATGCAAAACACCTTAAAAACTTTTATTGGTCGATTATATCTTGACCACAAGCATCAAAGGGTATATTTTGTGACCATTTTGAGACTTATATAAGAGATTGTGACACTTATATTATTTTATTTCAAATGGTGTTAAAGTTGTCACATTCAAAATCTAATAAATATAACATTTTAATAGAATATTTTCTAGAAGATAAATTCGACTAAAAGTATTATTCTAATATAAATTAGATTTATCTTCATCATATTATTTTATTTTTATTTTTTATACAATATATAAGTATATTAAATAATTACACAAAATTGATGTAGTAATTATTTTATTAAGGGAAATATCAAACAATTTTTAAAATAAGAATAACATAAACATAATTTAGAATAATTAATTTGTCCAATTAATTTTATAGATGACTTTAACACCTTAGGGATATGATAAAATATTTTTTTCATAGATAACATATTATCTTGATATTTTTAAAAATCCATGAAATTAATAGTGTCAAAATTGAAAAAATTCATATTTTGTAAAAATAATATTTTATTAAATTATTTAAAAATCATAAAACATTTTTAAAATATTTAATAATTATTATATTGTCTAAAATGTTCTAAATTATTTATTTATGATCAATTTGACATCAAATTTTCAAATATTTTACCTTTTTAATATTTAAATATTTGTTACCTTAGTTAAAATGAAATAGAATAACTAAGTGTTAAAATAAAAAGATAAGGTTTGAATGGGAATGGAAACTTGTCCAAAATTTATTGGTTGATGATATTACACACCTATATCATCTCATCTCTTAAATTAGGACATTTTGGAGGTTTTTGGGTAGGTTTTGATTTTATTATAAATTATTATTTATGGAGTTTTGAAAAGTGCACCTCACCTCAATTATAAAAAGCCACATCCTTCCTCACCTCTTCACATCAATTTGGGCTCTCAAGATCATCCATCACCTGGCCATTTCCCTTATAAACTTCCATATTTACATTATAGAGGTTTTGGTCCTCTTAAATGACCAACTCTAGCGCTCTAAGAGGAGATTTAGAGGAAGAACATCAAAGAATATGAGGTTCAGAGACATACGAAGCATATCATACCTAAGATAAGAGATAATTTTTCAATATCATTTTTTACCTAATATTATTTATATATAAGTATCTACTGGGGGTATATTTAGCATCCATGTCCATGTTTTATAAAAAAAATCATAAAATGTTCACTATTCTTCTATGTTTGTTAAAGGTAATTTTTACCCATTTTTGACTATTACTACATGGTATGAAAGGAATCTTTCTTTCATTTTCCATATGAGTTAATTTTTGAATTTTTTTAGAAAAAGTAAGAGGATAATGTTTTTTATCTTATACGATACGAACTTATTTTTACTTCTTCATAATTCATTATTTCCATGAAGCTTCCTCTATATGATTTCACATTTATTTTCAACTAAATTATTTTCTATCCCTATTATTACTTTGATTTGATTGTGTTTATGATAGAATTATTTTTATTAAATCAATTTATATTATATAGATTATGTTATGATATAAATATGATTAATAATCCCATTTTCTTTCCTTGTGTTATGATTTGGTGATTGGTTTATAATTTTATAGAACATGTAAGAATGATTTCATTATGAGACGGGTGAGACATATATTTCCCTCCAATTAATTGGGTAAAGATTTATATCTCATGAGATAGACATGAATGGAACAACAAGTAGATCTGATTCAGTAATACATGGCCGAAACAACAAGTAAACCCGGTTCAGTAATGGACTTTTTCCACTATGATGGTCTTGGAAGCAATGCCTTGGCTACTATGGAAATCATATTATGTGCTTATTTTTTTCAACAATTCCATGCTTCATGTAAATTCTATTTTATCATGGTTAATGTTCATTTATGACCTATTCCCTATTTACTACCAATATTTATTTCATGACTCGTAATTTTGATATTTAAACTTTATGTTCAAGTTTTTCCATTCTTATGTTTATGTTTTGTTTTATGTTCTCCATGTTTACCCTTACTGAGAATTTGAGCTAACCCTTTTTATGTTTTCTTTTCCCCATGATATAAAGAAAGGTTTTAGGTAGGAAAAAAAATGGGAAGATCTTTATGGGAGATATTGAAGATATTTCAACAATTTAGAAGATTAGGTTCCAAGTTTCGAAAAGGAAATAAACTAATGCGGTCTTTGGGAATCTATTTATGTCATGTATTAAGTATTTTGAAAAAGTAATTTAATTCTTGTGTATTTCAAGCTTAGGTCCTTACAAGAACTGATGTTTTTTAGATATATTTGGTATAGGAAAGTTTCCAAATATAATTTCTTAAAGAAATGTTTCTCAGAAAGAAGAGTTGTTATGAAGAAGTATTGGTCAGGGCTTTTTGGATCATGCTGAGAAATTCGACTAAAATTTTTAGTAAAGAAATAAGAAAAATAGAATTTTTTTTGATTAACTATTCAAATTTATTTCTAGACTGAAGAAATAGACTAAATAATTAGAGTGATCTATCTAACTAGGTTTTTGTACAAATTCTAGAAGAGTTTTTCCAACCTTCTACTGGGTAAGAAAATGAATATTTGTTTTTCTAAATAATTAAGAAAGTGGATTTTTTTAGAAACAGATATACTTGTTTAGAACCAACAAATGAAGTTTTATAGACTTGTTACAAAAATTTATTTACATCATATTTTCTAGATGAAGCACATGCGATACTGTATTTATCATAGTGCTACACAGGTTTTAGGGTATTTTATACTTGTTGTTTCCACGCAAAAGGATTATTTTCTGGTGTATTGTGTGGTATTTTATTATTTCCAAACTATGGTAAGGACTAAAAACTCTTATAGAGTAGTGAAACTTGTAATTTCTAGTGTTCATGTGGATGTGTGAATTTTTTGTTTTCAGTAAAGTGAGAATACTTTAAAAGGAGAATAAGGTTTTTATACAAGAAAGATAACATAAAAGAAAAATATATTATTGAATCACCCCCTCCCCCTCTCAATGATTACATTGATCCTGGTTGTGCCTTTTTAATTGGTATTAGATCTGATGGTTCCCTTCATTTACTCTTTGATGAAGTTTTTTGAAGAGAAGTTATTATGGAGAATTTTAATTGTGTGAAAAGTAAGTGGATTAAAATATTTTATGGAAAGAACTATCATATCTAAAAGGATAGGATGATTCTTTATCTTATGTATCTTGGGTATGATGTTTTGGAAGCTTCTATATATGTATTTCCTCCTCTGATTGAAAATTTTCCTCTTATATCTATTGGTAAGAAAGATCTAGAGAATAATGGAAGGGATAAGAATTCTTTACTTTCCTCACTTTTCAAAACTAAGTTTCTTAGAGTGAAAGGAGTTGTAACTACCAAAGGTATCTGAGAGAAATTGAAAATATCTACGAAGGAAATATGAAGGTGAATAATTCAGAGTTACAAATTTGGAGGCTGAAGTATTAAGTTGTCAAGATGGGTTGGTATAAATCTTTTGGTGACTTCTTTACAAGTGTGAATGATATTTTTATCACAATAACATGTCTTGGTGTGAAGTTTGAAGATTATACGATTTTTGAAAAGATATTAAAAATATTCCTAGAAAGTTTGATTCTAAAGTTACATCTTTGGAAGATATAGATCATGAAACTATATCTACAGATGACCTTTATAGTATTCTTATTAAATATGAAATTAGAAGGGTTAAAGTTATGAAAATAAAAAAAAATTGATCAATAAATTTCCATCAAGGTTTCCAATCTTGGAAAATATTATAATATTCTCAAAGATGAATAAGTTAGTGATTTTGAATCCTAAAATGAGGTTAGTAACAATATAGATGAATTATTATCCTTTTTTTCTAAGAATATAAAAGTATTTATAGAAAATTATAAAGTAAACCTACCTCTAAAATTTATTGAATGTGGAGTTGTTGGTTACTTTGCTAAGAATTTCCTCCAAAGGAAGAATGAAGATGAAATTGATGAAGATGGTATAAGGCCTCAATGATCTTAAAAGAAATAGCTTGAAAAGTAAAAATCTTATTCCTAGGGAAAAGATACAAATTTATTCAAATCCAAAAGGATTTTTTGTCTAAGGATGATAAAGATGAAGATGGTGAAGTTAAAATTTAAAAATTCTAGTAAGTTTCTAGAGAAAACTTGTTTATTTATATATTTAATGATGATGAAGTTAAAAGTAGTAATTCTAAAGAATAAGTTACTAAGTTAGAGTTTCATCTGAAAAGAGAGTTGAAATAATGTATAATAAATATAGTAAGACTTTAAAGATAAATCAAGATGATAAAAATGGAAATCTCTACAATAAAAAATCATGAATCTTTTCTTAAAGAGAAAGAGAAACTGTTGTAAGAGATTTATTTCTTGAATAAATATCATGAAAAATAAAATAATTGGAATGAACATATTAAAGTGAATAAAAAGGAAAAGGAATAAGATTTGGAACTTGTTCAAAAAAAATATAAATATGTGTAGGGAGTTACAAGATTAGAAAAATTTATCTATGAATTTAGAGAAATTTCTATAAAGTGTGAACCTAAGAAACATAAAAAAAATTATCTTTAAAGGTCAATAAATTTTTTTAGATGTTCCTAATATTAATAAAGATGATAAAGTTGTGTATGTATCCAAAACCAACAAATTTGCGACTTTAGAAGTTCCTAAAATTTCATATATTGAAAAAAAAATCTAACACCTCTGATTCTGGTAAATTTATAAAGAAATCCAAATTAAAGAAGAATATTTCAGTTGATTATAGTAATTTTGGAGCTCAACAAAAAAATTTGTGAAAGATAAGAAATTTATTGAAAAACATGTTTACAATTCCACACATTATGGTAGTTATATAGTAAGTTTGGATGATAAAATATCCACAACTTATGGTGTATTATTTTTGGGGGGAAATTGTGTAAGTTGGCATACTAAGAAAAAAATTTAGTAACTCTTAGAATGGATGATGTTGAATATGTTTCTATCACACAAGTTGTGATAATGTAGATAAATAAATAGTTTGAATATTTACTTATTGAAGTGGAGATACCCCTACTCAGGTTTTGATAATCATAGTTCTATAAACCTCAAAATAAAACTAGTGAAACATTATCATTCAAAACATATTGATATCAAATATCGTTTCATCAAATATATTGTGTAGAATAATGATCTCAAACTGGAATATGTTTCTACAATGGAATAAGTTGCTGACATTTTTAGAAAACCTTTACCAAAGAAATCATTTTTCAAAATGAGGTTAAACATGGGTGTCCAACCTCCTATCCAAGGTTTAGGTATGTGTTTTTATCTCCCATCTCTGTGAGTCTTTGGATAGTGTTTTCAAGGGTGATAAAAATTATTTTTCATAAATCCATCTATTGGTATGTGCTAAACCTTTTAAGGAAGCATGTATTAAGGGGGGGTTTTTGGGTAAACTTGTAACTCATTATATAAGTGTGTGAACTATTTTAATGTTTTGTTGAATTATTTAAAGTAAACTTGTTACATGAGAAATTGGAATAAGTTTTGAAGTGATTTGGAAAGTTTTAAGTTCATGAAGATGGTTCTTAATTCACTAATTATGGATATCATGATTTTTATATCAATGATTCTTACTTCCTGCAATGATTTTTCTCACATAGTTTTAAAATAATTGATTAGTTATCCATATCTTGAGTTACAAAGCATCATTGATTTATGAAGGTTGGTTGAAAAAAAGGGGGAGATTTTTAAGAACATGTTGGTTGAAAGTAGTTTTCAAATGATGAAAAAATTTGTTGGTATTTGTTTTTTTATACATGAAATAACTTCAATTTGTAAGTGTTGGTGATCAGATGAAGTAGTTACAGACTTAAAACATTAGACACTGAATGCTTTAGAAAGTCCTTCAAATTCAGTTTTTTGTTTGGAAATTTTTTTTGGGTAATTTTTTTTGGGAATCATATTATATCTGGAACGAAGTTTTAAATTGGAGTGATAAGTTATATCAGGATCAGAATGCCTTTTGAGATGTTCATCGTAAAATCTGATGATGATTTTTTGTGATGAAAGTTCTCAACATCATAAGTTATATGAATACTTGTGATCCAAGATTTTTGAAATAAAGAAGCATAAAAGTTATATAAATTCAAATGATTATATGATAATATCAACGTTCTTAACATCATGAATAAGTCATTGTATAAGCTGGAGTTTGTGGAAGAAAATAGTTTTGTATTTTTCGGATGAAGATCATTATTTTTAGATGCATTGGGTATAGAAGTTTTTTGGATTATAAAATATTGAATGTGCTGAAGTCTGAGGTTCTACATAATTTTTGATCAACCAATCCCTCAGATGGGACAATCCATCAGACAAAATGATTCATCTGATGGGTCATAAATTACTGTGTTTCAGAAACAAATAAGTTTTTATTGATACCATTTCATCGGACATAGTGTGCCACTGATCTATTATAAAAAAAATGACACCAAAAATACATTGTATGAATAATTCCATTAGAGGAATATCAAAGTTATTGAGTGAGATGATGTAGAGAAGCTATTGGTATATATGAATAAAATTTGTTTTAGAGACTAATCAATCAAATGATGTACAATAATGGAGATGTAACGACCCAAAGTTTTTTTCAATGGAAATTACCTTCTTATATTTATGTCATAAAATCACATGAAATCATAACATAATGAACTACTAAGTGATAAGTGGACTTTAAACATAAGTTTGTCACTTCTGTGTTTGGAATTTCAAAAATCTGGCATACACGGTTGTGTTCAAGATGTTTTTTGGAGTCCGGTAAGAAAAACATAATTTTTGGTGAATAAGTAACCTACCCTAATGAATAATAACATACCCTTATGAATAGTGATATACCCTAATGAATATTAACCTCACCTATGATATTATAAAAATAATATTCAAATTGGAAGTACAATATACCTATGTTTTAGAATGAGTTAATGCATGTTTTTAAATCTGGTTTTTGATAATAAATTATGATTTTAATTAAATATTAAAATAATCATATTTAGAAAATTATTTTTGAAAAATGGACTTCATTTTTTTATTCTACACGTCAAAAAATTGTTAGGGTGAATTTTTTGGATTTTTCTGAAATACTTGAATTTTTTATGAATAGTAAAATACGGTAATCTACCGTATATATACATTATAAGCTAAATAAACTATTCCTAGAATCATCGATGATGTAACCACCCATGGTTCTAATTCACATGACCCATTTACTATTCTTGGTCATGTAATACTTACTATTCTTTGTCTTGTGAAGAAATAATAAATTAAGGATTATAATATCATCAAATCCCTCCTCTCCTCCACTATAAAACCCCCCTTCACTCCCTCTTCTCTCCACTCCTATAAAGCTTCAATAATTCTCTAAATTTGGAACAAATCTCTCCCCAAGGTCCTCCCCCACGTCCAAAAGCTCTCAGCCTCCCCAATATACCAAAAACTCTCCCCTTAAGAAGTTCTCAAAGGAGGAAGTCTCAAGAGGTAAATTCCTCTTCCCAAATTTCTTCTTTTTTTAAGTTCTTTTCTTTTTAATTTCTTTCCTCACCTCCCTTCACCATAATAGTATGATAAAACTAGTAGAATACATGTACTGAAATTTCTTAATTCTAGTGGTAAATTTCATTATCTTCTCTTCTTTTCCAACCCTTTTATTTGAAAGAAATGAAAGCACCGTTTGAGATGTGCCAATTTAGCACATTCAAGGACAACGGTTTATCAATTTTTGTTATTATCTTTAATTCTGGTCATGAAACCATTTATGTTATGGTTGAACCAGATTATTATATATGTAATATATCCTATTTTTGGTTCTGTAATCTTTTTGTACAAATGGAATTAAGTTATAATGAAAAATGCATTCTTTGTAACCAAATCCACCGATTAACAAAAAACGGTTATCACTAAGGTTATATATATAATAATTCAACATCACACTAAGTAACCTAATTAAAATTAAAACTATGTAATATTATGGATATGAAATAAATAATGTAACTTAAATTCTGGAAAACCACTTTCATATTGCATATAATCCAAAATTGAATATAAGTGAACCGATCTTTTAAAGCCAAGTAAACTAATGAGCCCGAACAATGAAATTGAAACTTATAACTAATCAAAAAAGATTTTAATTAAATAAAAAGGGTTATAATAAATAAATTACATATATAATAGGTTCTGGACTTATTAATTAATAATCCTAATTTGTTTATTCAGGTCATTAATAACAAGTGGAGAACACCACCGGATTTGAGGTAAGGGATCATCTCTTTTTCTCTCTTAATCAAGATTATCCTCTATACTATGCCTTTATATGTGTAATATAATATTATGGGGTATGTTTAAGAACCTCCCCAATACTTCATTATGGATTTATAAGTGATGAGAAACCCCATTTCTCTCTCATCAATCCCTCTTGGTCACACCCGACACAATGCCGATAAAATTGTAACGAATTCTACCCAAACCTTCTTTGTTCTTTCGGGTCGCCTTATCTTTCTTTCAAAATGGTGTTATCTTATATATCTATGTGAGTCTTATTAATTCTGGTTATATTTACAATATTCTTATATCAATACCCTTTCATTACATTCTATCGGGGTTATACATGATTTTGAAAGATTCCCTCCTTAGAACATTCCGATAAACCAACCTGTTTTAAGGGGACTTCCCAACTTTTTACCCAAAAATCAAGTGCACTATATCCTATGTTTTAAAACACCATTGTATTTATAAAATCAGTATTTTTATTATGAAAACATTGTTGTTTCAATTATGGTTTTATATAATATAATTTCCTCTTTTCTATTTGAAAATCTCTAGAGTGTTTTCCTTAAAACCGCACAAATTTTTTTTAATGCTAATGATTATAAAATACATTTTTTTTATATGTTGTCACTTATATTTGACACCAATTACCATGTTATATGCTTATTTTTTCCTATTAATTTCCATGTATGTTCTAATCCCTTCCTTTCATGGACACTTTTGTGATATGCCCATTGGATATGTTTTATGTCATGACTGTGCTACCCAATTATTCCCATGGGTAACTTTATGTTTATGTATGGTTGATTATGTATGATTATTTATGTGGAAATATTATTTATGTGGAAATAATATTCATGAATATGTTGATATGGGTGCACCCAGATAGTGCTCCAATGCATTGGGTAAGGATAAGTCTCATGAGACGCAATGTGAAACGAGATTGGCGTTTAGCCTTGACCAGTACTGAAATGGGAAACGGGATTGGCGGTTAGCCTTGACTCGTACTAAAGATATGATTTATGATTCTTCCACATTTATATGATTCCATGTTTATATGATACCATGATTATATTAAATTATTTCATAAGTTTCATGCTTTGGATATCATCATGTCATACCTCTTAACTTGTGTTCTTGAGATGTATCCTTATGTTCATTTACTTACTGGGAATTTTTAGCTCATCTCTTTGTTCATGTGTTCCCCAGGGTACCCTATGCAGGTGTAAGAGCTTAAAGAAAGTTAGAATCTCTTTATGGAGATTAAATAAAGAATTTATTTTTGTCCCATGTTTTATGTTATATGTTCTTAGCCTTCCGAGACACTAGACTTTACGATCCTTGGCTTGTACTATGATGATTAATTATTCTTAAAATCATGAAATGTTTTAAGTAAAAGGATTGGGTCTCTATAGTTGGTATCAAAGGATGGTCTAGTTATTTTTGGAGATTAGGAATAGATCACCTTAGTGAGAACCTCAAGGATGAGACTAAGTATAAGAAAACAGTCCTAAATTTTGGTGAGTATAGAGTAAGTGGTATATCAAGAAAATACATCCTTGTCTGGATACGAGCAGGTAGAGGCGGCTCTGGCATAGATGTATCTAGGGGAAAAACCCAAAAACACCGCTTTGAGCTAGACTCAAATGGGAAATGGTGCACGATAACGGGACTTGCTGCACTCTTGGTTATGACACTCCCGGGGGATATGCTTTGGTAGATTCATGAGCTTAGTACAAACCATTATTAAGGGACAAAAAAAATCCCATAAGAATATAAGTTAAGAAATAGATCAAGGATGACCTAGATATAAACCTAATGAATCACAAGTTAGGATGTAATTATTCTTTATAAGTGTATCCTTTAATTTTCAATGTTTCCTTTTTATACTCAATAGCTAAGTATTCAAGACCTCTAATTATACATTCTTTTTCTTAGTTAATGGTGGGAAATAGAAGAACACGTTCCAACAACCAATGTGATAGGCAGTGTGATGATTTCTCTAATGACATGCCTGATGTGATGGAAGTGGGTGCTCAAAACATAATGGTAGTACTTGCTTAGCTGGCTCGAGTTATGAATAATAACTTGAATCAAGTGGAACGTCCCCCTCCTCCAAGGAAAGAGAAAGTTTTCGTAGAATCCTTTATGTGTCAAAGGCCTCCCATGTTTAGCAGGTCCTCTAATCCCCTCCTCGCAGAATAATGGATTAAATACATTGAAAAGATTTTATCTGTCCTCCAGTGCTCGGAAGAAGAGAAAGTTGTATTGACAGTCTATCGGTTTGATGGGGAAGCTGATCAGTGGTGGACACTGATCAAGAATACAAAGTTCCAAGAGGAAATTGATTCCATAGATTGGGAGGAATGCAAGAGGATGTTTTTCAACAAATAATGTCCTCGAACCCTCCATCTCAAGATGGAAAGAGAGTTCCTTGGAATCAATCAGAAGGAAGATGAGTCCATCAGGGCGTATGAAGCAAACTTTACAAGGATTGCAAGGTAAGCCTATGGCTTTGTCATGAATACCAAAAGCAATGTGGATTGATTCTTTAGCGGACTAAAGCTGAGTCTACAAAAAGTGTTGGTGATTCGAGACTTTGAAAGATATGAAGAGATTGTCTGTTGTGCCCTTAAGGTTGAAATGGAGATTGGAGACTCTCAGTGGTCTCATGGGCCTAGTGACAAGAATCGGAAAATGGAGAACAACATGGGTGGTTCATCAAACAAAACCCATGATGGAAAGAAGCCTCACTTTTCCCTTTGCAAGAATTTTGGGAAGAAGCATCTTGGTGATTGTCTCATGGGAACCCGGAATTTCTTCAAATGCGGAAATTTTGGTCATCTGGCCAAGAACTGCCGAAGGGATATGAAAAATTCCGCTAATGTTGAAGAAGAACGGAAGGTTCAGATCAACACCCAGCCTATAGTGTAGTGCTATAACTGCAAGGGGCTTGGGAATTATGTGAACAATTGCCCTAAGCCAAGGGTTATTAGAGGAAATCAACAACAACCTCCAAGGCAACAAGGAAGGGCTTATGTTATCACTAATACTGAGGTGGAGCCGGAAAATGATGTGGTGACAGGTATGCTTGTTATTAATTCAGGAATAGTGAACGTACTATTTGATTCTGGTTCTAAGCATTCTTTCATATCTTGAAAGTTTAGTAGAACTATTCAAACACCACCTCAAAATTTCGAGGAAAAGTTATCTTTGAGAACAGCGAATGGTGAAATTATTGCATCCATGGTTTATAACTCCTCCCCGTTTAATTTTTGTGGACTGAAACTCCCAACAAATCTTGTCATACTTCCTTTAGTGGAGTTTGACTCTATATTGGGCATGGATTGGCTATCTTTGTACAAGGCCAACATCAACTGCCAGGAAAGGGAGATTACTCTTCACATCCCAAAGCACCCTCCGATTCTTTACAAGTGCAAGGAGGAATATGAGTCTCCTTTAAAATATTCATCTTGAGTTTGGATATTGATTCCTTATGAGAATGAATACCTAGCTCAAATGATTGAGACAAAGGATAGAATCATGCTTGAAGACATGCCCATCATGAGGGATTACACTGATGTATTCCCCCAAAGAGTTTTTTGGTCTTCCCCCTGACCGATAGGTTGAATTCTCAATTGAAATTATCCCCGGATATCTGCCAATCTCAAAGACACCTTATAGAATGGCCACCGTAGAGCTGGAAGAGTTGAAGAAGCAGTTACAGGAGAATATGGAGAAGAGTTTTATATGCCCGAGTGCTTCACCGTGGGGTGCTCCAGTCCTCTTTGTCAAGAAGAAGGATGGATCAATGTGCCTCTAAATTGATTATCGTGAGCTCAATAAAATCACTATAAAGAAAAAGTATCCCCTTCCATGGATAGATGACTTGTTCGATCAGCTTTGTGGGGCCAGTTATTTCTCTAAGATGGACCTTCGGTCGGGATATCACCAACTAAAGGTGATGAAGGAAGATATTCCCAAGACTGCCTTTCGAATGAGGTATGGACACTATGGGTTCATAGTGATGCCCTTTGGACTTACTAATTCTCCAGCAATTTTCATGGATTTAATGAATATAGTCTTTAGATATTACCTCGACAAATTTTTGGTGGTCTTTATTGATGATATTCTGATATACTCCAAGAGAAAGGAGGAACATGAGGAGCATTTGGAAACTGTGTTAAAGACTTTGCGAAGGGAGAAGTTGTATGAAAAGTACCATAAATGTGAGTTCTGGATGGAGGAAGTATCATTTTTAGTGAATGTTATCAACAGGAAAGGGATATCTGTGGACCCTTCCAAGACGAAGGCAATTGAAGAGTGGATGAGGCCAACTTCTGTAACGGAGATCCGCAGATTTTTAGGTCCAGCTGGGTATTATCGACGATTTGTGAAGAACTTTTCACGATTGTAAAACCTAATGACCAAGATGACATGGAAGGGAGTAAAGTTTGTCTGGACACAGAAATGTGAAGACTGTTTCAAGGAGTTGAAAAAGAGGCTTATCACTGTGCTAGTACTCACACTCCCTTCAAGTGGAGAACTCTTTGTGGTGTATAGTGATGCTTCTAAGAAAGGCTTAGGCTGTGTGCTAATTAAAAATGATAAAGTGATAGCTTATGCCTCAAGGTAGCTGAAAATCCATGAGCAAAACTATCCCACGCAGGATCTAGAGTTGGCGGCTGTGATCTTTGCGTTGAAAATCTGGCGGCATTATCTCTATGGGGAAAATGTGAGATATATACTGACCACAAGAGTCTCAAATATATATTCACATAGAAAGAGCTTAATATGCACCAACGAAGATGGATAGAGCTCATCAAGGATTATGAATGCTCAATCCACTACCATCCCGGTAAGACGAACAAGGTGGCAGATGCTCTAAGTAGAAAGGATCATGCATCTTTATCAATGATGATAATTGAAAAGGATTCGATCTTCTTAGATTTGAAAAGGATGGACATAGGAATCATTAAGGTAGGAACATCATCAATACTTTCTCAAATTATTGTTCAACCATCCCTCATGGAGAAAATAAAGGTTTCTCAAATAAAGGATGTGGAAATTCAGAAAAGGGTGGAAGCTGTTAAAAATGGGAAATCCTCTGATTTCAAAATTAATGAGGAAGGAGTTGTAATATTTGGGACACGATTATGTTTACCGTCTAATCCAGTGATAAATAAGGAGCTATTGAATGATGCACATAGCTCGGCCTTCTCTATCCATCCTTAGAGTACCAAAATGTACCGTGATCTCTGAGAACACTTCTGGTGGGATAACACGAAGAAGGATATTGGGGAATATATATCAAGGTGTTTGGTATGTCAGCAAGTTAAAGCTGAGCGAAAAAAGTTCAAATGTATGATGCATCCATTTCCAATACCCATGTGGAAATGGGAAAATGTTACTATGGACTTTTTCATGGTTATCCCAAAGACGTCGAAGGAAAATAATGTGATATGGTTTGTGGTTGACTGAATCACCAAGACATCCCATTTCATCGCTATTCGGGAAGATCTCTCGCTTGAACAACTTGCAAAGTTATATGTGAAGGAAGTCGTGAGAATGCACGATGTTCCAATCACAATTGTATCTGACCGTGATCCAAGGTTCACATCTAAATTTGGAGGAGTCTTCAACATGATTTGAGTACTGAATTAAATTTCATCACGGCCTATCACCCCCAAACTGATGGCCAATCTGAAAGGACTATTCAGTCGCTTGAAGATATGCTAAGACCTTTCTATATTGAATTCAAAGGTGGTTGGGATTAGAATCTCCCATTGGTTGAGTTATCATACAATAATAGCTTCCACTCGAGTTTCATATGGCTCCATATGAAGCTCTGTACAGAAAGTGATGTAGAACTCCAACCTGTTGGGATGAAGTTGGAGAAAGAAAGCTACTTGGACTCGATCTTATTCAAGAGATGTCAGAGAAGGTTCAAGTCATCAAGAAACACATCAAAGATGCTCAAAGTTTGAAAAAGAGCTATGCTGACAACTGTCGAAGGGACTTGGATTTCGACGTTGGAGAGAAATTCTTCCTTCGAATATCTCCATGGAAGAGAGTCATGCGATTCGGGAAGAAAGGGAAGCTAATCCCAAGGTATAATTGCCCCTTTGAGATCCTTGACCGCCTAGGAGTCGTGGCCTATCGGCTTGAACTTACACCGAATATGGCTTGAGTTCATGATTTTTTTCACGTATCAATCTTGAGGAAGTACATACCTGATCCCTCACATGTAGTAAACTCAGAGGTGGTGTAGCTGGAAGATGATCTCTCCTATGAGGAGCAGCCAGTAAAGATTTCGGATCAGAGAGATAAGGTTCTACACAACAGGACAACCCATCTTGTCAAAGTGTTGTGGAGGAACCATAAGTTTAAGGAAGCAACATGGGAATTGGAGGAAGCAGTGAAGGAAATGTACCCGCATCTGATTTTGGCTTAGTATGTAAAACGAAATTTCAAGGGCGAAATTTTTTAAGGGGGGACGAATGTAACGACCCAAAGTTTTTTTCAATGGAAATTCCATTCTTATATTTATGTCATAAAATCACATGAAAGCACAACATAATGAACTACTAAGTGATAAGTGACCTTTAAACATAAGTTTGTCACTTCTGTGTTTGGAATTTCGAAAATCCAGCATACACGATTGGGTTCAAGATGTTTTTTGGAGTCCAATAAGAAAAACTTAATTTTTGGTGAATAAGTAACCTACCCTAATGAATAGTAACATACCCTTATAAATAGTGATATACCCTAATGAATAGTAACCTCACCTATGATAGTATAAAAATAATATACCAATTGGAAGTACAATATACCTATGTTTTAGAATGAGTTAATGCATGTTTTTAAATATGGTTTTTGATAATAAATTGTGATTTTAATTAAATATTAAAATAATCATATTTAGAAAATTATTTTTGAAAAATGGACTTCATTTTTGGATTCTACATGTTGAAAAATGGTTAGGGTAAATTTTTGGGATTTTTCGGAAATACTTGAATTTTTTATGAATAGTAAAATATAGTAATCTACCGTATATATACATTATAAGATAGATAAACTATTCCTAGCATCTAGTATGATTTCACCACCCATGGTTTGAATTCACATGACCCATTTACTATTCTTGGTCATGGAATACTTACTATTCTTTGTCTTGTGAAGAAATAATAAATTAAGGATTATAATATCATTAAATCCCTCCTCTCCTCCACTATAAAAACCCCCTTCACTCCCTCTTCTCTCCACTCCTATCAAGCTCCAAGACTTCTCTAAATTATTCCCAAATCTATCCCCAAGGTTCTCCACCACGTCCAAAATCTCTAATCCTCCTCAATATACCAAAACCTCTCCCCTTAAGAGGTTCTCAAAGGAGGAAGTCTCAAGAGGTGAATTCCTCTTCCCAAATTTCTTCTTTTCTTTTAAGTTCTTTTCTTTTTAATTTCTTTACTCACCTCCCTTAACCATAATAGTATGATAAAACCATTATAATATATGTAGTGTAATTTCTTCATGCTAGTGGTAAATTTCATTATCTTTTCTTCTTTCCCCACCCTTTTATTTGAAAGAAATGAAAGCACTGTTTGAGATGTGCCAATTTAGCACATTCAAGGACAACAATTTATCAATTTTTGTTATTATATTTAATTCTGGTAAACAAACCATTTTTATTAGGGTTGAACAAGATTATTATATATGTAATATATCCTATTTTTGGCTCTGTAATCTTTTTGTATAAATGGAATTAATTTATAATGAAAAACACATTCTTTGTAACCAAATCCACTGATTAACAAAAACGGTTATCACTAAGGTTATATATATAATAATTCAACATCACTATAAGTAACCTAATTAAAATTAAAACCATGTAATCTACGTTATATTAACTAAAGAATGTAACTTCAATTCTGGACAACCACTTTCATCTTGCATATAATCCAAACTTGAATATAAGTGAACCGATCTTTTAAAGCCAAGTAAACAAATGAGACCAAACAATGAAATTGAACCTTATAACTAATCAAAAAGGATTTTAATGAAATAAAAAGGGTTATATTAAATCAATTAAATATATTATAGGTTATGTACTTATTAATTAATAATTATAATTTGTTTATTCAGGTCATTAATAACATGTGGAGAACACCACCGGATTTGAGGTAAGGGATCCTCTCCTTTTCTCTCTTAATCAAGACTATCCTCTATACTATGCCTTTATATGTGTACTGGAAAATTATGGGGTATGTTTAAGAACATCCCCCATAATTCCTTCTGTATTTATAAGTGATGAGAAATACCATTTCTCTCTCATCAATCCCTCTTGATCACACCCGACACCATGCTGATAAAATCGTAACGAATTCTACCCGAACCTTCTTTGTTCTTTTGGGTTGCCTTATCTTTATTTCAAAATGGTGTTATCTTATCTATCTATGTGAGTATTATGACTTCTGGTTATTTGTACAAGATTCTTTTATCAATACCCTTTCATCACATTCTTTTGGGGATATACATGATTTTGAAATATTCCCTCCTTAGAACTTTCCGATAAGCCAACCTATTTTAAGGGGACTTCCCAACTTTTTACCCAAACTTAAAGTGCACTCTATCCTATGTCTTAAAACACCATTGTATTTATAAAATAAGTATTTTTATTATGAAAACCTTCTTGGTTAAATTCTGGTTTTATATAAAATAATGTCCTCTTTTCTATTTGAAACGCTCTAGAGTGTTTTCCTTAAAACCGCACAAAAATGTTTTAATGCTAATGTTTCTAAAATACATTTTTTATATATTGTCACTTATATTTGAAACCAATTACCATGTTATATGATTATTTTACCCTATTAATGTCCATTTATGTTATAATCCCTTCCTTTAATGGACACTTTTGTGATACGTCCATTGGATATGTTTTATGTCATGATTGTGGTACCCAATTCTTTCCATGGGTAACCTTATGTTTATGTATAGTTTATTATGTATCATTATTTATGTGGAAAGATTATTTATGTTGAAATAATATTCATGAATATTTTGAGATGGGTGCGCCTAGATAGCGCTCCAATGATTTGGGTTAGGATAAGTCTCATGAGATGCGATGTGAAACGGGATTGGCGGTTAGCCTTGACCCGTACTGAAATGGGAAACGAGATTGGCAATTAGCCTTGACCCATACTAAAGATATGATTTATGATTCTGCCACATTTATATGATTCCATGTTTATATGATCCCATGCTTATATTAAATTATTTCATAAGTTTCATGCTTTTGATATCATCATTTCATGCCTCTTAACTCGTGTGCTTGAGATGTATCCTTATGTTCTTTTCCTTACCGGGCATTTTTATCTCATCCCTTTGTTCATGTGTTCCCTAGGGCACCCTATGCAGATATAAGAGCTTAAAGGAAGTTAGAATCTCTTTATGGAGATTAAATAAAGATTTTTTTTAGTCCCATGTTTTATGTTATATATACCTAGTCTTCCAAGACACTAGACTTAACGATCCTTGGATTCTACTCTGGTGATTAATTATGCTTAAAATCATGAAATTTTTTAAGTAAAAGGCTTGGGTCGCTATAGTAGACCACATTTTTAATGATACCCAAAGCATAAAAGTGGTGTATCAAGTTGTTTTGTTTCTAGTTGGTTAAGAACGAGTGTTATTAATTATTTTGATTTGTTGAAGAGTCATCAGGAAATACTTAACATTGATCCATTGGATGGGAAACAGATACTGATTCATTAAACACATACAGACACTGATAATTCATTGGTTACTAGACTTAATCAGACACAGTTTCATCAATATGAGGAGTTTTTGAACAATAAAGAAAATGTGAAAGTTTCTAAAGTTGATAATGAAGAGTTTTTAAAGGGTTTTAAATTCTTTAGAATTTTCAATGATGTTTATGTTGGAATAGGTTCAGTTGGAGCTTTGAAATGAGAAGTCTTCAATTTTACATTTGTTCTATTGGAGTGAAAAATTGTAACAGAATGTCAAATTATTTTAGTCTAAAGAATAATTTGTTAATTCAAAGAAGGATAGAGTTATAAGAATATTTTATAAGGTTAGATGAGGATTCATAAGATTTGATAAGTTCCTAGAAGTTCTAAAAATGGAGTTGAAATAGAAGTGAAATTTGAGGTTTTTAGAATTTGGAATTTTTGTGAGCAGGAAAGTGAATTTTTTTTTCTTCCCTTTCCACTTCTGGAACACCTATAAATAGATGTCAAATTACAATGTACTATAACACTCTTCACATATAAAAGATAGAAAGATATCTGAATTTTTTGTGGTAAATTTGGTGTAGGAATATTTCTAGAAATAATTTATTGTAGAAACATTTACCAAATAGAAGAGGCATTATGAAAAAGTAGGGGTCAATGTTTTTTGGATTAGATCAAGCAATTAGATTGACGATTTAGTGAAAGAAATAAGTGAATTAGAATTGTTTCATGATTAATTTCTCATATTAATTTCTATACTAAAGAATAGGACTAATGAATTATAGTGATCTATCAGACTGAGTTTTCATATGAAGTCTAGAAGAGTTGTACATACCTACTGTTGGGTAATAAAGTGAAGATTTGTTTCTTTGAATAATTAAAAAAGTGTAATTTATTGAAGCAACACACTGAAATGTTCATAACCAAATGTTTAAGGTTTATAAACATGTTACAAAAAATTATTTACATCATTTGTGCTAGAAGGATCACATGCACTATTGTACTGATCATTGTGCTACACAAGTGTAAGGGTATTTCCTACTTTTTGTATCAAAAAAAGATTTTTTTTCTAGTGAATTATGTGGTATTAGATTATTTAAAAACTATGATAAGGACTAGATACTCTTATTTAGTAGTGAACCATGTAATTACATGTGTTTATATGGATGTGTGAATGTTTAATTTTCAAGAAAGTGAGAATTCTTTAATAGGTGGTGGAGGTTGTTATAGAAGAAAGATAAGATAAAATAAAAATATATCATCGATTCACCCCCTCCCCCTCTAAATTATTACATTAATCCTAGTTTGTTATTTTCAATATGTGCCTTATTTTGAATCACATTTCCATTCCCATCATACTTGTTTTAAAAGATCCATTTTACCTCAATCACATTATGATTTTTTTGGATTCTTCACAAGATCCAAAGTATAGTTTTTTTAATCTAGTCCAATTATTCATTAATGGGTTTAATCCATGACTTATCATTTTTTGCTTCTTCAAATGAGGTTGGATCCACTATAAACAACAGAGAAGCATGTTCTATACTTTTTATCATTCTTGTTTGAGTTGGAGAATATTAATCATCAATAATATTAAATTTATGAATATCTACTCTTATATTTCTTCTTTGTAATATAAGATGAATTTGTTTAACAACATTTTCCCATTCTAATTTAGTTTCTGAATCTTTATCATTTTGGGAATCATGAATATTTGGTGTATCTTCCACTATATCAATTTTTGAACCAATTTCATGTTCTACTTTATCTTCTTCTTTTCAAAACACATTATAAGTTCTCTTTACAACTTTCACCTCAATGGTATTAAGATAATTTCTCTATATAATTTTTCTCAACATATTATTATCACATTTATAGGCCTTACTTTTCATTAAGTATCCAAGAAATACTTTTTCATCTGCTATATATTCAAACTTTCCCTAATTATCTTCTTTTTTTTGTTATAACATTTGATTCCAAAAATAAAAAAGTAATTTTGTGAAGGATTCCTACCATGCCATATTTCATAGGGTTTTGTACCTTCTCTTTCACTCTACACTACCTAGTTTTGAGTGTACAATTCAACTTTAATAGCCTCTTTCTAATATTGATAAGAAAAATCACTCTCAATTAGAATAGTTTTGTCTATATTATTCAGTTATATTTCTTCATTAAATAACCCCATTTTGTTATGGGGTTCTAAAAATGATACCATATGTTTAATTCTATTTTTTAAATATATTTATCAAACTTAATGGATGGGTACTCTTCACCATTATTAGAACACAAAATTTTAATAATACACCCAATCTAATTTTCAACTCTTCTTAGATGTCTCTTTATTCATCCCATAACCTCTTGATTTCTTTTCATGAACATGAAAAATGTCATTATATTATAGTCATTAATAATTATAATGATATATCTTTCTCTATATGTATTAGATATGTTCATTGGACCACACACGTCAATGTAGATAGGATCGAGTAGATTTGATTCTTGTTTTTTCTTTAGTCAATATAAAATTCAGACCATTTTCCTATATATGAAAGAATCAAACATTTTATCATGATCACATTTCATATTTATAATATACACTATATCTTTTAGATTTGATAAGTTCTCCATAAATTTTTTGTGAATGTGACTAAGCCTCTAATTCCACAAGTGGTTTTCCTGTTCAACTATAAGAAGATAGGTTTTCTCTTTCTTATCCACCTGGTACATATTATTATTGGACATTAATACTTTCATGATAGAGTTTATAGATTTATATTTTATAATTAATCCATTCTGATTGAATTAATATTTGAGTCCTGAGTCACATAGTTGACTCATGCTCAAGATATTGTGTCATAATCCATCAACTTATTAAACTTTTATCTTCTTTAGTTCATCTATTTCCAACCATGTATTTACATTACCTTTTATTTTAAAGGCCACATCATTCCTAAAATTCACTATTATATCAATTATTCCCTTCAAATTCTCCAGAATATTATTATTACCATTCATATGGGATGATAACCTACTATAAAGAATCTAGTTGGTGATGTTCTTTTTCACTTTCAGATAAATTTCTTCAATATTATCCTTCTAAATATTCCTCTTTTCTTTCTATGATATTTTTGGTTTAATTGGAGCATAATATGGATTTTATATCCTCTATTCAGCATAGAACATTCAATAATACTCATCTATATCCTCCAATAGTGAGTATTTATTTTTCAATGAAATTTTATTGGGTTAAATTTCATTCCTTTTTCTTTAACTTCTATGATAGGAATCACCTCTTATATTTTCCCTAAAATAAATAAATTTATTTATAAAGTTAGAATAATGAAATTAATATCAATATAAATAATTACTTCTCTGATATGGTGTATATGATCTCATTCTCCTTTGTTGAATTCTAAGTGTTTTTGCTTTCAAATAGCTTCTTAATTCTTTACAATAAGACATAGTGTGGCAAAGGTAGCCAAAAAATTACATTTAAAAAGAAGAAATATCTTTAATTATTCATTCCTCCACATGTATCTGGGATTTTTAAAACTATTCTATTGATAGTTAACACTTTTAGATTTATTTGTGTTTTTAATCCTTTGGTTTCTATTAATAGGAGAAACCTTTTTCCATTTCGTTTTTGCTTTAGTGTTGATAATAAGATCACTAACCTTATATTTTCCCTTGTCCTATTCCATTAAAGTTTCAACTTTGGATATCTTATCCTCATAGAAAATTCCACCTTTACCTATTAATTTGGGTCTTTAATGTTCTATAATATTGTGGAAACCTTATTAGACTTTCCTGAATCTTTATACTAGTCTGCCATCTGTGAACCTCCCAAATGAAGTTTCTTTTATGGATCACTTGATTTAATTTATATCTTAAATTTTTTTCTTATATAAACAATATCTTCTTAAATTTATTATACCTTCTTAGTTCACTCTTTTATACATGTATTAAGGTCATCAATCACCTCGATTAGTTCTTCTATCTTTATCTTAAAGTTCACAATTCTTTTGAAATTACTTGATTGAACAACTGATCATCCAAATCTTCCTGTAGTAGATCAATATGTAATTCAAGTTGATCCACATATTCAGAGGATTACTTTATAAATACATTAATCTTTCAATTTTAATTTCTTTAAATATTAATCTCTTTGACAGTTCATTTAGGTTCAACCTTGAGATCAACTGCTCCCTATGGTTCACTGACACTTTTTGATTTAGGTTATTTATTCTCAATAGTATCCATAATAACATCTTCAATATTAGATTTTAATTATGTTTTAACTTCCTCCAAAGAGTCTTTATTATCATTTTATTCTTTTCTCACAAAGCTGTTCGTTTGAAAGTTCATTCCAAATAAACTCCCAATTTTTGATAAGAATTGTATTCATGGATTTGGTAATACTTCTAATTTATTTTCATGACCATAAAATCTCCTCAAGAACATTATATCTATATTCCCAAATTTTCCACATTAAAATAATTCAAGTGTAATATTTCTTTTAAATATTCCTTTTCCTATTTTGAATTCTATATCCACCATTAATATAATATCATATTCCACATCTTCTCCATTTTCATATTCATTTAAATTCAACTTTTCCATGGCCTTAAATTATATTTTCTTAATGGTATGGTTTGAAGTGGATTCTAGTTCAATTTTCATTTTTAATCCATAAGACTACTTTGAAGGTCATCTAGAGATATTTTGTTCAAACCCCTTTCTTCAAGAGCTAAATTTTTTAGTGTGTATAGGGGATAAGTCATTGTGAAATATTTTTGATGATGTCAATATTTTTTATTTCATCTCTAAGTCCATATATATCTCTAACAACCTATTTGATTTTATTATAGAAACTATTTGTACTTTCATCTAAACTCATTTTTTAGATCATAAAATTTTTTGTCTAACACTTGGATATTTTCTTAATTCACCTTGTTAACCCCTTCATATATATTATCAAATTTATCCCATATATAATTATCCCTAGTGTATCTCATTACTTTGATATATATTTGATCTTACAGAGATCTAATTAATGCACTTAAACCCTTAGAATCTATATCCAAAATATTTTTTCCAGTTTCAATCAAAGAAAGTTTTCTCATATCACTAACCTAAACCCCATTTAAAGTGGAGAAGAGAAATTACATCCCAATAGAATTAAGATGTGTCTTAATTATATTTTTTCATGCCTAATAGTTTCTCCCATAAAATAGAGTATTTCCACTGACATTTACAATGTTTTTCAAGATATTAAACTTCAAAAAATAGGTTTAACACCAATAACCTTCCCTTTGATACCACTTATTGTACCCTAGGATACCCTGAGAGGGGAGAAGTGAACTGGGGTTCCACCTTTTTCTTTTGGATCTTTTTCACACATTTTTATGAATATGTTAAACCTATTTGATTTTAATGTACATTCACCACACACAAAAATACATAAGTAGACACTAAGAGATAGTATAAAGATAATACGCCAAAATTATATCATTCATACCAAAATCCACAAAGAATCACTATATATTATAGATTAAAATTGTTTGGTGATAGTCAATCAGTTCTAGGATCACTATATTTACAATGTATTTAAGGATATTGCACTTCCTTCCTTGTTTCACCATCATTGACTCCCCCTTTATTACTTATTCAAATCAATTCATTCTCAGTTTAAAGACTTTATGGTCAAATTTTCATAATTAAGAGTATATTTACTATTTTTCACTATTAAATCCATTATATGATGTTGTGATATGTTCCTTTTTCTTTGGAATAGCTTCAAAATTCCCATGTGGAGAGTTCAGACGAATTTTACCTATAATACTATGCATAAAATAACCCCAGTGAATAACCTAATCATGTGACCCCTAGCTTGAGACCCTGATCATGTGATCATGGATTACATAACCTTATGTGCTTAACTCCTCCATGTGACTGTTGGCATTTAATCCCGATCTTGAGAGCCTATGTGTGTGAACCTGGACATGTGTCTCCTCCGTGAGACCTACTCTAGATGAACTAAGTTTCATGAGAAAGTACATAAAATAATTTCAACATGAATTAATTCATGTGACCCTATTTATGTGACTTTTATCACATAACTCTTCATGTTTCTATAATCTCATAACCTAGACATGGAAACGTTTGTACGTAACCTAGATCATGTGACTGGGTAAGAAAAAAACTTACAAACACTTTTAACTCTAGTTAGTCCCTTAATCCTCTAATGATCCTCTTAATGATGTGAACAATTGGTATTTATAGAGAAAACCCACCAATCTAACCTTCATAAAGCATGATTATCCATCCATACCACTGCCTCAAGGAAACTCCTAAACCAGACTGAGGGTCACGTGATACCCTTCACGTGAATTGTATGACTCCTTCATGGATGAGTTTTCTACCCTAATTCATCATGAGACTCCAATAGAAAATTCCATTCATCATTTATAGCATATTTCATGTAATGAGATTAAAAATACTCCATCTTCATATCTATTCAGGCTTATGTGATCATCTGATCCCTTTGAATAGGTGTAGTTTCTTGATCTATAAAGATTTATGTGATGGGCCTTTATCGTGAATTTTAAGCCACTTCGTCAAAACTATCATACCATTATATATGTGATGTGTCTCATATTATTTTCAAATACCTTTTTGCTCATATGCTTCACTCATGTGGTCTCCTAACACCTTAAATCTCATACGATCATGAAATCACTTGTGTCTTATGTGATCATGTGAAGCTTCAAATATTATGCAATTTATCTTCCTTTCCTCCAAATTTTAAGCCCACAAATTTACCAAACACTGGTGAAGTAATCTCCCCAATTCCTAGATGATAAACTAAAAAATAAAGGGATATAATACAGAAGATAAAAATGGATAACAGAGAATAAACCTACCTTGAATCGTTATGATGAATCACTCTCGAACGAGCCAAATCAGAGGTAGAAAAGGAAGGAAGAAGGGGGAGGGGTTATGGACTCCCATTTTCCCAGGCATCCAAGAATAAGAATAATAGGGTATTTTATAAATTATAAACCTCCAAAAACACCACACCATCCCTAAAAAACCACATAATAGTCTAGTCATGGAGTGACTTGAAGGGTCGTGGTGAAACCACCCTGTGAGTAGAGTTTCCAACCCTTAACCATACTTTATCACTGTGCAACCATTGGGATCATAGCACAACCAGTCCTAGGAAAAGGGTTTTCCCCTTATCCTGACCTCATCATGGAATGATCCCTCTGGATTATGGTATAACCTCCACCAACAACTGAAATTTCATCATGATCGCTCTAAACTAGCTCCAACCCTCATCTAACCACCTAAGACACCTCTCGGGCCTCCAACCATGTCTAAAAACATATTCATAAAATGAATGAACACCAATAATCTATATCTGACACCTATTTATCAAAATTAACCCTACTCTAGTCCAAAAAATTATACTTTCTATAAAATCCACAACTTTTAATGATTTAGGTCATTACAGATATAACCATGCTTCTCGGTCACCATTGGGATATACCTGGGGGATTCAATGGTGTGAAAAGGGATACAAGCCTACTCCTAAATTCTCATCAGGATATGTCAACTAGATTTATAGGTATAAGCAAGAATATTATTTTACTCTATGATTGATGTCAGGATATTTGGGAAGGTTTTGTAATTGAGTCTAGGAATACGAGTATGCTCCTTGGTTTCCATCAGGAAATTTCAGTGGGATTTAATGATGAAAGTAATAATATGGGCTCGATCCTTAGTTTCCATTGGGATATGTCAGTATTCTTTAGAGGAGTATGAAATAATATGACCATTCTTCTCAGTTGTTGTTGTGATATATGAATAGGCGTCATGAGTCTAAATAAGAATAGGGATATAAGCTTTATCTTGAGTTACTATTAGAATATGCTAATAAAATTCATGGGTATAAATGGAAATATTGATATTATTTGGTTATTTAGATTCAATGGTTTTTCTCCCCTAGTGATACCTCCTATGGGGTGTTCAAGTTTAGATAACCAGGGTTGATATCTTCGAAGTGGCCTCCTCATCATATTCATGAGAGGCTAGTGCTATGCGAAATTGGTAATGGTGGTGGCTGGTAGGAACCATCCTGGGAATCTTCTAAGTAGTTTTAAGGACATATTCAATATCCTTATACATATCTATAAGGTAAGGATGATATATGTTTCTATGATTTTGGAACAAGCTCTTGGGACAATTGGATGTGGTGATAAGTTCCACATTCTCCTTATAGCCTATCATTGATAGGACAGTCATTGAGGCTACAACTCCCAAAGGTTTTCACAAGGTGCCTTCAAATTTAGGATGGATATATTAATATATTACTCTTAAAACAATTCATTCACTAACTAGTATTATATTTTCTAGGTTGGTGAAATCATATTTCAAGGCATCGGGTCCATGGCTTTCATGGTAGTTGAAGCATGTGTCCAGGGAATTTGTTAATAATGTGTAGGAAACTAAAATTCCTGGAAGTTTTTACCAGGTCATACATGTATCTTGATGTGATATGGTTCATTTGTTGATTATATTTTGGATGTTTTATGAGATCCTTAGGGATACAGTAACCATAATAAAGAAACATGTCAGAGTAGTATCATAAGAAAAATTTTATGTTTAATCGATCTCTTTCATGGGTAAAGGATTCATGTTAGGTTCACTATTTTATTTCTAATGCACCCCATCCTCATGTTTTTTAAGTTGTTATGAACTTTACTTCCAAAGGTAGGTAGTTTCTAGGAAATACTAGGGACACTTTGGGTTTTACATTGGTCAAGAATATGGGAGGTCAGCTCATCCCTTAAGGGGACTTATTGCCTATTTTGGGACTCCCTTATATATTTAAGAATAATTTTTGAAATCCTTCATTATAATAATGTTAGTTTCGTCTATGTGAGTTTTTTAGATATTATTAATCAATGTGAATGTATCTACATATCAAATGTTCTCCATCCTTATTTATTAATTATTAATTATACTATGGTTTAAAGTCTCATAATTAGACACTCTATAATTTATCAATATTCATGGAGGTGGTGGGAGTTGTGGAGTTATTATTGGACCTATGATATTGTATTCCTTCATATAAAAATAAAGGGAATCAAAATACATGTAGTTCAAACCTTCTTAATATGGAACATCATACCTTTTAAGGTCATGTGACAAGAACCAATTCAGTGCCTTTTAAGATCGTGAATACATGAAAAAATAAAGTACCTTTTAAATTCATTTTTATAATACCTATTAAAAGTAGTTTAAGTTCATGTATAATGAATTATAGACTATGTAATTTAAGTTCATGTAGCATGTATTACTAGATGAAAGGTTCTTAGTAATGGTCAGTGTGGGACATACACATGAGAAAACCTTTCTGGTTTATCCTATCCATTGGTAACTAAATACAAGAGTTTATAGTTGGGACTTACACCTAGTAAAAATCATATATATGCACATTCATATCTTTCATATAGGAAACTGATTGAGGAGAAAATACTAGACTCATAAGGGATATGAAAATTAATGAAGGGTTTTTACTTATACTTAATAGGAGACCCATGTTGAGGGATATATCTCATTGAATGGGCTAGGGGTAAGGTCATTAGTGAAGGTATTGTTAGATCTTACACCTAGTAAGAGGTATAAAAAATATATTCCCTAGATCAAAAGGGAGATGATTGTATGATTAATATGGGATGGTATAAATGATCATCTTAATATAGGGGAGGTTTTATCAGCAACATAATTACAGGAACCCTAGTTACTAAGGGACTAAATGATTGTTAACACCCAAAGAGTCCTATAAATTATGAAGGAATTTCCAAGATGGATCTATCATGAAATTTATGATTCCCATTATCAAGGGAATACATTATAGAAAGGGGAAACACTAGTTTGTAAAGAAACATGATCATGTAAGACTATAGGATTTAGAGGAGACCTTGGTGGAATTAAATTTCCAGGTCTTTTTATAAAGGAATCAAATGATTTCATTTTGATTAATATATCATAGGTAGATGTCCTAGATGAAAGAAGGGGTATGAAAGAGGCCAAAATTTCCATTATATGGATCATTTTAAAGGTAACTAGTCATGGTTCAATTATTTCATAGTGATGTACCATTGATAAGAGGAAAAACATAGTTTAGAATACCCTAATTGAATATAACATTGGAATTTTATATGAAAGGGTAATATTTTCTAAAGACATGTTGTTTAAAGGATAATTTTCATGAAAAACTAATGGAATGGAACTTTAAAAATATATTTCATGGGAGTATTTTGTAAAGGACCTTATGAAGGAGACTCCATGAAGTTATTACTTGGGGAGAGCATTACAATAAGGAGCTTTTTTGGTTCCCTCCCCACTCTCTATGACTTGAAATTGTGAGTTTCAAATGTTCACAAGGAATGACTACTTCAGATCCATAAATATCACCCTTCTGTAATAATGCTATGTAACTGTAATTAATCACTAATACATCACTAAAAATAGGTATCCAGCCATTATAACCTTATATGGTCATGAATTATTACCACAATGTTGGTGAAAAGTGACGTCCAATGGTGAAAATATTATGCATTCATGATGAATTAACACTAAAATTCTATAAAGTGATATCCTAGAATGAGAAATTTATATGATTAAAAAGTAATACCACTATACATTCATGAATGATTTTTAGGCTATGAGAATATTTCACATATGTGAACAACGGTCTTTTCACAAAGGATATATTCCTTTATGAAGAAATTCCATTTAATATTTTTTTATTCTCTCTTATATATTATTCTATTTAATATTATTTTAAAATGTTGATTGGATTTTGTGGGTATCAATAACCACCACCATTTCCAAAATCATGAAAAATCCCAAACCAAATCATCATAAACAAACAAATGATCCCCATACCAAATGTAGAGTGATGAAACCTCAAATCCAACAAACCTAACTCAATAATTCTAGTGAACACTCAGTGAACAATTTTCCACCCCTTCCTAGATATAGGATATATAGAACTAATAGATTTTAACCTTTCTCAAATAGAAAATCTACTCCCAGTGGTCTCTTACCAACCCTTTCCTCCATAATGCTAGATACGGACTAGGCACCTGATGAATTTCATTGATTTGACCTTCCACCACCTTAAGTAGATTATAGTGTTTTAGTTGACTTTATCACCAATCTATACCTCCAATTCATGCATTGTATTTACTAGATACACCTTATACAACTATTCCTTGTGTGATTTAAAGTCATGCTTTATTATTCATATAAACACCTAAATTATAGCTAAATATCCATCAATATAACTTATGGATTCTCCAGGAGTATTAAATATAGAATTATCTAAAATCCTAATCTTATATAGTTGAAACCATCAATTCAGACCTTACCCATTTTCAACACCATCATCTACAAATAATAATCTCCCACGAAATTTAAAAAGTTTGAGGGGTTAGGATCGTCTTCTAGAATAATTAAATAATATTCTAAACAAGCTCCAAATTCCACCTCAATAATGAAACATACCTTAAGATACCCAAAATCAAGAGTAATTTTGATACCTAGTACTAGAACTATCTTACTAATGAAATTTTTCTACACTCAACAAATCACTTCATAAGAAGTTCTTAGTAGTTTTCTATCTATCTCAATAGAACTTAATTTAGGTTCATTAAAAACTCAATAAAATATTCATTGTTGCTTTTTAACTAAGCTCTAATACTAATTTTTTGGGGATATCATAGCACCAAAACATTCAACCAATATTTGGATACCACTTATTGGGGAATTTTCCTTTTCATATCCATCTGAATCCCATATATTCCATACTATATTTATAGAATTTTGAACCATAAAAACAAAACTACCAAACTTTAAGAAATTAAAGTTTCTTCTAGACCTAAACCTATAGAACAAATCACCTGGAAGGGTTTGAATTTCTATAGAACATCCATGTGAATTGAATTTATAGAACTAGAAATATCAAGCACCCTAGCCACAATGGTGATCCACCCACTACTCTAATTATGGTAACTTCATGGTCTTTAACAATATCTTTTGTAAATACTAAACCACAAGAAATAAATAATAAACTCACTCATAAGAAAAAAATCACAACACATAATAATAACATGGTTTAGAGTGAAGCCTATTCCACAGGAAAACATTCTGAATATTTCATTATGGTGGGAAACATTTTACCTACAAGTGACCTATGTTCTAGAACCCTATACAAAAAAAGAAACATATAAATTCCTAAAGAGAACTCCTATAATTCATAATCACTTCTTGGGGAAATCCACAATGGGAATTATCAATATCTCATCTTCTTTCAGATCACATCTTACTCGATCATGTCACTTCCACACACTAAACAAATGATCCCACACCATCTATTTATAGAGTTTCGCAATAGTGCCAATGGGTTCTATTTGTTTTATCACCTTCTAAGAATTATATTTTTCCCTCTATTTAACCAAGGATATTAGGTGAGTATCACCACCTCAACTAGACCTTCAAGTGAACAGTGCTATAAAATCTATTCCACTTTTCCCACATCACATGACCACTTTTAGAACTATATACTATAGTTTATTTAATATCATTATTGAATAAATATTATGCTCTTCTTCCCATATAAATCTTATAAAATCATTTATATTAATATAATTTATCCTTTATAATACAAAATATACTCCTACATGAGATCATTTTAATCTCACAAATCCACAAACACTCGAAATAGTTGACTACTGACATTCTATACGTCCAATGAATATTTTGTGATGTATATGGTATTCCTATAATTTCACTTACTTTTGAAGTGTGTATTTGTTTTAATACTTATGCTAAATTGAAACCAGACTTCCTTGATAAAACTGAAATGCTCAATCTTAGTTTTGTTGAGTGTACTTCCATAAGGCATATTTCAAAAGTTACAACACTAAATCAAAAAAAACTCAAACCAAAACCCAATATAGATTTAATAAATGTATCATCCTTACATAATTTAAATACTTTAAAAGATAACTAATTTGGTTTAAAAAGGTTTATACCCCCATATATTGATTATATAACCTCAATCATCTCAAATAACATCATCCCACTTCTGCATATAGCAATCAACCATGTTTCTCTTCGTAATTTTAAGGGGTAGGAAAACCTATAACTATACTGATAATTCTTACTCGAGTACTTAAAATGAGGTCTTAATGAAAATTGGTAATTATTCATGCCCTTAATGAATCATTAACCCCTATTCAAAATAGTCACTTTCATGAATTCATTTCTTTGCAAGGATAAAATAAATCCTAATTATTTTTCAAATTAGGTAATTTACTCTACCAAAAATTGGACATGTTACTGGGTTTATAGGAATTTATAAGATTTACTAGTTATAATTTCACTAAAAATATCCCATAGAAGAGAGAGTAGAAATTGTGAATCCCTAACCTAGGTCCACTCTTTATTTATTGGGCTATGGATTGCAGCGTAGCCTCAAGTGTGCCTCCTTGTATAAAAAATATTACTAAATAGTGGGGGGGGGGATAATCAATATAATAGGGATATTATTCCTTTGAATTAGGGTCTTTTAATAGAGTAAAAATAACCAAGAATTACACCCATCTATAAAATCATGGTATGAAAATAAATAAAATACCAATCACTTAAAATAAGAAATGATGTTTCTATATATAACAAACACTGATCACCCACTATATAGATCAAAAATAAAAAAGAAACCAAAAATGAAACACATGCACACTGGAATTATTGCCGACTTCGAGATTCGTACACCCAGTCTCGAATACACTCAATCTGAACCAGCCTGATCCACTTCATTTCCTGTACTCTAACCTAAAATATTGTTTGAAGCTATGCACATGCATCAATGTTCTCATGTAGGGTGTGATCATATAACTCTGTAGAGTCTCACAAAAAACCCTTAATATATGTATTCATATCTGTGTATGCATGAGTAAAATAAATAAAATAAATAATCATTCTCATTTAGTCATCATTCACTAAATATGACATTATGACTGCCGATGAGATACACACACCAGTCAAGTCATCAGGTATTAACCAAGAAACCCCGACACCTAACCATACCTACTTTAGTGCCATGGTAAAATACACTTTCCATGTCACCCTTATCTATGGTAATTGATTCCCAGCCCATTCTCGAAGACTCAGGGTAAGGTGGAATCCAAAAACTCAACTCAATACCCATAGACATTGGGCATGGCCATGCCATGAGTGTCAACCCATCCCTTCTCACTCGAGGGAGGTCTATCAGTCTCATCTCACATTTCACCAGGACCCAGCCACAAGGGTAGTCTTAGACCCAAGACTGAAAAAGTAAATTTCCAACATTCGCATGCACCCAAGCCATGTTTGGTAAGTTCTTATAGCCAATAACCTCATTAGGGAATAGTCATCACATCGACCCATCCCTGCAGACTCTTACGGGTCACATCATGCCAACCCATTCTTGCAAACTCGATATGGGTTTCAAACAAACCCATTCCCACAAACTCTAAGGAGTTCACATCACATTGACCCATCCTAATAGGCTTTGCGTTGGTATATCAATAACATGCAACATAGGGAATGCCTGTAATCCATAACACATATCACCAGTTGATCCCTGGGTGCTAGTTTCTCCAAATATATATCCTCATCATAACTTATCTCAACTCATGCATCAAGGAATCCACTAGGTCCTCTAGAACCCCATGATCTCTGATCATCAATATCATCTCAATACCATCACCTAATGGTTATTTCATTAGTTGAAGTATCCCACTAACCTAGACCCCATGGTCCGGTCTAACCACACTAAAAACCTCATTACTTTTAGTCACACTACCTAAGGACTATCCTAAGATGTCACATTCTACATGATCTTGGACTCAACATGTAGGTCCAAAACCAAACCAATACCCACATATAATCCCAATGTCAATCTAAAAATTAAATCCTCTCTCTCTCTAAGTTCACATAAAGACTCACCTCCAAATTCAAGAGTGAGTTCCTCATCACCCACAAGACACACACATGTCCCACTAATTTTCACTCAAACCCATGATGCTCATTCTTACCCATTGACCCTATGAATTTATCCTAAGATTTTATACAACTCATGTCACATCCTAATACCCCCTAGGTCTCTCATCAACTCACATGGAACCCTATACCCTTGTAAACACAGTCGTTTGGATATCCTAAATTACTCTATGTGCTAAAGGGCACTTGGGGCCATATTGGGAGGCTCAAGACATACCTTCTTCTCACCTAAATACACTACCAGTCCCCATAACCTATTCTTGAACACATGAAATTATTAATTCATGCATGCTCATGGATATACATACATTTTAAATTGAATTAAAAGGTCCAACTAATTGGATCATGGAGTTAAACCCTGAATAACCTCTATAAAGCCTCATATAATCCAATCAAGCCTCATTAATGATTTTGGGAACCTTTATCATGCCACAGGTCACTCAAAATTAATTATAAACAATATATAATTAATTAATCCAATTTATCGTAATGGTAAAAATTCCTAAAAACTCATCACGAGTCATTCCCTCACCAAAAACTCGGGCAACATGGTGTGGTCCACTCCCAATAGGCACTCGAACCTAATTTAAGAAAAATCCCCAATTAATATCACTTTTCCAATGGACAATTTCACTAGATTTTTCTAAAACCTATAAAAATTCATATGGTTACATACCATTACTAAAACTATTTCTAATGACGTGAAGACTATGTCTTAGGATTTCCTATACACTATCCAAGAAAAGGACCCATCCTATTCAGTCAATTTCATTATGCTTTAGTTGAATTGACACTAGAACCATAAATTAAAACACACAAAATCAAGGGTTTTGAAGGGAAAAAATAATTTTGGGGATATTACGTAGATTCATTGTTAAAATTCACTAGAAACCAACCCAGATAAAAGGGGGAAGAATGTTGGGGGAGTCTTGATCCTTTATCCCCTTCCATATGCACTCGTCGATCAAAGTAATGGGGGTCTAACACCCCCTATTTATTTAATAAAAATTGACCTACCTTCCCAGTGTGGACCAAAGGTTCATGCCATCAACCAACAAGGTATGGACCTTTAACTCTCTACCATAATTTTTCATGGAGTGAACCATAGTTTCACACCCTAAATCCTTTTTGGTTATTGTTTTTGACATTCCCATCCTCCCATACATTATCTAATACCTTCCAGAACCACAAGTCACAACTCCATACTTAACCCCTATCCAAAAATACGATTTTGGGATGTTACAATTTTTAAAACTCCAGTCTAAGTCCCAGCTCTCAAAAAAAACTTTCCACCATAAGGAAAATTCAAACTCTATATCAAAACATAATTCCCAAAATCCATGGGGTGTTAAAAACTCACAACTGTAATGATTTTCATACTCAAGAAGTTATGGTGGTTATAAAACCACATCTCCTGGACTATTTTGGTCATCAATTCACTGAGAAATCATCATTTTTCATCTATTAATGACAAACATTCTTATGTTGTGCAACTCTAAACACTAAATGTACCATTCACCAGAAGCCAATCCACTGGCTCATTTACAACA
The DNA here is from genome assembly GCA_963277665.1 of Viscum album. Classification (NCBI taxonomy): domain Eukaryota; kingdom Viridiplantae; phylum Streptophyta; class Magnoliopsida; order Santalales; family Viscaceae; genus Viscum; species Viscum album. The sequence continues at coordinate 1,888,092,103 of OY728125.1, read as the reverse complement.
CAAATACCAAGGAGAAACTCACCGTACCCATCTTTCCTAACATAGAATTGTGTATTCAAACATTTAGACTAGATTTATATGGTTATCCCCACCATAAGCCTCCGCTCAAGGAGGTTGATTCCAATCTATGGTGCTCCCCATCATAAAAATTGACTAATGAAAATGATCTTCCATTGGTCCATTGGACCACTAATCATTTCTTGAACAATGTTCCCAATATGGTTTCCACATCACTAAATCTAAACACATGTTAAAAGAAATATTTAGACCTCATTCAGCCAAACTTTTTTGAAACACTCTGTTGCTCCCACTAACTCATCCTCAAAATAGCACCTTCCTCACTCATCATTTTAACTAATGACCCCCAAAAGCAGGGTCTCACTAATTCCCCAAGTCACAACACCATCCTTCCTTACTCCCACAAGTATTTTCATCCAAAATGATACTATTGTTACATTTATTCACATGATTCACCCCCTAAATCATGCAATAAATTGGGTTCATACCTTGAACCATGTGATGAACTGCAGTTCCACCCCTTGAAACATGTGATGAGATGTGATTCTCCCCCTTAATCATGTCACGAATCATGGATCACTCCATGAATCACCCTCGGATCACACTGATACCACCCTAAGTCTGATTCCAATTCAATGACTCCAATCAAAACGTAATATAAACTTCAAATATGGTATTAAATAAAGGAATAAGATATAAGTGGATCATATCGCACACTGAAAACTTGGTACCATCTTGACTATCCACCGACTAATCTCACAGCACTCATGACTCTTCCAATATGAGGGTTATTCAACCATGAATGATATGATTATCCTCTCTATAAAATTATTATTATCATTACTATGAGGATCAAAAACATACATTTTATTATCCCGCATCTCTTCTGTCACCTGATGCATTCACTATAAATGGACATCCCTCCCATAATCAAGTTATAACACCAAACACCAAACACCAACCTTTCCTGACTCTCTAGGAATGACATCCTTGATTTTCAATGATCCAACCACAACATGGATCACATTCTCTAATGGACAATGGTGTTATCCCCACCATATGGATTCCCTTACACCACTCCATGAGAACCAACCCAATGGGTCCTAAAACCATATGTGTGACATTCCTCCTAAGAGATGCTCACCCTCATCAACATCTAACACCACACCTCCCTAAAAATCTATTTCAAGGAATCCACTTAAGTCAATTATAGCACAGTACCCCTATCCTTCACCAATGTCGCCTCCCACCATTGAAGGAAACTCCCATTTAACTGAACTTCAAACCACCACGCCTACAAGTGTATCACCAGGTCACTAAAAACACATCTCTACTCAAGTTCATCTATAACCTAAACCATTTCAAATAGATTTATACACAATCTGTTCACTAATTCATAACCCAACCGAACATCATAGTTACTCATAATTCACCTTCCCTTTCACACCAATAATTTTCCAAAAATCCTCGCCAATGATCACTCTCATCCACACAAGGAAGATTGATCCACTAAGAACTCATCCTCAGGTTCCCATCCATGATTCTACTCAGTCTCAACCAGACACAAAAACTATATGCTCTGGTGCAACCCGATCTCACACCCTAACTCATGCTCCCATGAGTTTCATCATATCAAAATAGGATTATGTGCCTAACCAACTAACTATAACCCACACACATGATAGGCTCAACCAATTGCATAAGGAATCTCACCCATGATAATGCTAACCACATGACCAACCATAAAATGAGTATCATCACAAAATTGAAAGCATCTACCCACACTCCCACCAGGGCACCCAAAAGCACATCCCAAGAACCACTAGGTAAAGCAACCAACTAGACCTACCCTAAAAATATAACCTCAAATCCTAAAATTATCTAATCTCTTTTCATTCAAAATCAAAAGTCATTTCAAATTCCTTTTTCTATAACCCCTTAGGGTTTCCACAAAACCACATGGTCTAATAAATTAGAGTTCTAGTAAGAATCTATATGGAAAAAACCATATAGGTTTTTCTTGTTATAATTAAAAATAACCAAAACAACATTCCAATGACTTAAAAGGGTCCATCATTCTCAGGGTAACTCATGACCGTCCTCAACTCACCTATAATGAATACAATACCTCATAAAATAATTACCATGTAACCAATGCCTACATCAACCCATGATAGATATCCATATATCCCTTGATTAAGGGTTTGTATTTCCATCTCCAAAGAACCTTCCATCGTAGGACCCACATAACCTTCCATAAAAAGTAAATGAACCATGGTATAACTAATTAGAGTTCCTCAAATAATTTATTTGGGAAAACACAATATAATATATTATTAACAATTTAAAAAGTTGAACCTATTGTTATTAAATATCCATATAAAACCTCATGTGTGTATTATGAATCTTATGAGTCTATAATGATGCATGAACATGGCCTCTTTTCAATAATAAAAGAGAAACCAAGTACAATAAATCATAAACCCAAAAAATATATGTGTGTCACCTAAGGTGAAATAAAAAAATTGTAACATTAAAAACTAATAATAGAAATCCAATGCCACCAGTACCTAGAATTCCTATCAAAATAGGTATTCTTAATACATCGGTCCAATATTCATCATAAGATATGACACATTTCTAGACTTCCTATCTACTATCACCACAAATAATAAAACAAAACAAGGATCTAATACCATTTTTTGAAGGCCTAGGATAGGGCCACTAAGAAGTTCCTAGGCCAAGGACCACCATGTATCCTCAAGAACACCTCCCTATATGTCGGAGGTTGTTAACTAGCAGTGAGGGCCTAATCCATATAGTGGGGAGATTGTTATTTCAAATCAGAGTCTTACAGTAGTGAGAAAGTAATTAGGCATCATACACATTCATAATACCATAGTATACAAATATATAAACTACTAATCACATAAAATGACAAATAATGTTGTCATACATAACGAATAATGATCACCTGTTGTGTTGATCCCAAATAAAAAACATACCAAAAATACAAAACATGCATGTTATCCCTACTATTAACCTCACACCTCACACACCCTATCTCAAATATGCTCAAACTACACCAACCCAATCCATTTTACCTCTTGTTCTCTAGATTATAATATAGACATCATGAATGCACATGAACTGAGGTGATTATGTATTGTGTGAGCATATATCTTAGTAGGGTTATAATAAGAACCCCTAATAAAACCTATCATATAAACTTATATGAATGATAATAATAAATAACATAAATAAACATCCTTTTCAAGTCATCATGTACTAATTATTCCTCCATAACACCTGATGAGATACACATGCCTATTATATCATTAAGTTTTAATCAGGCCACCCTGATACTGGACTATACTTTCTTTAGTTCCATGTCATAATCCACTCATCATGTCACCTCATGCTATAGTAACTTATTCCCAAACTAAACTCAAAGAATCATGGTAGGGAGGTGTCTAAAACCTTGGCCTAATACTTGTAGATACTAGACATGGTCATACATACATGAGCATTGACCCATCCCTTCTCACTTAAGGGAGGTCCATCGGTCTTATCTCACATCACACCATGAATCAACCAATGGGGTAGTCCTCAAATCAAGCCTACATATGGAAATTTCCAACAAGAACACTAAACCAAGACACATATAAAAAGGTTCTAAACCTAATACCTTCATTAGGTCATGATCATCACACCGACCCATCTCCACATACTCTAGAGAGGTCACATCATGTTAAACCATCCTCACAGACTATAGGGATTTTCATAACACTTACCCATCCTCACAACCTATAGGGAGGTCACATCTTGCTAAACCACCCTCGTAGGATCTATGTAGGTCTATCAAGAACATGAAACATAGGAAAAACACATAGTCCATCACATAGATCACTTGCTAATCTTAGGGGGTCAGTCACTTAAGACTTATCCCCTCATCATGATGTATCTCAACTCACTCATCAGAGAATATAATTGGTCCCACAAACCCACCATGGTCTGTTTTCATATATACCACCCCCAATCCCATCAGCCACTAGTGATGTCACTACCCAAAGGCTCCCACTGGCCCTAACCCCATGGTCCAATCCAACCTCACCAAGAACCTTATCACTCTTGGTCCCACTACCGAGGGACTGTCCCAATATGTTATCCTCTACCTAAACTTAATCTCAATTGGAGGGTCTAAAACCCAACTAAAATCCCCATTGTAATCCCAATTCCATGTCTCAAAGGACTCCTCTCACTTCAAGTGTACAACAATACTCACCTCCGACTTTATGAGGGAGTTCCTCATCACTTGTGAGACATAAACAGGTCTCCCCCATCATCACTCATTCTCAGGCTACTCATTCCTTCCCACTATCCCTAGAAATTTAGCCTAGTATTTTTTTGAAAGTAATATCACATCCCAAGACCTCCAATTGGCCTCTTGTTATCTCACTTGGAACCCTATCCCCTTAGAGACACAATCCCCGGGAGATCCTAAATTACCCCATGTGCTAAATATAACTTTCTCTCATCCCATGAGGATCAAGCCTCCCCATCATATCACAAAAGGATAGTACTAGTTCTTATAACCTATTATTAAACCCATGAAATTATGAATTCATGCATGATCATGTATAGATATACATATTAAATTATATTAAAGGGTTAACCAACTTGGAACACTAAGTTAATCACATTCTCCTGGGAGCCTATCTCATTCCAAAAATCACCAAAAAAATAATTATAAACAATTTATAATTAATTAATACAATTAATTTAAATAGGAATAAAAACTCAATAGACACCATCCACTTGTTGAAACTACGATAAACGTGGTGAGGTATACTCTTTACATTCACTCAAACCTAAGACATGAAAACCCCCCAATTAATATCACTATTATAGTTACCAATTTTCCCTAATTTCTCATAAACCCCTAGGAAAATTCAAACAATGACATACCTTCACCAAAACCACTTCTAACAGTGTGTAGATAGCATCTCTAGATTAATTATACATTATCCAGAAAAAATCCTCATCCATATTAATCAATTTAACTATGATCTAGTGGAATTGACACTAGAACCCTAAATGAATACACAAGAAATTAGGGTCAGAAAATAAAGCTAATAATAGATAGAGGATCTTACCCATATTTTCTACCAAAATCTACTAAAACACACTCTAGATCAAGGGGTAATAAGAGAGGTTTAGATTCAACTATTTAGACCCTCCCATGTGTTTTCTTTAACTAAAATAAGGGGTTGAACCCCCTATATTTATTTAAAAAAACTTAAGGTTTCCTTCATGTCTTTGATTGAAGGTTCACGCCATGAACCACCATGGCAGAGCCCCATAGCCTTTTACCCTAATATTTTATGGCATAAACGTTCTGCCATTGTTGTTTCCAACTGTCATGGACTCCCATACTTCCTATATTTATTTTCAGAATCCTCATGTCACCTCAAACCTTGAACACCATATTAAAACACCATTTTTGGATGTTACAACACTCATAACTCCAATATGAGTCCCATTTCTCAAAACAAACTGCCACCATATGAAAAATTCAAACTCCTTCTCAAAATGTAATGACCCAAAATCCATAGGTCATTATATATATTTATTCGAAATGATATTTTACCACTTCTTAGCAGCTTCATAGTTATACACCTACCACATGCATCAAATTTCAGTTTAACTTCTATCAGGGTAAAATTTATCTTCTAGGGTTACCGATCCATTAAAAGGTGAATCATTTACTCTATCCAACTATCAGTATCTTAGGATATCAATCCATAACCAAAATTTTGATAAGTATTCTCCTTGAAATCATATATGACTTCCATTAATATGGTAAATCCTATTATAAACGCATTATTAAAGGCTAAAAATACACATATCACACTTATTATGAATGGTATATTCATTGGATCACCCATTTCTACACAACCCAGGGGTTAATTATTAATTAAGAATAATTAACCAGTTCTCTTTATCTCCCTATAAACAACATCCCTTGATTTATGTACCAAATCACTAGGTGAAACATATCACATGTGTATCTGTCACACATCAATCATCACTTTCTATAACTATTTATGCTTTAAATCTATAAACACTCAAGAAAAATCATATTCTTGAGCTAACACTAATGTATACCCTTAAATATATCACATCACAACCCTAACACTAAAATGTAAAATCAAAATCTATCTCACCCAAATCGAATCACCATATATATATATCAAGTGAAATGGAATTTTATTTTAAATTAAGGATATGATCCTTATATATAACTTAAATATATCATCACTTAATTATAAGGATAGGAAAATATATTATAATCAAGTTAAATTGATTAATATGCCACTAAAAATATTTATAGAATCACTGATTAATTTTTTTACAGCATTAATTAACTAAACCCTTTGTTTTTCTTCTATAAAAATTAAAAGCAATTATTAAATTATTTTATTTTAAATCAGTTTTATTTCAGTAAGGATCAAATAATAAACTATTTAAGAAAAATATTATTAATTTATTTTTTAATATTTAAATAACTTAATTAATATATTTAGAAATTCATTCCACAAAAATATTTCTTAATGTTTAAATAAAAACAAAAACAATATTTACCAATATAGAATAATAATGTACATGTCATGTGATCCTACATGCCTAATATAATACATGAATATACACCTCTCACTCCTGGGTAAAAATGAAAACAATAAATCATAATTCACAACATCTTATTTATTTTAATCACAAAACCATAACACTCAAAAACTAAGAATCACAATATCTTTCCTGATAACTAGGACATCCACCATACTAATGTTCATGAAGCATAAGGTAAATATTTGATCCAAGTCCTAATGAATCCTAAATCCATCTATAATGTCCTAAATAATTAAAATAAATCAGTAAAATAATATTATTCTTTAATACCACTTTATAACATCCCCAACCTAGAACTATTTGTATAGACCAATCCAAGTCACTGCATGACCTTAGACACACCTCCTCATATGCCATAGGTTTCCAACTAGAAATGAGGGACTATTAAGACCAAGTGTGGAGACTATATCCTCTATATCTAAGGATAAAATATTATATAAATAAAAAAACATAAATCTGATAACAGCATCAGAGTGTGGCATAAAATTACAATGAAATAAATACCATGATATATAAAACGATCCCTAAGAAATAACATAATAGTCCATAGATATCATATAGTTATAATTCATATAAGATATTACATGATAGTTTGATGATGTGAAAGACATAAATAACTATTACAATACCTTAACATCACATCAATGTTTTATTCTAATCCCCATAAATCCACATGCCAAGTGTAGAGTATGCATGTTCACTAAGGTTTTCATGAAAGTTGTGACTACATAACTCAGTAATCCTACACTAACGGTTTCCATAACATAATATATTATATATGAAATTGTATGTATGATATGAATTTAATAATAATCTCATAGGCAGTACTATAAGGGGGCCATGGTTCCTATTTAGTCTTTGTGTAGAAAAATAGTAATCTATGTCCCCCTTTTATCTTTTTTACATCTCATGTATAGTAACAAAAATGGAATATATACATGGTAGTAAAATAATAAACAATAAAAAAACAAGTAATTATTCAATGGTAAAAAACTAATAAATATATTTAATTGACTCTAAGAAACAAAATCATGGCATCATATAATCCATAGCGCATAAATAAAAACATTTCCTTCATCAACCTCAAAAATAAATTATTTGTATAAAAAATATTTTAAAAAATCCATTTTATATGTATATCACTCAAGGCCTTGTGTCACTATCCACATAAAAATTAGTGATAATTAAAGAGTGAAGAGATCACCCTCTCTCAATATAACATATCTCACAAACCTAAAGGTAAATCCCTAGATTATGAAAATAAAGAACTTTTATCTTCCTAGAGCCCTCTATAAAATTAGTAGAAAAAAATAGATTTTGCATTGGATTTTTAACATTGGTTATTGTATAAAAACATTAAAACCCAAAACGATATGGTTTTAATATATGTTATACAATAACTGATGTCAAAACCCTATCAGTCAGGGTTTTAACATCAGTTATACAATAAATGAAATTAAAGCCCTGATTTTAACATTTGTTATATATTAATTGATGTTAAAATTGATATTTAACATTGGTTATTATATAACTAATGTTATTAAATTTTTAAATAATTAAAAAACACATGATTATCTCTTTTATTCTCATTATATCGATGCATTATTTTTTGAAACCCTAATATCTATGACATAGAAGATCTCTCCCTCTTCTTCCTTCAACTACATCCTCCTCCTTTTTGCATAATTCTTCATCACTAAACACATTATTCTTTATTAAATCTCCTTACACCACCCCCAGATTCATTCTTCTAACCCCATCAATATTTTTCATCTCCCCTATAAGTTTCACTATCATCATTCATTCATGTCCTTTTTCAACAACACTCATAATCTATTATGTGTAATCTGATGTCTATGTACAACTCTTTTTCCTCTTTTGGTCATATATCTACAAACTTAATATTTATTCTTTGTGATTCAAATTTTTATTTTATATTTTAAAAAAAATTATTACATGTTTTTTAGTTTCAAATTGTACACATTTATTTATTTTTTATATAAATTATATATTCATTTACTATATTGTATTTATTTATTTATTGTATTCATGTTTATATTTTATAATTATTTTTTTGATTAAATTTTTATAAGTTCATATTGTATTTTTCTATATATGATTACATGATTAAATGTTTATTCAATTTTTATAAATTTATAATTTTTATAAGTTTACATGATTATATGTTTATATGAATGTGTATAAGTTTATATCACATTTCTTTTAAGATTAGTTGATTAGTTGACTAATATAATTTTTTTAATATAAATTTTTATGAATACGTGATTAGTTGATTGTTTGTTTTGATTAAATGTTTATATAGTTTTTATAAGTTTTTGTTTACTTTTTTTGTATATATTATTCATATTCATTTTTTTCTTTTCTTTTTTTGTGTGATTTACTTTTTTTATATATTATTTATTTTTTTATATGTATTATATTGATAATATTATATGTTTATATATTTTATTTTATTTGTGTATATATAATTTTAATATATATGTTTTAAATTTATATATATTTATATGTTTATATATTTTGAATTCATATTTTTATATATATAATTATATGTTTATATGTTTTAATATATTAATATATTATATTTTGGTTTTAGGTAATTAATGGATTTTAATTGGATAAATTCATGAAGAACTTGTGATGAATATGAGAAAGGGGTTGATGATTTCTTAGAATTTTATAATGCAATATTGAAACCAAATACATGATTTTCTATCTTTGTTTGAAGTGTTTGAATATGATAAAATTAAGTCCAAATAAATAAAAGACTATATGATTTTATACGGTTTCAATCATAGTTAAACACGTTGGATATAGTACGGTGAAATAATAAAGAAATCAAGATCTTAAATTGATATGGATGTTTAGTATTAGATAAAGGATCATCTTGATGACTTAACTCATTATAAATTCATTGAAACCATTGAAAAAATAGAAAGTGTTGAATGATTGTATAGAGATACTAAAAAACCACTTTTTCTAGCTTTCTCTAAATTTACAGTGTTATCATCAATGTTGAGATTAGTTAAATTAATAGAAAATAATTGTGGGAATGATAAAATTTTCACTGAATTTATTTTACTTTTAAAATATTTACTTCCATAAGGAAATTGGATTCCAAATTCCAATTACAATTTAAAAAAATATCATGTCTAATGGGACTAGGGTATAATAAAATGCATGTGTACACCAATGATTGTGTGATATATAGAAATAAATGTGAATGTTTATCAGAATTTTCTTAATATGGGACATAATGATATAAAATGTATAGGATATCTAACAATGATTCATTATTAAGGATTGGAACCAAACCACCTAATAAGTAAATTCAGTATCTTCCAATAATGACTCATTTTAAGAATTTATTTACAAATTAAAATGATGAAAAGAGGATGAGATGTCATACATGTGATAAAATGTTTGATAGAAACCTATTTCACCCTTCTGAAGCATCACAATGGAATAGATTTCATCAAAAATCTCTTGAATTTAGAAATAAATTTATAAATATCAAAATGGGACTATACAGAGATGGAATGAATCCATATTGTAGCCTTATTAGCTAACATAGTTCATGGCCTTTTATATTTGTAATTTACAGCATATCCCCACATACATGTATTGAAAAAATATTATTATGATATTATTTATTTATGAACCAAAATAGACTAGAAAATTATCTAGATATAATGATAAGGGACATAAATATTGTTTAATTTCTGAACAAGGGACTTCATATCATCAATTAGAGAATGGGATAATGATATTTTACATGGTTAATCAAATATTTTTCCAAATGCATTACCCTTATTAAATATTAAAAAATGAATTTATTGTTTTACAAGAGTATAATTTTTCTCTACAAGTTTTTTCAAGAAAATAATACTACAAAAAAGTTGAAAAAAAATTGATTCCATATTTGGGAAGATAAAACGTTTAGGACATCAAAAAATTACATAGAAAAAATTATCCATAATATTAAATATAATTTATTAGATATTTTTTAAGGTAAAATATGACATTGATGATATGCATGTTGAGAAAAATATATGAGACCGTTTTATCCAAAAAAAATTAGACATAAAAGGAAAGAAAAAAATATGGATTCCCTGTAAGATTTTATTTAATATATATAAGAATATGTTTGGATTTAACCACCACTGTTAAAGGAAGAAATAACGTATTTACTTCTGGCTTGTCTCGTGATAATAAAGAGTGAAAACATTAATTTTGTTCAATGCATTTATGGTATTAAATTTGTAACAAAATAGCCTGGTTTGAAACAATATTTCACCTGACTTGGTCTGAAACTAGACCGAAAGGGAATTCTTGATCCCTATAGGCTGAAAAATAGTGTGTGTATATCAAGAATGTACACCTGGTAATGATTTCACACTTATATAATCAAATGAACAAACAAAGGAAACTGATAAATGGATAATCCAAACATAGACTAAAAATATAACATCCATCTAAAACATACAACTAGATACACTAAATAAAATATAGTGGAAGTAGGTACAATGAGAACAAAATATAAAATGCACTATTACAAAGTGGTCAATACAACATACCAAAAATAAAAATAGAACATGAATAACTCCTATGAAGCCTTCATGTGATCCACAGTCACTCAACACATCCAAACATATCCAAAAATAGACCCGATGAGAATCCAAATAATAGAATCAAATATTGGACACCTAGGAGAAACCATAAGAGATGCATAAACACACCAGTGTATATATAGGATGTGACCTAAACATGTTCAGGAAGATTTCACCAAATAATATATGTAATTTTTTCATATTTTATTCCATATATATTAGTTTGAATATAATTTATAAAATATATTTTTCATGCAATCAAGTATGAGAAAATAAGTAGCATGTTTATTCTCTTTGTTTCCAAATGAGGGTAAAAACTTTTACAAACAAACAAGGCTCATCCAGCCTAAAACCATAGTTTCAAACCCAACCAAAAATCAAGTTTTTACATTAAAAACTCTTTAAAACCACAAAAATAAGACTTCAAAATCCATAAAAACATGTCATTTCTTTATCTTTCCCAAAACCATTATCAAATTCCTTTTTAAATAAAACATTAATTTTATTTTTAAAACTACACTTTATAAAGAATTTATAAATTAGTTTTAAAGTAAACCAAAATCAGGGCATAAACACAATGATACCAACATATCAATGTAATAAAATAAAATAACCAACAACCAAACCAAGGTTCCATGAAATCAAAATAAAGGGTATAAAATCAAGTTATATGTATCAAGATCCCCTAAATTATTTTCTAATGGATATAACATCATAGTAAACTCACTAGACTATAACATGAATGATATTGGACCTGGTTTTCTTAGGTCTTGTCTCTTTAGGATCCCCCTATGTGAAACTTAAACATACCTATTAGCACCCCCTATGGTTTTCAAGTAAAAAATAAATCCATAGGAGGGTGTAACTTTCCTAGGTAACTAGACAGCCTATACACACTAATCTTGTGTAAAAAACATCCATACATTCTACTTAGTTAACGAGGGTCCTCATGAAAATAAGAAAAAAAAGGTTAAAAAAGAATATGGATCACAAGATCATCACATAAATAAATATTTTAAAGAAAATGTAGTATACATCAACTCACTTCCAACACCCTCACAAAAAATAGACCCTTTAAAAACCATGCATATGAATCAATAATAAATATCCCCCATAGGGTCACAATCCATAACAAATAGAACATAAATAAAGGAGGATCAATAATGAGGGAAATCATAATTAAAAAAACTCTTTTTAACAATTTTTTAATCGATTCTTTGAAAATATTCTTGGTATGACTATACACTTTATCCCCATTTAAAACAAACCATTTAAGCATTCTTTAAAACATATTGATTCCAATCAACCCTTTGAAATCACCCATTTCACTTTTTAAAATCACTTTAAAATGTCACAAGACAAAAAATCTTAAAAACATTAAATATGGGCCAACTAAAACCTTTTTAAATAAATCAATAATTTAAAACACTAACCATTTACTTTAAAAAATAAAATATATTTCAAACACCCTTTTCAAAACTTTAAATTCTTTAAAAGAGACACTCGAGAATTATACCAAACACTTGACATGTGACATGTACATTCCAAGTATTATAACCATTTGGAAACAATTCCATGCCCCTAATTGGTAATACATATATGTATAATTTAGAAATAAAAAAATTTTAAACCCTCAATCATTATATATCAGGTAATGTAAAAGAACAACACAAAAATAACAACCTCTTTCAAGTAGAAACATTTCAGAACACATCACCTTTGATAGATAATGTATAGCTAAGAAAGGAGATTACCTATGCACTCCCTTCACCATAAAATACCAATTATTATACTCATATTGTACAATAATATAAACCTATATGTAATTTAGGGTTCATGAGGTAATGCAAATTGAGGCGAGAGAGCAAAGGGATAAGAGATAAAGGGAAAAGAAAGAGATTACCTAAATAAACCTACTTAAAATCACTAAAGAGGAAGCTTAAAATGGAATTAGAGGGGAGGAAGAACACCCTATAAGTAACCCAAGGTTCGATAGAGCTAAAGGTGGAAGAGAGGAGGTACTTTAGACTTAAAATCATGAAGGGTTATAAGTGAAGTTTCACTTTTAAGTGAAACTGGGTAGCTTTCATGGTTTGGTAAACCATGTGACAACCATGCAGGTTTCACTAGAGACCCATGGAAAACTAACATAGTTTAGTCACATAGTTAGATAAACTATGTTCCAACCATTTCAAATATCTCTTTAATAAACTAAAGCACTTATACACAATTGTTACATGGTTCCTCCTAACCATGTGCAAGCTTTGTGGAACCACCCCATGTCTAAAATGTCCCACGCAATTTACTTTTGATCTCACACAATTTAGAATCAATAATGTACTACCCATGAAAATAAACCATGAAATAACAAATTAATCTGAAAAACTCTATGTGTAAGGGTTGTCGCATGGTTTCCCTTAAATTTTGATCACTAACCATGTAATAGAAGAAAATTTATAGATTTCACAAATTTTAAACCAAACTCTATAAGTTTTAAAATACCTCAAAATAATATAATAATAAATATTGTAATGGTAACATGTGGGTTTCACAATTCTCTCCACCATTCCACTTTCTTCCCCCAATAATTCATTGTAAAAGGTAAAATCAATAAAAAACTAGAAGCTCTACACCCAAAATTAAGAGGTGGGAAAATCCTGTGAGAAGTAAATGCCAAAAAAACTACCATTACTCAAATCCCATAAGAATGATCCTTAAGAATCAACCAATATCCTTAAGAATAACCCAAAACCTTACCATCCAACATGAATCACTAAGAATAGACCTTACATAGGTCTCACTATCATTTAAAATTAATATACAATTCTAGATCAATGGATAGGTACACCTAAGGGAATGAACATCACCAAAATAACCATGTTTCCACTAATCACCAAAGGAATTGAAAACTTTCCACCAACCAAAAATAAATACAAGGAAAACTAACTCAGAAGACCATAAGAGAGCACTACCCACTAAGGAATATCCAAAAGTCTACAAGACCAAATCACTAACCTAATTCATCCCAAAAAAATGGGGTAAATGCAACTAATCATTAACATGTCTCAACATGGTAAAAAAATGTTTCACCCTCAGGTCATGAGATTACATGGAGGGTAATCGGGGACAAACTCATAGAACCCCAACTCATGGTGATCCTATGGTAATCCCAATAGCATCAATAGCTAATTTCTAACAATCCACTCCTCCCCATTACCCCAGCACATACCCAAAGTAATTCTCATGTTATCCATCAAACAACCTCAACCCATGGTCTACGCTATAAAAAATAGAAATTAGGCATGATAATTCCAAAAATACCACCACTAATTCATTATAAATCCATCAAATAACCAAAAAATGCACCCAGTGAATATCACCTCAAAACCGTAACCACTCTAAGATCCCTAAGAAATAGTCCCAAAATACCCCACCACCCAAGTCTGAATCACATCCAAAACTCACCCACCAACATCTCTACGCAAAACTACTATCAGTGGCCTAAACAGACACCTCAAAAAGCACCATGAGTCTTTACTGCCTAAACACCCCAAAAGAAGGCTCAAACACCTAGTGAATTCTCCACCTGCATAGTCTCGGGATAATTACATTGAATAAACACCATCTTGAATAACCCTTATATACACATTTAAACACAATGTGATGGAAAATGGTGTCTACCACTCTATTCAGATCTTGGGCAGTTCCAAATGCTTAGAGAATCACACTCAAGCAATAAGAGGATTCACTCTAAGGTTTATCCTAAGAAATAATCTTCTTGTCTTTCATCAAAACTTTTCTAAGAGGCATATGTTATACCTTAAGAAACATGAATATATATCATTCATGTTTCCTAAACAAAACTAATTAGTAATAATCCACAAGAAGTGATAAAATCCAAAATAATGCAATAAACAAGGAAAAACACATTCTAAAATCCCATTTATTTAAAAACCACAACATTACATAAGAAAATAAATTTTTGTTTCAAAAACACTTGTTATTTTAAGAACAAAAAACCATTTTTAGATAATTTAGCTACATTAAAAAACCCAATTTTTAATAGAATTTAAAAACATTCACCCAACATCAAAATAAATTAATTTATATCTAAAATAATGAACCTAATAGAGTTTTATAAATCTTTATTCCAAAATAATTCTTAAAAATCCACCTTTATGACTGAAATTTAAATTTTTATTTTCTACACACTTTTAGGGAAAAAGTGAGAAACCTTGAGTTCAACCACAAAAAAGTGATAACAGAGTAATTAAATTACAATTTAAGTCTATCATAATTAAGAAATATAAATAATTTCCAACATATATTGTTTACCTAAGTGTTTGTTTTATCCATAAAAATATCTTTGACCTGAAAGGCCAGCTTGTCCTAAGACTGGGTGTACTCCTCAAGGATAATCTTACTATTATTGAAACTCCCAACTAAGATCAGGTCCTTTTTGAAAATCCAGTTAAATTGATCCTCATTAAGATTCACCCTCAATGATCTCATCTTCATTTTAGCAGCTTCTTGTTCCTTAGAATTTAGAGGCAGAACCTGTTTGACCACTTCTTCTTACGAGCTCATGAGAAACTCCAAGGATTTCTCAAGAATTTCACCTAACCTACATTGATTCCCCATATACTTGGATTTCAACTTATTTTCTAACCTTGTCTCCATTGAAGGAGTAAAGTAGTAGTAATCCTTCCTCTCTTTGCGGATTCCCTTCCACCCATCCATTTCAAACTCCGGAACCATATCATCTTTCTATTTAGTATGTTGAACATCATTATTGAGGCCACCATCCAGTGGTTCAAACTCACCATAAACATGTTGAGAATGAATCTCATTCACCTCAAAATAAGGATCCTGAGATATTCCTCCTCCTGTATCGGGCCATCAACTTTAAGGCACTCAAAACGATTTCAAACTCTAACATTTGAACTTATTATTTCTGATCTCACCCCACTTGTTGCCTTCACCCAGCTCGAACTATCTTTATTGTGTGGAGGTTAACTTTAATTTTTGTCACCTATATCCTTCATCTTCTCAATAAATTCCTTTTCAATAATTGAATTTTGTTCCTCATTTTTTTTATATTGAATTACAGCTTTAGAAATTCTAGTCTTGTCTTCAGAGTGACCACCCAAAAATTATGCACTGTCATGAACCATCACAATAAAAGGATTAAATCCATTAAGATCGTATTTCAATATTCTAAAAATATATTTAAATTTAATATTGGTAGGTATATAAAGAGGTTTATTCAGACTCACCTAGTTAGTTCCAGCATCCTGAATAAAATGATAGGAACCTGGTATATCCCTACTCATAGATGAATTGCATGCGGCAGCAGGGACCTTCTTAACTGAAATCAGATTAATAGGAACCTTCACAACTGGATTCCCATATCTAAAAACCTCACTTTTATTCCCCAACCATTTTCACATGGAGAAAAAGTAGAACCAGGACTCAAAAACATACTTCTTTTTATATCTGATCTCTTCACCTACGGCCACCCAGAACGACTCGATCGGCGGCTTTGAAACATCAACTTCAATATAAATCCTAGGTGAAATGGGAATATAGATGGAATTTTTCCAGTTCTACGAGCATAGATATAGACCTAATAGGTTCCCTAACACGAAAATAATGGATGTGTTGTCAAAATGAAGTGGGAGATGCATAAACCTTACCCATATCACAACAGAGGGAGAATCACATCACATATAAAAGTAATATGACCACTTGAAGAGAAGAAAATAAGATCCACCACAAATGTATGGTGCGCTCGACCAAGACAGTATCAAAACTAAACATGATTTAGTACCACTATTTAATTTACTACATGATTTAATAGACTTTGGGATAGTCATACAATAATTACTGATAAGTATTCAAGATCAAGATCTTGGTCACTACTTGGTTTAACAGGTCATGCAAGCTAACCTCACATCATTGATCTTTTTTCTCCTATTTATCCCAAATATCAAGAGATAATATCAAGGAAACTCATAAAATTATGATGATAATTAGAAAAAATTCATTAGTAAATAAAAAGAAATTTCAAAATCAAAATTCAAATCCTGACTACCCATGAAAACTCAAGCGTCATCACGATAGGTGGTGATTAAGAACCTATTCATGACCAACTTCATGAGTCCCAATGATAATTCTAATATCTATTATACCATTACAAATGAAAATAATATGATGTAATTCCAAAATACTAGTCCATTTTGAGAAACCTAGGCTTTGATTCCATTTTTAATGAACATGCTTGGGCTAACTTGACATGTCACCTAACCCAATCTACCACTAGGCATGAATGGAATTTCTGGTCCCCATGGGCTTGAAACTACTGTCTAGGAATCAATAACATAAATTTGGTAAATATTTCACCATATTATAGGAAAATAAATAAGAAATAGAAACTAATAAGGTAATAATAAAAACCTAGAATAAGCATATAACATCCATCATAAATATACAACTGGATACACTGAATAAAATACAACATAATTAGGTACATTGAAAAAAAATTATAACATACACTAGGCTAAAGTGGCCAATACAACATCCCCAAAATAAAAATAGAACTCAAACAATTCCCACAAATCCTCCATGTGAATCATGGTGAATCACTATCTCCCAACATGTCTAAAAATACTCCCAACAAGTATCCAAATAATGGAATCAAATACCAATCGCCTAAGAGAAAACATAAGAGTTGTACACACACACACACTCACACACACCAATGCATATGCATAGTGTGCTCCAAAAATTCATGATAGGATTTCACCAAATATTCTATGTATTTCCTTTTATATTACATTCCATAAATTCTTGTTTGAATATAATTTATAAAATAGGTTTTCTTATACAAGGAAGCATAATAAAAAAGGTCTATTATTTCTCTATTTCTTTCCAAACCAGGCTAAAACCTTTATATGAAAAAACACGGATCATTTGGCCTAAAACCATAGTTTTAAACCCAACCAAAAATCAATGTTTTACGTTAAAAATCCTTAAAATCACAAAAATGACTTTTATTTATATAAACAAACATACCATTTCTTCCACTTTTCCCAAAAACTATCTCAAAATTCTTTTTAAAGAAAATGTCACTTTACTTTTTAAAACCACACTTTCCAAAAAAATTATAAATCATTTTAAAATTAAACCAAAATAAATTCATAAACACAATATCACCAAGATATCAATGAAATAATATAAAATAATCAAAAACTAAACCAAGGTTCCATGAAATCAAAATCTAGGGGATAAAATCAAGGTATGTGTATTGGTATTCCCTAAATTATCCTAAAATGGATATATCATCATGGGAAACTCACTAGGATCTAACATGAATGATACTAGATGTGTTTTCTAATGTCATGTCTCTCTAGGGGACCCCATTTTGAAACCATGATATCTCTCTCAACACCCCTTAGGGTCATAGAGTATAAAATAAATCCCTAAGAGGGTGAAACTTTCCTAGGGAATTATCCTGCTTATGCACACTATGATAATATAACACTCTTCATTACCTTATAATTCTTTACCTAGTGTTCCCATGACATATTTAAAAGGAGGTGATAAAATCATAAAAATCACAATATCATCCCATAAATCAACATTTTAAAGAAAAATAAATAATTCTTAACTCACCTGCAACACCCACTCACAAAATATCCCCTTTCACAACCATGTAAAATAATTGACAATAAATATCCTCCATGAGGTCACAATTTATAACAAACATAACATAAACAAAGGGGGATCAATAATGTGGAAAATAATAATTCCAAAGCACCAATCAGGCCTTTGAAAACATGCTTGGGGTGCCAAGCTAGTTTATCCCCATTTAAAACCAACCATTTAAACATTCTTTGAAATAAACTAGTTTCAATCATTCCTTTTAAATGACCCATTTACCTTTTTAACTCACTTTAAAACATAACATGAAAAAAAAATTAAAAACATTTTATATGTGTTAACACACCCTTTTTAAATAAAACACCACTTTAAAACACCAACCATTTCCTTTTGAAAATAAAACTGGTATTGAACACCCTTTTTAAACATTCAAATTCTTTGAAATATCCACTTGAGTATTTTATCAAACACTTTACATAAGACAAGTCCAAGAAAATTATTAAAACCATTTGGAAAATTTTTCAATCCCCCCATTGTTAATTCATATAGGTATAATTTTTAAAGAATATATAACATATCTAACCCATATCACTCTGAGCAATAATCAGATTGAGGTCACCATGATACCACATGCATGCATCCTCGAACACCAAGGGCTTCCGATTAACAGTGTGGGTATAAGGTATCATGGGGAGGCTATAAGCCTAGTATTACAGTTCACAATAATAAAAAAATAAACCAAAAATCATCAACAGAAACACATAATCAGAGTATGTGGGAATAAATATATGTTCAACAATAATAACATAAAATTTAGAATGTAATGGATTATAATACTTGACCACCCATCAGGTCGATCATATATACAGATTAAATAAAAGAAATAAAATAAAAGGTTATAATATAACTTCAAGATATACCTCATCCCAAACTCTTAACACCGTCTAATATATCTTGCTCGAACATGATAACACTAGGTCTCAGCCCAACCTATTCCTAAAATAGCCATGTGAGAGATACTTAGGTACCCATGTGTAATGGTGGATTGATAAGGGTGTGAGTGGAAAAATCAATAGGGAACCAGCAATGCGGTCTCGTTCTAACCATCATACGGCATGATATGTTCATTCAATAAGATTAGAATTAAAAACTAAACTATTTTACAATAAATAAATAGACCACCAACAATACCTACTTTGTTCCAATGACATAATGTATTTTATCACATTTAATGGACCATACCAAAATCCATAACCTCATAGTGTGGGTCCAAGTATCACCTTGGTGTATATCCGTAGGCCCTTGACCTTGAGCAACCATACCTTGTTCTTCTAGTTTCAAGGTGTCTGTAAGAACATTGGGATGATCGTTCCTCTAAATATAATAGACCCAATATTCCCTGATATATAGTGTAATTATCACAGAACTCCCTTATGGGAGTTTTCTCAACCCAGTAATATCTTGTAAGTAACAAAAACTTAATGTAATTCTTTAAGAAATCTTTATCCTAGTATACCAGATAAACCCCAACTCTATATCCATAGCAGCCCAACCGATAGTATCATATACCTCTCATACCAGTGTTTTCTAAGCCAATAGAATAGACCATAATTATCACAGACCTCTCCTGTGATATTTTTCTCATCTAGGTATCACATAATGAAAAACACACCACCCCTTGGATGTTTTCCATATATAATAAAAGACTGACCTCTAATGGTTTTTTTCTATTTCATAACCAAGACCACACAAATGGTTTGTACTATAAACATCATTAATAAATGAATGAATAAGTTTTAGATGAATTCCTAAACCATATATCATTATCCATACCCAAACACACCCTCTCATTATGGTTAGAATCTCTCGAGAACCCACTGAGGTCCCCTAGGTCACCATAAAAGTGGGGGAACCCCACTTGGGGTCTCCGGTCTCTATCAAGTCTCAGGTCATCACCTGTGTCACATATAACATCATGATCCTTCACAAGGTCACAATAAAATTGGTCTCACTAGACACCTATGGTATTCCACATCAGTGATGGTCTAGAGAGATGGATCATATCCCATTTAGATCATCAATCTCTCACACTTGAAACATCTTCTCGTTTGTTTCATGAAATTACCTAAGTGATCCCTCCCACATTTTTGACATGTAGGAGGTTGAAAATTCTTCTTCCCTCAATGTGACATACCAATAGAGCTTCCATAAAACTATATCTTCCTTTTTTCACTATAACCATGAGGGTTTCTAGCTTCCATTTCCACTTTGAGTTCATATCGAATGATTTATTTATAGATTCAAAAGTACCTTATGGTTAATTCCTTTCAAAGACTTGGTTTCAAAAAACTAAAGAATATATCAATATTACTTTCTAGGTCGACGATAAAACCATAAGTGTACATCACAAGTCTTGTAAAGTTTTCTTTATAGGTACGAATGGGTTCAACATCCTTCTTCTTCAACTCTAGAAATCCCCTCCCCATTTTAGTATAAAGAGTTTGGGGAAAGTACTTAATTAGGAATTCCATATTAAAATCCTCCAATTCTATGGAGTTTATTTATTTCTCTTTCGTTATATTCTTGATAATATTCCACCATTTATCAACACCACATTCCAAGAAATAGACTGGTAAGGCAACTATCTTATAGTCTGAGAACTGAATAATAGAGAATATATTTTCCAACACATTGATCCATTACTCAGTAACTAGTGGATCAGAAGACCCGTAGAAGGAGGTTGGGCATTGTCACATACAAGATTCAATGGCATGTTTCTCCCTCCTTGGATCATTCAGAAGTTCAACATGATCTTGGTTACCACTCATATCTTGAGATAGTTGAGTGAGCATTGTCATAAGATATTACATGATAGCTTCTAATCCATTTGTTTACTCCTGATGATGGTTATTAAATTGGTCATCACATTTTTTTCACATGATTACTGTTGGTTCCAACCATTTAATAAAATAAAAAAAATATTATAAGAATAAATCTATAAGAATCAAACTACGCAGTCATATATTCATGAAAATCATTCTTGAGATTCCCTAAATTATGACACTTTCTTATCAATATATGACACCTTAGGTTTATCCAAGGTCATTCATGTTCATCATCTATTCAAATCCTCCAAAATGGTTTATAAATAAAATATGAAACCCAAGCATATCCCTTGATATTTTCTTTCCATGTGTATTGTCTTAGGACCACTCATCATGCACTAGTGATGATCAAGTTAATACCCAATCTACCCCTTTTATAGTTGTTATCCCTAGGTGAATCTGTTTCACAACTGTATACACTTACCTGTATCCAAATAAGGATTTATTTTATACTAAAACCACACAATACATACTTTACCAAAGCTTTGGTATGGTAACCTATACTTGTACTTAACCCATGGGTTTTCAATAAGGTTTTAAAATCCTAATCTCCAAAAAAAACTAAACCCTGCTCTTATACCAACTGAGGTGACCCAAGAATAACATATATAAATATTTAATCATTTTAAATGAATATAAAATACATCACATAATTATACATTCTCTATAACTCCAAAGGTTTAATTTCTTTGTATACTAGATACATAAAAATCTTATTTCATAAAGGATTTTCAATATATCCTACAAAGTTCTTCAAATTATTACCCTTATAAACATATCATTCTTATAACCATACATCAAAACCTGGAGAAGGAAAAAATAATAAAGGGTGAGATTAGATTTTAATAAGGTTAAACATAGGATATATCAATCAATGATCATACATTATCATAAGAAAATGAGAATATGATCATAACATAAGAAATTCATACCCAATCAATTAAATATCTTTAATCATGAGTCATGGAATAAGTCTTTGTCATAAAAAAGAAAAAATTCATAATAATATGGAATCATAAAGAATCAATGATGATCTATGATAGAATTTCATAAACATGTGTATGTGGAAAAAAACATAAGCTTATAACATTGTGAACATGTATAAATGTTAACAGGTTCGATCATTATATTATTGACATGAAATAAAGTACTCACATAAACTTATGAACATGAAATCAAGTCCACACATAAAATTATAGACATAAAACCAGATATATGTATAAACTTATGTACATGAAATCATTTCCATACATGATATTGTGAACATGAAATTAGGATCATGAATAACATAGTTATCTCATGAGTTATTTATCTTTACTCAATGCATTGGAGGGATATATAATTTTGGGCCCACACATCAGATAATTAATACTATACATATGTGTGCCAAAAGATCATAAAAAATCATTATATCATAACCCATGGATAGGGAAAAGGTTTCATAAACATTTCATCATTTCATCATAGAATAACACGTGAAAAATAAATGGGTTTTCTAAAGGTATCGTCATAACTTAATTAACTCATGGAAAATAAATAGTTTTCATAGAATCATCCTTAAACCATCATCATTATAATCCATACGAAGAAATAAATTGAATGGTATCATAATATCATATCCCCAGTGAATCGTAATGGTTTTTAAAGGATGATAACATATATGAAAATGTCTTTAAAAGATCATTCTAACCTTTCATTGAAAACATGAGAAAGCATCCTTTTCCATTTATAAAATTTTAACTAAAAATTCATATAATATTAATAAAATAATTTTACATTAAAATATACAAATAAACTTGTAAAGTAAACTTCAAATAAAATAACAATAATGATAGTGGTAAAATTTGTTCATGTTGTATATTAATGTTAAAAAAACATTCCTTTCACACTTTTTGTAAAAAGTAAAAAATGGATTGTTTGGAACACTTTCATAAAGATTAATTTCTAAAAATTTTTAAATAAGTTCAAAGTTAGTGAAAATTAACCTTTTAAAACATTTAAATTAAAGTAAATAACTTTCGTAAAATAATATTTAAGAGTATAGAAATGGAATAAAGAGTTCATCGACCAAAGAGGAAATGAGGTTGAATTTTATTTAAAAACATTTTCCTAATAATTTTAAGTACCAAAAAGAGGGAAATAGTGATAATACATAAAAAATATATAAATAACTAGATTCAAATAAAATATATGGTTTTTAAAGGTTAATATATATATAATTTACCTTAATGAAAATTTAGCATTGACAATCTCGAAAATAAATGAGATTGTAACAAAAACCCATTGCCTCAAGTCCCATATTGCTTCACACACATTCAAATATCATATATTTATTTATTATACATATATTATAGAACCATATTAAAACATAAATTACTATGTATAATTCCTTTATAATTTTTATTTATCCTTTTATTAACAATTTATTCATTAAAAAGAACATGCTGGTGAAATTTTTTCATGCATGTTTCGGTTCAATGGTTCTGATACTTAAAACTTGGTTATGGTTTTATCATATATAAAATATTTATCATGAAATATTTATCATATTTATTAATAATATACACATTTATAATCATTCATATAAACCAAATATGAAAACTAAATTACATCACTTCATGAAGATGGTAGTTTGTATGTACGCACGAGTGATGTTTCCACTTTTCGATAGATGAAACAAAAGAAAAGTAAATAATAATTCAACTTTACATAATCATTCTTATATAATAACTATAATATATATTCATTAAATCCATCCATATTACCATCCATGTAAATCATAAATGAAAAACTAATCACATTGCTTTGTGGAAGTGGTAGTTCACATGTACGCACGAGCGGCATTACCGTTTTCCAACAGATGGAAAGATAAGAAGGGAGTGAATATATTATAATTAATGAAGTATAATTATGTAATAAATATAATATTTAAATATTAAATCCATAATAAAAACTAACTATTAAGTATGGTGATTGAAAATGAATCATATCATTGCGTGGAGATGGTAGTCCACACATAAACACGGACGATACTTTCATTTCCCATTTGATAGAGAAGGAGAAGAATAAATATTGAACCATCGATGTGATAACATATAAATATATTTATGATACCATATTAATCATTTTATTATGGATATAAAGTTTTTAATTAAGGTTAAAGATAAAAATTAAATTGAAAGTACTCGGTTAAGAGTTATACCTCTTCATTGAGAAACCTCATTTGGCTTACACCTTATGCCTTGAAAGGATGGTATTATGACCAAAATAGGACATATATGATTTTTTGGGTTAATAAGGGATTATATAATGTCTTGGGTAAGATTAAGTATCATGATGTGTAAGTAATATAGGATAATTGGTATCCGTTAATAAGGGAGGGAGAGGACACACTTGAAATTTCTTAAAATATTAAAATATAATAATTTATTACTCAAGTAAAGTGGATCCAAAATGAAAATTATTTGAAGATAAAAAGTATAATATTTAAATCCCATAAACCAATAAAAATAAAGATAGTTTTTTTATATTTTAAATATTATCTCTTAGGTTAACCCTTCTCCTCAGTAAACCTGTTTTAACTTTAACCGCGGTAACAAGTTTTTACTATTTTTACTATTAATTATAAAAAAAATAAGTTTACATTATTACATAATATTAATTATTTTGATTTAAAATATGGAATAAATTTTAAAAAATTCAATTTATTTAACTGGTATAAATTCATTTTAAAATAAGTGCGTAGAACGCAATAATTTTTTAGCAAAATACATTTTTAATCATAAAATTGAGTTTACCTTCATTTTTTTCATATAAAAACTATTATATGAATTTTAAAAAAAATTATTGAATATATTATATAAACGATTAATTATAATAATTCATAGATAGATATTAATTTAACTTATTAATATAAAAAAAATTGTTTACATAAAAACAGTTTTTTTAGAAAAACATCTATTTTAACATTCAAATGGTTTTATTTTTAATTTATAACCAATTAAAAACTAATGAGTTCATTTTATACATATATAAAAAATAATTTTTCATAATTTAGTTACTCTGATTTATACCCAACAATCCAATCTCTAGGTGATAACTATCACATTAAATAATAATATTTTAATAGTATATCATGGTTCATTTAAACTCAGTACTATATGTAAAGAATGCTATCTAATAAATTAAATTAGTATAAAGAGAAATTTTTCATAAAATATTTGGATGTTTAACTAGGTTTTTTATTCACTACTATTTCCCATCATATGTGGATGATATACCACCAATAATCATCCTAGGTGGATGATACACCACTAATAAAACACACGATGGGTGTATAATAAACCATCATACTAAACCCCCAAAGTGGAGAATATTTCATGAATTTTGATCTCTAGGTGGATAATGCATCACTGATTCTACACCTCTAGGTGGATGATGTACCACCTATTTCACTTATAAGTTGGTCACTTTATCACCAATATAAATTCCTAGGTGGATAGTAAAACATTATTACAAGTCTCTATATGGATGATGAACCACCAATGACAACCACTAGGTGGAAGTTGGACCACCAATATAACTGCCAAAGTTGAAAATGAACCTCTGGGACAACTCTCATGTGAATGTAATACCATAAATATGAATCCCTAAGCGGAAGATTCACCACTATCAACAATCTTAAGTGCATGGTGTGCCACTAAATAAACCATTTAAGTGGATGATGCACCATCAATATCACATCAAAGGGTGGACAAGGTACCACCCTGTTATTAGTTATAGGTGGCAGTGGGTATCTGAGGTACCACCAAACAATCATAATAACAAACATTTTATCATTTATAATCAATCATATAAAATTTATAATTATTTAAAACATAAAAGGGGTCACACACTCACGCCAATACCCTACTCAAGTTTCAAGTCGAAGATAGCTCACCCATAACATATCACATTCTTAAGTTTTTTCCTATGAAGGATTATTCTAGGACACCACACGTGGTTCATATTCTCTCAAATATATTATAAATTCCCATAATGGTTCTTTGGTTGTCATTACATATTAATAAATTTAAAATTTTAGGTCATTAGTGACCCAAAATCTTGTCAAACAACTCATGGAGGACCAATAATGGCCTAATATGATCTCATTATATACATGGGAATCAAAGAAAAGGTTTTATAATTTAATTTAGGGATTTAAAATAATTTATTGTATCCTATAATTCATATTATGAATTCCACGCATGTAAATACTATTGAGAAATAAAGGGTCCACCTACTTGAGTCTAACAGGATCCTGCTCATCGAAGACCCTTATATGATTCATGCTTAAATGGAATAAATCGAGAAATTTGTAAAAATAACTAGAATTATACATAACAAATAATTCATTATGAAATAGAAACATAAATGAAAAACCAAGGGAATAAGAGTCATAGCCTTATCAGTGACAAACTATTATGATATATGGGATGCAGAACTAAGGACAAAATAGAGATGATTTAACCTTTATAAGAGAGGAATAATAAGAGCTAGGAGAGAGGGAACAACTACTATTATAGGAGAAAATGAGAAGCAATTATCATTTATTAAAATTTAATAAAAAAATAACTAATTAATTATATTATTTTAAAAAACCAATAAGGCTCCCATTGAGTACCCTCCAGCCAACCACTGGGTACCCAGTGGATACCAAGTACCCAATATAGGGTCACCGTCCACCTAGTGTCCCAACTAGAGCTATTTCCACCTTTTACAACTCCATTAATTACTTGATACTAGTACAATGGGTACTCAATAGAATATATCAAAGGATATATATCTAGACACCTAGAATATTCTCCTCAAATAAACCCCTGATCCCCTACCAACACCTATAAAATCCAAGAATACCCAAAATACCTGAGTTTCGGAAAATTTTAGTTCATAATCATACCATGTACAAATACATGGTTTTACAACTTTCCCACCATATAGATTTTTTCCTTGAGATTCACTATCAAGGGTCACCGAGCATTGTTGATGAAAAGCTTTGGATGCTATGCTTGTATATCAAACTCCCACTCCCAAGTCTCTTCTTGGATACACCAATCCTTCCACTAAATCCATACCATAGGCACTATATTCCAATGTATATTATTTTTTATCTGGTCCATAATTCGAATCGATCATTCCTTAAATGACACATCTAATTTTAGCTTGATCTCATCGATGTTGGTCATATGAGAAGGGTTGGGAAGTTATCTCCATGGATGAGATATATGAAAGACATTGTGAATATCACTATATCTATGAGGTAGTGATAACCAATATTCCATGGTATCAATACTCTCAACAAACTCAAATGTCATCGTGAACCTGGACACTAGAATTCCTTACCTCAGAATATTCCTATGTCTAAAATGAAGTGACACTTTCAAAAATACCCAGTTGACACCTCAAACTCCAGAGGACGGAATCACCAATCAATATAAGATTTATTCCTGTACTAAGAAATTATTAACCTATTATTGATCATCCAAATATACTTTTTTGTGTTTTTTATGAGACTTATCCTGATTATAATTTACTCCCCTACCACTATCCAGTATGGAGGCGACAACACAGTATTCTATAAAAGGACTTAAATGATGCCATATAAACCAACACCTAATAACTATTTTCATAGGAAAAATACATAGGCACGATATAGTTCTCCAATAAACCATAAAAATAAAGGATGAATTCCCAGAGTAATCCCTATAATACTTTGAAATTTTTCTTAGAATTATCATCATTATAAGGATGGTAAATAGTGATTAAGTTCACCTATATATCAATGACCTTCTAAAACCCTCACTAGAAGTGCAATATAAAATAGGAATCCCAATCATATGTTATTATTCTAGGAACCCCATGAAAAACTATTATATAATATACATATATCCATACCAGATCATCAACTTAATATGTATTCTAGATTGGTGGGAAATGTGAGACCTTCATAAACCATTCCATGATAAACCATATTGTATCACTACCATGAGATGACCACTATAATTACATCATGAATTCCATGGTAATATCACCCCACTTCCACTCAAGAAAGGGTACTAACTAAAGAACACATGTGGGACATTTATGCTTCGACTTCACCTGCTAGAATGTGAAGAATCTTAAATAAACCCTAATATATACACCTTCATCTTCAACCACTGATATTGACTCAAAAATTTCATGATACATCATGGTAAGCCCTAGGTGTATAGACCATCTAGAATAATGTGAATCCCATATTAGTTCCTTTTTCATTCTCATCGGACCACAACCCAACCTTAAATGTAAAGAACCTCATCAGCATCTAGGGGAAAATTGGGTGCAAAATTACCACCATATATATTTTCCTCCATCGCCAAGAAATACAAGTTAGATAACTTGCTCGTATTTACTCTCTCAAGGAGTGAGGATGAAATACTAATTGATAATAGGGTTTCTATTCCTTTATACTTCTAAAAATCAAGGTTCATCTCATCAAAGAGGCTCGTCATTTTCCACTCGTTGTTATCTGCCTGCACCATTTATGCTTGATTCTTCCTCTTCAGTTCATCAACAACAAAATTCCTCTTCCTATAGGTATATTCTATCTCGAAATAGAAAGACAATAGGTACTCATATAACCTCCATTGTCAAAGGCTTAGGTCCATCTTTGAAAAGATATACCTAAGGATCTTATGGTCATTATGCACTATGAACCTCTAAGCTATAAGGTAATGATAATAAAATATCATCATGTGAACAATTTCAATTAAATCTAGACTATGTGTTGGGTAGTTCCTCTCATGCAACCTCGGCTTCCTAGATCCATAAGAGATTACTCCCCCACACTATATCAGAACTTCCCTAAGACTAACTCCTAAAGAATCACAATACAATGTATACTCATTACCCAAATCAGGTAAGATCATGATTGATATAGAAATTATCCTCCCTTTAAGTTCCCAAAAGGCTCTGTCATAAGATTCATACCACATAAACATAAACCTATTCTTGGCCAGGGTCACAATCAGCACTTTTATATTGGAGAATTCCTAGATGAATATCTAGTAGTTACCTTCAAATACAAAGAAACTATAAATCTTAAAAACATTCTTGTGAATATACTAAGAAACCCAAACCTCTACCTTCTCTGGGTATACTGATATTCCTTCCTCAGATATCATGTGCCCTAGAAAGTGAACTCTGCTGATCTAGAGATTACAATTCAAGTTATTCCCATACAGCTGATGCTACCTCAATATAACCAAACGAAATATATAAATTAAGAGAATGGTACTACCTTGAATAGGAGTATACTAGTATGTCATAGATGAAGATGGTCATGAAAAAATAAAAATAAGGATGGAAAAATCTATCCATAAGATCCATGAACACTTTCAGTGCTTATGTGAAACTGAATAGTATCACCAGATAGTCATATAAGTTATACCTATTCCTAAAATTATTACATTGAATATAAAAAGGACTCACTCAAATATAGTGATAGTATGATCTCAAATTAATCTTATAGAACCACTTAGATCCTCTCAACTGATCGAATATTTTATTGAATATTTTATCGATATGATGAAAAGGATACAGGTTATTAAATATCACTAGTTCATAATCAGGTAATCCACACATAAATGTAAACATTTATCCGTATTCAAGGAATAAAATATAAAATAAACTGAAGGAGACATGATTGGGTGAATAAACCCATCCACGTTTAAATCCTCTAGCTAAGACTTCAACTCCTGAATGTCTTCAAAAAACATCCTTTAAGGCATAATGGATATAGGATTTTTACTAGGTTTAATCTTGAATATAAACTCAATCTCATTATTAGATTGAATTCCCAATAAATACTTATAAAAAATATTCTATAAGTGATCAAAACCCAAGAGAAAGTTTGGTTGTTTCACCTCCTTGTATATCAAATCAACATTGGATAACTGGGACATAATCGTCCCCAACTACTGATGGCTAGGTCATGATCGACTAGTCTACAAATATCACTCTTTGGTATAGGTACAATAATTACCATATGTATATATAAAATATACCTATCGATGGTTGCAGTCAATATGTGCTCAATAATTAATTAATTGTTCTATCCAAAGGATCACATCAAAATTATGCATTTCTAACACAAATAAATCCCAAATAATATAACATCCAACAATTTATATATCACACTCTAGATTTCTCTAGATTCCCTCTTATTTCTCCCCCAATGGGGAATTGATATAAATCACCCCATATAGATACTATATAGTAATCCCTAGATCACCAAATAGCTGGGGAAATATGAATTAGTGAGACAAACCCATATCAAATAGAATAGATTATAGGATTAATGCCACAAGATTCATACTTCAACTATAGATGGATCACAGTCCTATATAGAGGAAGACTGGTCAATGGTGTAAAGTTAGCCTAAACACTGGCCCTAATCTCTCATCACCTAAATTCCCTAAGTTACATTTCCCTATTTATGCTACTTTCCCTACCCCTTGGTTCTATGACCTCCTCCATGACCCAAATAGTCAAAGGACCCCCAAATTATAGATTTATACAACACTCTTGGACCTACTCCTAACCCTTGAGTTTTTCCAGATTCATTCCCTCTAGCCAACCATGGTGAAATACCACAATACCTTTAAAAATTCTCTATCACCCCAAAAAGCGACACTCCTTTAGCTTTCTATTAAAATTAGACTGAATATGCCCCTACTGACTGTGCAAGTAACACTCAACTAGGGATTGTCTTCTTAGAGGAAGAAAAAAAACCCTGCCTTGGCTTCTATTCATGTCTCTACCCTAGTGAGACTCACTTTACCTTATATTCCTATTACAGGATGACCCAATCTGGGGCCTTTTAAAAGAAACATGAAAACCAGAAAATCCACCCTCAATATATTTCCACACTATAATCAAAACCTAATTCATGAGTTTTGAAAAGTATTTCAATCGAAATAAATTCACCTATGACCAAATAGAATTCCTTATTCCATCTACAAATTTATTGACCCTGGTGCTCTCATCCCCCACCAGTATAGGTTCACATTTTATTAGATCAATAAATTGAGTGAAAAAATCCATCACTAACATTCCCCCTGCACCAAATGTATGAACTACCTATCTCTATCACCCCTTAGAGTCTCTACAAATAGATTATCAAAAATGAGGGAATGAAATTAATTTTTTGATAAACCTACATGTTGGTTTACCTAAACTATAATTTCCCACTATATATTCACTTGTCCTCAAAGAATATAGGTAGAAAACTTCACTTACCTCTCTAGGGGTGTATCAATGCAGTCAAAAATGGAATGTACAGAATGTATCCAGAACTTGGAAACTCGGGGTCTACTATCACCTGAAAAGAGTGGTGGATGACATATTTGGAACTCATGATTCAATTGTGACTTGGTTGGACCTACACTCAGCACCCCATTCCCAATAGACTACAACACCTAAAGTATGATCTCTCTCTGAGTTGGTGATCGATGGGAGGAATTGTCATAATAAGTGGCTCCTTCTTCACAACTGGTGGGAAATACTCATTCCCGCTCTCTTGAAACTCAAAGGGTGGTCATTATAATGTTATATCTCTAAAAATTTCTAGAACATTACTTAGAATAAAATTTTATCAAAAGTCTAAATATCACACTTTAGGGTAATCTATAATAAGAACACACCACTCTACCCTAAACACACACCCTATGATATAATGGTCTCACAATTATAGGATCAATTTTCACTTAATATACCCACTCTTAGGTCAATTAAAATCCCAAAAAGTATCATTTAATGGTCATAGTATATCATAATAATAGTTTGTAATCACAGGTCAGTCAAATAGAGTGTCACAAAGAAGATATATTGAAAAACTCTAAGTTATTGTTGGGACTTTAAATAATCCAAACCTTCATTGAAACTTGAATATCAATCAAGAATATTGATCATGGGAAATCATATAAATGTCGTGTGTGCAATACATTCCAAAAATGATGTATAAACACATGCCTCTTACTACTATGGTCCTAAAGTAAAACTAGAAATCAGTAAATCCATAACCCTAAATCATTATTCTTGGAATAATCATAGAAAATGTAATTGTGAAAAAAAATTCCCCTGGTAACATGGAATTCCCTTATACATGGGTTACCTACTCTCATGTACAAGATTTGTATTGAGCCTATATAACATCATATCTATTATCTTCCATAGTCTAAATAATAAAATAAAAGAGAAATAAATATCGGATACCACTTTGTAATGTTCTTGATCTGGTTCACCTCCACTATGAATGAATCGAGACTCTATATACATCCAGTGTTCCTCCCAGAATATCATAGGTTGTAAAATAGTGATGAGGGTTTACATACAAAAAGTTGGGAGACTATACCCTTATCCATATATAACTATAAAAATAGAGTAAAAGAAACCTCAAGAAGCAGTCATCCCAATATAGGAACATCACAAGATAGACAACATAGCTAAATTCCAACTAAAAGTAAATATCAATAACACACTACATAAAAATTAACTATTATACATTTTATAAAAGTCATACAATGTAAATAATATCTTCTATGGGTAGGTATTATACAATTGGGTCTAAAAGTAAAGAAAGTAAAGGATAAATGTGCAAAATTAGCCCTGATTCTTGGCTTGGTCTCATCTCCCAATACCAAATTAGCATCAACTCAACCATCCAAAGTAATAGGTCACATTACCTTACTTAGTTCATGAAACATAAAGTATAGATAGGTACTAAGGTTCACAAGAAGGTTGTGATTACAACCCAATAGGCCACCACCATTGGTTTCCCTACAAATTCAATAAATACACATGAATTCTTGATATTATATGATAATAAAGTAAATAAATAAAATATCACCCTATGGAATGACCAACCTCCAAACCATGTGTAAATATAATTTATTCAATCTCTTTTATAATGGGATAGTATAATTATGGTCTAAACATACCTTGATAATGAATAATACATCACTCTCTATATAATAATCTGGGTGAATCATCTATCACCACCAAAAATTATAAGGGAATAATGTGTCACCATCACAACCCATCCTAGATCCATCAAAAAACAAATATCAAAGGTTAATTATTCAATTTCCAATGAATAAGGTATCACCAATCTTAGGAAGATGATACACTACCATTTCCAATCATAGGTGGATGATATACCACCAATAGGCATCCTAAGATGATGATACACCACTAATAAAACACACCATAAGTGGATGTTTCCCCACTAGAATGAAACCCTTGGGTAGACTATATTCTACCAAATTTAATATCTAGGTGGATGATTCACCACATAGACTATGCCTCTATGTGGAAAATGTACCACTTGTGTCACTTCTAAGACAGTCGGTTTATTAACAACGTCAATTCATAGGTGGATAATACACCATTATTATAAGTCTCTATGTATGCAAGGAACCTATCACGAATTATCCTACAGGGTCTCATGTCATGAATACGTCAATCCCACCTCTAATAGGATAGGGTTTGGTGACTAGAGATGAGTAGAAATATCCCCCAAATGGGAGGCATTTTCCTAAGTACTTGTACACACGCACACATCTCCAAGCCCAAAATACTGAAAAGTAAAAACACTAAGTAGACAAATCATGCATACACTAAGATACCAACCATATAGTATGATAGTAGGAAAATTAGAAAGTAAAAAAGGGCTATAATACAATCACACCAAAAGAAATAGTCTACAAAAGTGAATACACAAGTTTCTGAAACTCGTCAGTTGAAAACCCTACCTGAATGGTGGGTATAGGATAGTTGTCTGAAGTCATAGGATCATGCCTCGTATTTTTTATCACTATAATAACCACATGGTCTTGGTCCACCTAGGACTCCATCAAAGCGTCGATCATCTACAAAATACATGACATGTGTGGGAAAATCCAATACAGGGGTGAGTAAAGAAATACTCAATAGGACACCCCAAAACTACAAAGGAACACCACTAATAAATACATGAAGTATACCACAAAGGAATACATGGTATACCAAAAAAGAAACACATAAAGTACAATCAACTCAGATAGGTAGAACTCTATACCACAAAAAGCAGGGTTAT
The DNA here is from genome assembly GCA_963277665.1 of Viscum album. NCBI lineage: Eukaryota > Viridiplantae > Streptophyta > Magnoliopsida > Santalales > Viscaceae > Viscum > Viscum album. The sequence continues at coordinate 1,888,057,067 of OY728125.1, read as the reverse complement.
CATACATAGTCTATAGAACACCCAGTATCGGTAACCCATGGAGTGTCGATAACACACGGAGTGTCGATAACACATGGAGTGTCGATAACACATGGAGTGTCGATAACACACAGAGTGTCGATGACACACAGAGTGTTGATAACACACAGAGTTTCAATAACATAGGGAGTTACAATAAAACACAGAGTTTCAATAACACATGGAGTGTCGATAACACACAGAGTGTCGATAAGTCATGCATCCCCCAAGTTTCTTAGTCACTAAGTCACATAGTCACAAGATCACAGCCAGCTGTAGGATTATGCTTGTAGCATACTTGTTCCGAGAGAACCTACTACTCAAGCCAATAGGTCATATTCCAACTTTTATAACAACTCACATAGAGTATCTCAAAAGTACTATCCTACTGTAAGGGTCCCAATGCCGCAAACGTCTCATTGAATGAACATACAGCTTGGAAGTTATGGTTGTTTTACTGAAAAGGTCCGAACCAGGTCCAGTTCAGGTCCGATCTGACCCGCTGGACCCGACCCGTCAGCCAACCCAGTCCGGTCCAGTCTAGTCCGAATTAGCCTGACTTACTCTCTTAGCCCACTGGGCTGCTATAGTGGCCTAGCTCTTCTAGTTCGGCCAGCACTACGGGCCGGCTTAGTGGGATGCTTGTGGTCTGCCCTGACCGCATGCCACCCAGCTTCAGGCAGTGATACGTTGTGTTCATGTGATCGGCCAACCATTTTCTTGCCCCACGACTTCGTCGCCATCGTGGGGTCCATGCAGCATGTCCTCACCATGTCCCTCGGTCGCCACCCATGACACCACTCTAGCTACGGGCTCCCACGCGGTCCTTCCAAGACCGTGTCATGTCGCCGCCACCAGCCACCCCGTCGACGACTCGTCTTCTGCCTTGCGCTCTTCCTAGACTGGCCCCACTGGCCGGGTCCCCCGGACAATGTCGTGGCCTCCTACCGTGGCCCATAAATTCTAGCCACTCCGGATCCAACGTGACCTTCTGTTGCATCCTACCTTCACTGGCTTCCCCACCAGCGACTACACCCTACTGGATCATTGTCCTCTTGGACTGGCTAGGGTCTCTGCCTCCATCCATCGTCATGCATAATTTCCCTTCGATGATCTGTTATGGGGTCGATTTTCGATCTTGGATTGTTCGCATAGGGTTTTGAAAGGTGGGAAGAAAACGAAGGCCATGAGAATAAAATGGGACATTGAGGGGAGATAAATAAAGCACACAAAAACCTGAAGAATGGATCTTAGTTTTTTTTGTGTCAATATTGATCTTTTCTTGTTATTTTTATTATGAAGAACGAATCAACACACAAATCTATCTTCCATTTAAATTCCTAAAAGCATAAACCCATCCTGCAAGTGATCAAACCACAAATCAACCTATTTGTGGGTTGGTCTACGTTCTTTATTGAAATTAAGAATGGGTAATGAATCACCAAGAAATAACACCCTTCCTATAGTTTGGATCATTCGTTGATGAAGGGAGAAGATTCATCGTCATCGTTCAACAATTCCTAATTCTCAGATCTAAGTTCCGATCTTGATTTTTCAATCCATCTCCATTTGTTGAGAGAACCACCTTCTCTTTGTCTCAGGGAAAATCCAGGGTTATGGTGATAACCCTGGATCCCTGGAAAACCCCAAATAAAGAAAAAAAGGAGTTGTTGAATCGAAATAAAATATTTTTATTAAATATTTTAATGACGTTTATATCCAAAAATTAACTTTCATCCTTTCCCCACACCGGTCGCGATTAGGCCCCTCCTAAGGTAAAGTCACTATTCTGAACATAGTTGTTCCATAAGATTTCTTATCTGGGAACCCGTTTAAAAGTTATTATAGTTTAAATAATAAACTGAAAGCACGCTTTATTAAAAACTGAACATTTTTCATCGAATCATTCCAGGAACACCAAACCTCAGAATATCACATATTTTCAGTGCCTGGTCTTAGAATTTTCCCAATTATTTTATAAAAATAAAACTGGAGATAATCCAGGTCATTACAAAACCACTAATACATACCACTGGATAGATTATGGACCGTCGATACTAGTCCCATAGTGGATGATACACCTTCAGTACAACTCTCATGTGGATGGAATACTACCAATATGAATCCATGGGTAGATGATGCATCACCATTGATAATCTCATGTGGAAAATGTACCACCAAATAAACTATTTAGGTGAATGGTGCACAACTAATATCACATCCTAGGGTTGATGATACACCACCCTATTACTATTTATAGGTGGATGAGGTGCCACAAAATTCTGAAGGGTGGTTGATATATAATCAAGAAATAACAATAATGAATGGCTCATTATTTATAATAAAGAACATAACATTTATAATTATTTAAAACAAAAAAGGGGGTCACTCTCACATGATATTACCCCCATTGAAGTTTAAATCATTGGATAACTCATCATATCATGTCACATTATCAGGTTTTTTCCTAGGAAGGATCAGTCTAGGACACAAAATTTGGTTTATACAGTCTCAACATAAGTGTAAATTCCTATAATGGGTCTTAAGTTTTCATTCCATATTAATAAATTTTAATTTCTAGGTCATCGATGATGTGAAATTCCATCACATGGATAATAGAGAATCACTAATATCCCAATACGATCTCACTAGAACTATAGGAATCAAATAAATAGTTTAAAATTTTAATTTTGGGCTTGATCATAACATGGTGTCTTCCATAATTCATATGGTGCATGACACACATGTAAATGCCAATGGGAAATCAAGGGACCACCTACATGAGTCTATATAATAACTCATACCTTAATCAACAAATAATTACATGATTTATAACAAGGATTGCACTTTCTTAAATTTCTAGGATCCTTTTAATTTATAGTTTTGGAGAATTAGGAAAAATATTAGATAACAAAGTGGAAACTTTCACAGAGTGTACATTTTTTCCACAAAACAATTTCTTTATAAAGACACACTTTCTTATCTCAAGGTATCTCCCATAACATGAACTTTGACTTTATTAAATTTCCTTAATCCCTATTAAAATCCTTTAAAAATATGTGATGAGAAAAAAAAATCTTGATAAAGGACATAAATAAAAAGAAACTTGTTAGTACATTTACAAACCTAATAAATCCATAATAAATTTTTCCTTTTCATAATAACCATTTAAGCTCAATTATTTGTTTAATTTTCCAAGAAAATAATTTAATTCATGAATATATCTCATAAAAAATTTCATATGTAACCATAAATAAATAATCATAATCATAAGGTTTTCTTAGAAAACAATAAAACTCATGAATACATTTCCTTTAAAAAATTCCTTTCAGATTTTTAAAAAAATCATAAACATTCTTTAAAAACATATGCTCATTTTCTTCCCTTTTGAATCAAAAAAAATCCTTTATAAACCATTGAAATCATATCATATAGGTGCCTTTGTAAATTATCCTTATATTAACCCGTACAAAACCTTTACAATAGAACCACCAAACCAGATAATTCCCACATCTCTTAAGAGTAACTTATCAGTGGAAAACTCTATCACTTTACCCAATGAATTGGAGAGCTATATTGGGACCACGCATCATCAAAGCTATATCAATCTATCTTTTCATTAATATAAAATATCCAAGAACCATAGAATGAATAAAACACATGTATATTTTACTTTAATAATAAAACCCATTTGAATTTTCATGCAATCCCATAACAATAACACTTTCAATCATCTCATAAATATGATAAACAAATTTTATTTCCTTGGGAAAAAAATTTAGGAAAAAAATTTTCCAGAATATTGAGATAATTCTTATCCATGAAAATAACCATGGAAATTTTTAAATTAATATTGATAATAAATAATGACTATGATGCTGAGAAAGGGTGGTCAGGCCATATATGTTAAAAACATTATTTTTTCACTTTGGTAAAAAAATTCAAATAACCCATATAGAAAATGTTGAAAATATTCATTTGTAATCTATTGTAAAGAAATTAAAAAAATAACTGAAAATGAAATTTATCAAAATCATAATCATAATAGATAAATGTTTTGAAACATTTAAAAAACCTATACAAGGAAGAAAATGATTTGGGAATAAAACTTTAAAATAATATTTTTAAAATAAATTCTCTTACCTAGAGTCCAAACCCATGTCGTTCGTATTCATACCCTAATAGGTAATAAAATTATATTAGTTTTATAATTGATTAAGAACCTTTTTCATTTTAATTTTATTATCATTATTACCTTAATTTCATTTTTACCATGTTTTATTTAGTTACTAAAATGGTTAAGTTCACATTGGAAGTTTTAAGGATGTTTGATTTATAATTCTAAAATGAAATTGGTAAGTTGAATAAGGTCAAATGGATACGGATTTTATCATATCCATAATATAAATCATAAAAAAATTATTATTATTATACATTAAAAACATTTTTATAACCATCCATGTATGTTGGATGTGAAAAATGAAATACATCGTATCATGGAGGCAGTATTCCATACGTACACATGAGCAACATTTCCATTTTTCTACTAGATGGAAAATAAATATGGTATATAATATTTTACTTTTATATAATCATAATTATGTTATAAATTTCATATTTATTATTTATTTGTATCCTTATTATCAACCATGTGAGGTGATAATAAAAAATGAATCGCATCGCTTCGTGGAGGTGGTATTCCACACATACTTTCGAGTAACGTTAACAATTTTCAAAGGAAGAAAAGGGTAATAAGGTAAGTAATATACTATCATAAACATATTATATATTCATTAATTATATCTTTACAACTATACATGTGATTTAGTAATAGAAAATAAGATACACCACTTCATGTAGCCGGTAGTCCACACATATGCACAGTCAATGTTTTCATTTATCATATGATGGAAAAATATATAGAAAAGAGTTATTAAATTAACATAATAACATTTAATTATGGATAAAATACTGAGGAAATTATTTTACACTAGTTAGAATATATTTTAAGGTGGTAAAAGAATAAACAAACTTGAAATAGGTCGGTTAGGACACAGACCTCCTCCTCAGATATCTCACTTTGTCTTACACCTTAAGTATTCTAAGATTTGTATTTTGAGAATACCAAGACCTATAGGGTGTTAATATTAATGTTGGGAAGTGATTTGGGTAGATATTGGTCAATATTAATTGCTTAAAATGTGTGAAGAAGTGAGGAAAGGTGGTTCCCTTTTATAAGTGAGGGGAGAGACACTTTTATAAATAATTTAAACTTTTAAATATAAAATGAATTTCTCAAGGTCAATTTAAACTGATGTTACTAATATTTTGATGACTTATTATATACCCCCTTTACTTATTTTATATGAAATGTTCATAATTTGTGTGAAATATTAATGTTTTAATACTAAGTATAATTTTTTAGCATTTTTAGAAGTAATCCAATTGATTCGGTTTACTGTTTTATTTATACCTTTAACCCTACTGATTAAAATTGTGTGGTTATTATTTTTTATGATTCCTTATTTAATTTCTCACATATCATTAGAAGGAATCATGAGCCAATTATTCCATTTGAAGGCTCATATGGTCAACACAAGAAGACCCAAAGAATTTGTGATGAAACTGGACCATCAATGATGATTGAGTTACTGGTCTAAATCCCGAAGACCAAATTTTATTAAACTCCCCAATAAGTTTTATATTATCCAAATTAATCATGGATAAAAATTTTAAGGTCCAACTATAAAAACAAGGGTCCCAACTAATGCCTTTAAGTCAAGCCCACTATTCTGGACGGGAATTAAAATCCAGACACTATTCATGACATATATCAGGATGTAATCATCAAATATAGATGAGATTTTTTATTGTGAAATAGGATATATAGGTGTCCGACTTTGTTGAATAATTCATTCGGATTTGAAGGCATCTTCCTATTCAAAAAACCCTTTCACATTTTGGACTTCAAAAATATTGGATTGAAATGGACAGATTAAAATTGTTTAACCAACCGGCCATAACATTGGTTCCATAGATCCAAATGACTCAAAATTTTTAGATAGGTTGTAAAACATTATTATCTTAAACTTTTAAGAAGTATATATCTCTATATTCGTCTCTCTAGATGTTCAAATCGTTGATCCAAGTGGAGAGACAAATTGGGAATGCAAACAGTCCACTTCCTTGGGCTATAAATGCATCCCCCTCCTCTCCTTCAAAGGGGTTGGCATTTCAGAATATAGGAGCATCAATTGGCACGACCAAATCCTTGAAAAATTATTTTTAGGACCTTCCATATTCAAGTTTTTACTTGAGAGGCCTTTCCTCCTCTCTTTGGTTCCTTTTACTTTTGTGTTCTTCATTATTGTAATCTTGTAAGTCTTTTTTTGTAATTCTGTTTTAATGAAAGTTTCTTCTTCAATATCTCTTATTATCATCCAAATTATATAGTTTAATATTAATGTTTTTAAAATAGTTTAAATACAGTTGAATACCCTTCCATACTTTTTCTTCCTCATTCAATCGAAAGTCCATTTTTAATTCTCATCATTGTTTGTGTGTGTGTGTTCAACGCACCCCTCTTTTCTTATCCCTTTATTTTTCTTCTCTTATTAAATTATAATAATAATAATTATAACCAGATTATTAAACACCCACATGGCTGAGTAAATCTCTCATTGTGGTGAGTTATAATTTAGGTATGTTAAGTGATTGAGAGCTTTTGCTCGATGAATATTCTTTGAATTAACATTGTGTATGTTGGACTTAACATGTCATGGATTAATGAATTATTTTGTTTAACATGTGGTTTCCATGGATTATTGGAACCATAAATACACCACCATCAATAAGCTCTGATTAATATTAGAACCTTAAGTTAAGTTAAGTCTTGGATTAAATCCTTAACACTTAGTAATTCCAATCAACGTTAACTTGTGACATGGGTATTAATTTAATGCAATATAAAGCAAAGCTCAATGATATCACAAGCTTAACTACCTAATGATGAACTCACTCCAATCTTTATCAAAATTTTTAATCAAACACCAATCATTAATCACTTCATTTAAGCTCTGCAAACAACCCCCCCCCCAATCATAATACAGTCAACTAAAAACAAATGACTATTAAAAAGTATCATCGCTGAGGATTCGACCCGAGTGCGGCTATACACATTAGCAGAGCACCGGAACCTTGACCGGTCCATAGGTGATAATCAGCCACTCGTTTCAAATGGAACCATTTCCTAGGATGGTGCTTTTATTAGTCATTAGTTTCTGGTTATTGTAAAAAAAACAAAATTAAAAAAAATGAAAAAAAAAACACAAAGAAAAACCCACCTTCTCATAAAAATCATAAACTGAAAAAAAAAATACAAAGAAAAACGCATCTTCCTTTTCCTTCCAACATCTCTCTGAATTCCCCGTAGCCTCCCAAAAAATCCCTCAGATTTGTTTGACCCTGAAATTGAGCGAACACTTCACCAAATTAGGAGAAACATAAGAGATAATCAAATAATTCAAGAACCAGTCCTTGTCCAACCAGTTGAATTAGAAATGGCCAATCCTAGGGAACAAACCCTTAATGAACTCGCTGCCCATGATATGAATTACCAGCCCCTTGGTATTCAATATCCAAACATAGAGGCTGACTTAGAAATCAAATCGAGTTTGATTCATCTTCTCCCTCATTTCCACGAGCTAGTCGGTGAGGATCCACATCTCCACCTTAAAGAGTTCCAAGTGGTGTGCTCTACCATGAAGCCTCAAGGGGTTTATAAGGAACAAATAAAACTTCAAGAATTCCCTTTATCCCTATCTGAATCTACTAATTCATGGCTCTACTACATTCCTCATGGTTCCATAACCACATGGAATGACATGAAGCGACTCTTCTTAGATAAATTCTTTCCTGCTTCTCATACTGCTTCTATCCGAATGGAAATAAGTGGTATCCATTAGTTCCCAAATGAATCACTCCATGAGTACTGGGAGAGGTTCAAAAAGCTTGTTGAAACTTTCCCACATCACCAAATTTCTGACCAACTCTTGATCCAATACTTCTATGAGGGGTTATTGTCTATGGAGAGAAATCTCATTGATACCACAAGTGACGGTGCCCTTGTTGAAAAAACTCTCGCAGCTGCAAGAGATCTCATATGTAACATGGCTGAAAACACACAACAATTCCATACTCGAGCACATGCTCAAGTAAAACAAGCCCAAGATAATCAATCAATAGAGCCGAACAAGATGACCGAGTGGATGAGTGGGCTTACAGGTCTTGTGTGACAACTAGTTGTGGCTACCAAATCCCCAACCTCGTCTTCTCCACAATCAATGTTTCCTGGACCCATTAAAAACTATGGAATCTTCATCTCTCCATCTCATCCAACTGAAACATGTCCAAAACTTCAAAGGATCAATCTGATTCATTTGGACCAATGGAGCTCAATGCGGAATATGCTCAGTGGAACACCAACCCTCAACTATCAGGTCAGTTTGTTAGAAACTTCAACCAACCTCACTTTGAGCCCTTCTCTTCTTCCTATAACCATGGCATGAGGTATGGAAATCTCGTATCTCATCCCCCTCAATTCCCTCCACAAAACCCAAACCAGTTTCATTATGGTCAAGGTATTGGTAATTTACAACAACCTTATCCTTTTATTCCTCAACCTCAAAGGAACAATCCTCCTCCTAGATTCCATTATCCTAGTGAGTCTTCCCAATTCCAAAACCAATACAATCGCTTTCCCAAGAACCAAAATCTAGGTAATCCTAATCCGGGACAAGCCTCTTCTTCCAAGCAACCATGGGAAAGTGTAGTGGAAGATCTTTCCTCCTTTACCCATTCCAGCCTCAAGAACATTGAAACCCAAATTGGTCAACTTGAATCCCACCTTAGTCAGCAGCAACCATCCAATTATTCCCAACACCCATCTCAACCATTACCCAACCCCAAGGGTAATGTAAGTGAAATTGAACGTAGATCAAGAAAGAGAATTTCTATACCTCAAGATAAGTCATATAAACCACCTTTAAATGTTGACCTAGAAAATTAAATGAAAAAGAAACTTGAAAATGAACCTGAATCCATTCCATCACCTCCTTCTATTCTACATAGGAACCCAATTCCTTTTCCTCAAGCCGTTTCTAATCCAATGAATTCCTTTGAACCCAATCCTGAAATGCTCGACATGTTTAGATGTGTTGAATTCAACATTCCCCTCTTAGATTCCATAAAACAAATTCCTAAGTATTCAAAGTTTCTCAAGGAGTTATGTACCCACAAGAGGAAACTTAGGACCTTCGAAACTGTTTCAACCCAAGAGTCCATACCCATTAAGTGAAAAGATCCAGGGACCTTTACAGTTCCATGCCAAATTTGAAGTTCCAACTTTGATGATGCACTCATAGACCTAGGATCCTCAATTAATGTCATGCCAAAATATATATTCTTCAACCTTGGTCTAGGTCCCTTACATCCAATGGGTGTTGTTATTCAATTGTCCAATCAAAGTACAACTAGTCCTGAGGGAATAATTGAGGATGTCCTTGTCTGAGTCAATGATCTTATCTTCCCTGTTGATTTCTATGTCCTTGACATGGAAGGTGAGATGACCTCTTCTCGATCTCCCCTAATTTTAGGAAGACCATTCCTCATGACTGTGAGAACCAAGATTGATGTCCATTTTGGCATCTTATCCATGGAATTAGGTGACCAACTGGTCAAATTCAACATTTTCCAAGCCATGTGATACCCATCTAAGGATCACTATGCATTCTCAATCCATGCTTACAAGGAAACTTCTAAGAGTAAATCAAACCCCAATCCACCATGCTCTTCATGTTCTAATGACAAAGGATCTTGTGAAATCTGCACCATTATTAACAAATTCATAAATGGTGAAGTTGATGTGGACCTTTCATTCATAGACTCTATCAATCTAGAGGATCTTGATAACTCTATTGAATCCCACGCCAACTCTGATCTCTACTGGTCCACCTTGTATAGTATTAAAGAAAATGAATCTGAAGCAACTAAAGTCTCTTCTTCCATTCCTGAGTTGTCTTACCCAAAAATGAAAGATGAGACTGATCTAAAACCTCTTACAGAACACCTGAAATATGCATTCCTTTTTTGTTATCACTCATATCCTGTCATTATCTCTGCTTCACTTACTGAAACCAAAGAGTCCAAACTTGTTCAGGTGTTAGTGGAAAACAAAAAGGCCATAGGTTGGACCCTAGATGAAATACCAGGAATCAAACCTGACCTTTTCATGCATCACATCCATCTTGAGGAGTCATCCAAACCAATTAGACAACCAAAAAGAAGACTCAATCCACTTATACTTGAGGTAGTTAGTGAAGAGATCACCAAGCTTCTTCAAGATGGTATTATCTACCTAATTTCTGATAGTGAATGGGTTAGTCCAATTCAAGTTGTACCTAAGAAGGGTGGGATAACTGTTGTCATAAATGAACATGGAGAGGTAGTCACAACTCAAGTGAAGAACAAATGGCATGTGTGCATCGACTATAGGAAATTGAATGTTGAAATAAGAAAATATCACTACCCTCTTTCATTCCTTGGTCAAATGCTGGAACGATTAGCCAGAAAGTCACACTATTGATTTCTTGATGAATACACCAGCTACTTCAAAATCCCAATCGCACCTCAAGACCAAGAAAAGACTACTTTCACATGAACCTTTGGAACATATGCATATAGGAGAATTCCTTTTTTCCTTTGAAAAGCTCCTGCAACATTCCAGAGGTGTATAATGAGTATCTTTTCTGAATTCATTGAACACTACATGGAAGTCTTCATGGATTACTTCACCATTTATGGTGATTCATTTTAATCTTTCTTTAATTCACTCTCTATAGTCCTCCAAAAGTGTGTCAAGTGTAACCTTGTGTTAAATTTTGAAAAATGTCACTTCATGGTTGCAAATGGGATTGTTCTAGGGCACATAGTTTCAAAAGATGGTATTGAAGTCGATCCTACCAAAATTGAAGTGATCCAATCACTTCCTCAACCCACTTCTATTTGAGACATCCGTTCATTTCTTAGTTATGATGGTTTATATCGGAGATTAATCCATAACTTCAGTAGGAGTTCCCTCCCACTCACTCGGTTTCTCCAAAATGATGTCACTTTGCATTTCGATGAGGTTTGCAAGAGAGCCTTTGTTGAACTCAAAACTACTCAACAATCCGCCCCAATAATCCAACCCCCATATTGGTCCTTACCCTTTGAGTTGATATGTGATGCTTCTGATAGAGTCATTGGGGTTGTTCTTGGTCAAAGAAGAGAAAAGACTCCTCATGTCATCTATTATGCCTCAAAAACATTGGATGAAACTCGATCGCACTACACTATCACTAAAAAGGAACTTTTAGCAGTGGTTTTTACCTTAGATAAATTATGGCCCTATCTCTTAGGTTCCAAAATCATCATCTTCATAGACCATTTTCTGATAAAGTTATTACTCAAGAAAATTGATTCCAAACCGAGGATAATAAGATGGATCCTAATGCTCCAAGAGTTTGACCTTGAAATAAAAGATAGACCAGGAAAAGAAAACCTTTTGGCTGATCACTTGAGTAGAATTTCTAATTATTCTCATTCTGAAATCATCAATCCTAAATTCCCCACTGATCACCTTTCATCTCTCACTCCAAAAATATCATAGTATGCCCCAATTGTAAATTACTTGGTTTCTGGTTTTTAATCTGAATTTATTTTAAAAGAACAAAAAGTGAAGTTGAAAAGTGATTCAAAATACTATTTTTGGGAAGAAAATAAACTTTGGAAAATTGGGGATGACATAGTAATAAGGAGATGTGTCGATGAAAATGAACATTCTTCTATATTAGAATTTTGTCACTTAATGCCTGGTGGTGGTCAATTTGGACCACAAAGGACCTCCCTAAAGGTTATAGACTCTAGATTCTTCTGGCCTTCACTCTTCAAGGACTCACATGAGTTCTGTTAATCATGTCCCACTTGCCAAAAGTTTGGCCCAATTTCAAAGAGAAATGAAATGCCCCAAAAACCATTAATTTTCTGTGTGAAATTTTATGTTTGGGGCATTGATTTAATGAGACCATTTCCCCATTTAAATGGATTCTCAAATATCCTTCTTCTGGTTGATTATGTTTCTAGGTGGGTCGAGACCAAACCCACTAGAAAGGATGATTCACATACTGTTAGTGAGTTCCTAAAGACACACATCTTCCACTGATTTGGCACACCACTTGCCTTGATAAGTGACTTAGGAACCCATTTCTGTAATAGAACCATGGAATGTATTTTGAAAAATAATAGTGTTGTACATAAAACATCAACTGCATATCACCCCTAAACAAATGGAATGGTTGACCTTTCTTATAGAGAAGTGAAAAGAGTTCTTGATAGAATTGTAAAACCCACCAGAAAAGACTGGCCTGAAAGACTTGGTGAAGCACTTTGGGCTTATCGAACTGCCTATAAAACACTCATTGGGATGTCTCCTTTTAGGATAGTTTTTGGTAAATCATGTCATCTACTAGTTTAAATCCAACATAAGTCTTTTTGGGCTGTGAAAACCTGTAATTTTGATTGTGAAAAATATGGTGAAGAAATATTGTTGCAATTGGCTGAACTGGAGGAGATTCGACTTAAATACTATGAGAATTACAATCTATACAAAGAAAAGGATAAGGGACTCCATGACAAACACATCCTGAGAAAGGTATTCCCTGAAGGTGAAAAGGAAATTCTCTTCAATTCTCGATTTCGGCTTCACTCAGGTAAGCTTAATTCTCGTTGGGAAGGTCCTTTTGTTATTACTAATGTTTACCCATTTGGTGCAGTGCAAGTCCAAGACCCCTCTTCCAAAAGGACGTTCACAGTTAATGGACATCGGTTAAAGCATCACCATGAGAGGACGTACAATCCTAGATCAACATCGACTTCCACTGGATCCCCAACTTCTCTAGTCGACCTACCACTAGATGGATATAGCAACCCGCCAAATCCAAACCAGGGGCACCTCTTTCCCTTTAACTCTCTCTCTATCTCTTTCCTCTCTCTACCTCTTTCTTCTTCTTCCTCTCTCTTTCATTTTTTACCACTTTCTTTATAAAAACATTTATTTTTCACTTTCTATTTTTTGTGGGTGTATCTTTCTTAAAAACTAAAAAAACCTAAACAAAACCGAACAAAACAAAACATCATAACAAAAAAAATATATACAAAAAAATCAAGAGCCATGATTACTCACCTTCTAATTTTCAAATTTTTTCCAACCATTTTTGAGAGTTTATAGACATGTTTTCATCTCAAAAATTTTATATTTTCATCATGACTTTGGATAAATAATTTTGTGTTAAAATTAACAAAATTTGAATGCTCAATTTTTGATTTGGAAAATGCTTTTCCCAAACTGTGAGGAACAAAATTTTCTTTCATGCCAAGGCCACCTATGGACATCTTTTCAAAATGTGTGTTTTCACCCCCAATTTTGAGTCTTGAGTTTGTGGACCTTCGATCTGAATTTCCTACTTTAATGTCCATTAATATGATAGAGGCATTTTCTGAACCACATGAGAATCACAATAGCCAAATAGCCTCCCATTTCCCTTAAATTAATCCTCCTTTTGAAATCCCCTTCAAGCTTATGAAAACCTTTTTGTTGATATCCACATTACAAGCCCAATACCTTTTCCCACCCAATATCAACATTGATTTTTAATTGCATTTTTTTTAAAATTTAAGTGTGGGGGGAACGGATTTCATTATGGGTACCCTTTATTGATTTCACCATGTTATCATATGATTGAGGGAAAGCATCCATTTCAGTTTGGGGGAGAGGTTGTCATTCAGTGTGTTTTGGGGAATGTAATGTACTTTAATTTATGTAATTTTGTAAATATTATTGACAAGTGTTCAAAAAAATCAAAAAAAAAGAACAAAAAAAAAGAATAAAAAAATTGTGTTGTTTCTTGTGTAGGTCAAAAATAACTCTTCTTAAACCTTTGATCTTGTTATAACTATTACAATTATTGTCGTGAGGAGATCAATCATGGGTTGGGATATGATTGTGAGATCTTTTCCAAGTTCAAATTTCGAAAAAAGAGAAAAAAATAAAAAAAAAAGAACTCTTGCATTATATTATTATGTCATTGGGAGAAGTTTTGTGGTTTGTAAATATTTTATCTTCTCATCCCCTTAAAAAAAAATTCCTCTATTGTGTCTTTCTTCAGATAATCATTCCCTTGTAAATATGTGTTTTCATTTCCTTCCATGTTTTATTTCAAAAAAAATGTGCATTTCTTTTTCTATGTTGGCGTTTTACCCCTCTTTTTCTCTCTCTTGGACATTATATTCCTACCGTCCCATAGCCACAGAAAAACCCCCTTAAAAATACCTCTTGATTATTATGCACTTTGGATAGGTATTGGAAGCTGAGAGCTCTTTCAAACTCTAATATCTTTAATTTTGGTTGGTTAAAGAGTGAACCTCCACAAATGAATTTTATCATCTTGAGAGGTGTGAGTTTTAAGTGTCCACATTTTCCATTTCTAAATTTGAGCATGAAAAAATGAATTAGTTTTGAAACATTTTTTTGTAACAACTTGTGGTGGAATTTAAAATAGATGAGTGAAATATTCTAAACCTCCCCTGATTGGAGAAAACAAAATTTTAATATTTGTTGGTGAGTGAAAATGATTTTGTTATGTTTTTATATTTGTTGCACATGAAGACATGCACAAGACTAAGTGTGGGGGAGTTGATGTTACTAATATTTTCATGACTTATTATATATCCCATTTACTGATTTTATATGAAATGTGCATAATTTGTGTGAAATATTAATGTTTTAATACTAAGTATAATTTTTGAGCATTTTTAGAAGTAGTCCAATTGAGTCAGTTTACTATTTTATTTATAACTCTCACCCTACTGATTAAAAATGTGTGGTTCTTGTTTTTCAGGATTCCTTATTCAATTTCTCACATATCATTAGCAAGAATCATGGGACAATTATGCCATTTGAAGGGTCATATGGTCAACACAAGAAGACCCAACGAATTTGTGATGAAACTAGACCATCAATGATGATTGAGTTACTGTTCTAAATACCAAATTCCAAATTTTATGAAACTCCACCATATGTTCTATATTATCCTAAGGAATCATGTATAAAAATTTTAAGGTCCAACTATAAGAAAAAAAGGCCAAACTAATGTCTTGAAGTCCATCCCACCATTCTGGACGGGAATTAAAATCATGACACTATTAATGATATATCTCATGATGTAATCATCAAATATATCTGATATTGTTTATTATGAAAGAAGCGATATAGGAAGTCTACTTTTTTGAAGAAATCATTCATCTTTGAAGGCATCTTACTATTCAAAAACCCTTTCACATTTTGGACTTTAAAAAGATTGGATTGAAATGGACAGATTAAATTTGTTTAATCAACATGCCATAACTTTGGTTCCATGGGTCAAAATGACTCCACATTTTGAGATAGGTCTTCCAACATTATTATCTTCAACTTTGAAGAAGGATATATCTCTAGATTAAGCTTTCTGGATGTCCAAATCGTCGAGCCAAGTGGAGGCACAGATTGGGAATGCAAACAATCCACTTCCTTGGGCTATAAATGCATCCCCCTCCTCTCCTTCAAAGGGGTTGGAATTTTAGAATAGGGGGGCATAAATTGGCATGAACAAAGCCTTGAAAAAGGCTTGGAAGTACCTTCTATACTCATGTTTTTACTTGAGATACCTTTCCTCCTCTCTTTTTTTCCTTTTACTTTTTGTTCTTCATTATTGTAATCTTGCGAGTCTTTTTTTTGTAATTCTATTTTAATGAACGTTTCTTCTTCAATATATCTTATTCACATCCAAATTATATAGTTTAATATTATTTTTCTTAAAATATTTTAAATATAGTTGAATCCCCTTCCCTTATTATTCTTCCTCATTCAATCGAAAGTCCATTTTTAATTCTCATCATTGTTCGTGTGTGTGTGTTTGATGCACCACTCTTTTCTTATCCCTTTCTTTTTCTTCTCTTCTTGAATTATAACAGTAATAATTATAACCATATTATTAAACACCCACATGGATGAGTAAATATCTCATTAGGGTGAGTTATAATTTAGGTATGTTAAGTGATTGAGAGCTTTTGCTCGATGAATATTCTTTGAATTAACATTGTGTATGTTGGACTTAACATGTCATGGATTAATGACTTGTTTTGTTTAACATGTGGTTTCCATAGATTATTGGAACCATAAATACACCACCATCAACAAGATCTGATTGATATTATAACCTTAAGTTAAGTTAAGGCTTGTATTAAAGCCTTAACACTTAGTAATTCCAATCAACATTAACTTGTGACATGAGTGTTAATTTAATGCAATATAAAGCAAAGCTCAAGGATATCACAAGCTTAACTACCTAATGATGAACTCACCCCAATCTTTATCAAATTGTTAAATCAAACACCAATCATTAATCACTTCATTTATGCTCTGCAAACAAACACCCCCAATCAGAATACAGTCAACTAAAAACAAACGACTATTAAAAAGTATCATCACCGAGGATTCGACCCGAGTGCAGCTATACACATTAGTAGAGCACCAAAACCTTGACCGGCCAATATGCGACAATCAGCCGCGTGTTTCAGAAACCAAATTCAAAAAATTAAAAAATAATAGGTAAGTTATAAATCCACTCAACAAATCACATTTATCCAAGTTTTACAAATATTTGATCCCTCATCTCTTAGTTTAATCCCCCCCCCCCGTTAACTTTTTTTAACCTTTACCAGGATAATAAAGTTTTACCACGGTAACTATTCATTATGAAAAAAATAAAATTTTCCATATTAATTAATTTGAAGCTCCTAATTCCAAATATTAAATTCATTTTTTGATATTAAATTTTTATAAGAGTCAGAAAATAATTTCAATATATGTCTGCTAAGCGCAATGAAAAATAGTTTTTTAGAAAATGGTTATTTTTAAGCATAAAATTGATTTTATACCAAAATAAAATATAATAATGATTTATATAGAATTATTTGGAATATATTTTATTAAAATTGGACAATTTTGACTTTAAAACCAATCCAAATATTATGGTAGTTTTAAAATACTCAAAAATAGATGACAGTTTTAACAAAAATCAGTATTTTTATTATTCACCCAAAAATAAATCTTTTTAGAAAAATCCCAAAAATTCACCCTAAGATAATTTTGATATGATGAATCCAAAAATTAAGTTAATTTTATCAATTTAAAACTATAAAATTATTATTTTTAATTTTAAATAAAATCATATATTTCATGGAGAACATTTCATCTAGAATAAAACCATTTCTTTTCCATATGAAAATTCAAAAAAAATTATCATATTATATATGGATCCATAAAAAATAAATTTATGAACCTTAATAGAACATGAAATTGATTAATTATTAAAATTACCCGGGTTATCATAGTCTATAAGGGTTCTACACATCAAAGATCTACAACCGATTCAGCCTTAAATAGAAGAAATTAAAAAATCTCGCAAAATATCTAGAATTAAGCATAACTGAAGATGCATACAGAAATGATAAGAGAGAATAAAAATATATATAGGATTCATAAGATTATCAGTTAAGACCTTATTCAATAGATGGGATCCAAAATTGATGATGAAACTAAGATGAACTAACCTTTGAAAGATAGGGGAAAATAAGAGGAAGGAGTCAAGGCACAATTGCTACTAGCGAAGAAAATGAGAAACAATTATCATTTATTAAAGTTTTAAAATAATTGATTAATTAATTAAAATATTTTAAAAACTAATAAGGCACCCACCGTTTACCCACCAACCAACCACCGAGTGGCTGGTGGGACTCAGGTACCCACACTTCAGTCACTGGCCACCCAGTGGCCCACTTGGATCTACTACCTCATGTCCCTGAAGTGAGGCCAATTTTCACCTATCGACAAGGTTCTGGTGCTCTGCTAATTTGTATAGAAGCACTCGGTTCAAATCATCAGCGGTGATAATTTTCAATAGTTGATTGTTTTTAGTTGATTGTATTTTGATTGGGGGGTTTGTTTGTAGAGCTTAAATGAATTGATTAATGGTTGGTGTTTAATTTGACAATTTGATAAGTATTGGGGTGAGTTAATTATTAGGGAGTTAATCTTGTGATATCCTTGATCTTTGCTTTATATTGAATTAAATTTACACCCACTTCACAAGATTACGTTTATTGGAATTCCCAAGTGTTAAGGATTTAATACAAGTCTTAACTTAACTTAGGGTTAAAATATTAATTATTACATGTTTATGGTAGTGTATTTATGGTTCCAATAATCCATGTAATCCATACGTTAAGCAAAATATTTCATTAATCTGTGACATTTTATGTTTAACACACAAAATGTTAATTTAAAGAATATTCATCGAGAAAAAGATCTCAATCACTTAACATCCCCAATTATAACTCACCCAAATGGAATATTTACTCATCCATTAAGATGATTAGTAATCTGGTTTATTATTTTTATTATGATTAATTAATAAGATAATAAAAATAAAGGATTAAGAAAAGAGTTGTGCGTTGAACACACACACACGAACAGTGATGAGAATTAAAAACGGACTTCAGATTGAATGAGAAAGAGAAAGAATGGAAGGGATTTCAACTTGATTTAAACTATTTTAAAACCATCAATATTTAATAACATAGGTTTTATGATTAAAAATAATACGAATAATAAACTTTCATTAAAATTGAAAGGAAATTGAAAATATCTTATGCGATTAAAAATGAAAAAAAAACAAAAGAACATAAAAGAAAAGAGAGGAGGAATGCTCTCTCAAGTGGAAAATTGAGTATGGAAGGTCCTCCCAAGACTTTTCAAAGATTTTTTCATGCCAATATCTTTTATTCTTTTCTAAAATTCCAACCCCTTGCAATGAGAAGAGCAGGATGAATTTATATCCCAAGGAGGTGGAGTGTTTGTATTCCAAATATGCACCTCCACTTGTCTCGAATATTGGACCATTCATAGAGCAGAATATTGAAATATCTTCTTATTAAAAGTTTTATATATACATTTTTTTGTCTACTATGAAAATTTTGTGGCCATTGTATTTAAGGAGCCAAGGTTATGACGGTTTTATTAAACAATTTTAATCTATCAATTTCAATCCATACTTTTTCAAAGGAAAAATGTGTATGAGTTTTTTAATAAGAATATTCTCTCAAATACAAACACTTTCTTCAAAAAAAGTTATCCATCTATATCAAATATTTCACACTGCAAAATCTCAACTTAAATGTATTTCTATATCAGGAGAAATGTCAATATTGGTGTGTTAATTTTAATTTCTGGACAGAATGGTGGGTTCGACTTCTTTGAATCATTTGAGCCCATTTTTAGTATAGTTGGGCCTTGAAATTTTCACCCAAAATGAATGGTATTTTTTGATGACTTTTGGTGGAGAATTAAAATTTTTGGACTTCTAGATTGAGCCCAGTAATTCAATCTTCATGGTTGGTCTAGTTTCTTCACAAATTCTGTGGACCTTCTTGTGTGGTCCATATGACCCTTCAAATGTTAGAATTGGACAGTGATTCCTTCTAATGATATGTTGTAACTTGCCTAAGGAATCTTAAAAACAAGAACCATTCAATTTGGATTATCAAGGTGAGAGTTATAATTAAAATTGTAAAGTGACTTAATTTGAATACTTCAAATAATGCTCAAAAATTATATTTAGTATTAAAACATGAAATTCTCACACTAATTATGCACTTTTACATGAAATTTACTAAAGGGGTGTAAAAAAAGTTATGAATAAATGAATAAAAACTCCCCCAAACTTAGTCTTTTAATTTCCTCATGTGAAACAAAAAAACATAACTAAATCATTCTCACTCGCCAACAAATATTAAAAAAAATTCCCTAATCAGGGGAGGTTTAAACCATTTCACTCATCCATATTTAATTCCACCACAAATTTCTAGAGAAATAATATTCCAAAAAGAATTCATCTTTCATGCTCAAATTTAGAAATTGAAAGTGTAAGCACTGAAAACTCACTCCTATCAATATAATAAAAATTTATTTCTAGAGGTCCACTCATTCACCAACCA
Source organism: Viscum album (assembly GCA_963277665.1). Lineage (NCBI taxonomy): Eukaryota > Viridiplantae > Streptophyta > Magnoliopsida > Santalales > Viscaceae > Viscum > Viscum album. Next base: position 1,888,036,862 of record OY728125.1, on the reverse strand, counting down.
AAAGTGAAAATCTTAGAGTTTGAAAGAGCTATCATCTTCTATTACCTATCATAAATTACAAAAGAATCAAGAGGTATTTTTAAGGGATTTTTCTATGGATATGTGATGGTAGGAATATAATTTCCAATAGAGAGGAGAAGAGGGGTAAAACATCAGCATCAGTAAAACAATGCACATTTTTTAAAATGAAACATGGAAGGAAATGGAAACCCATATTTACAAGGGAATGATTGTGTGAAGAAATAAACAATATAGGAAGAAAATTTTAAGGGTATAAGAAGATTAAATATTTACAAAACACAAAACTTCTCTCAATGTCATAAGAATATATAATACCAGTGTTCTTTTTTTCTTTTCTTTTCTTCTTTTTTGACTTTTTTAAAAAGTTGAAATTGAAACAAATCTCACACTCATCTCCCAACCCATTATTGATCTTCTCATAACACTAATTGTAATAGTTATAACATGATCAAAGTTTGAAGAAGAGTGATTTTTTACTCGCCCAAGACACAACCCATTTTTTTGTTTTATTTTTTATTTTTATTCAATTTTTTAACACTTTTCAATAACATTTACAAAATTACATAAATGAAAATGCATTCCCCAAAACTCACTAAAAGACAACCTCTCCCCCACACTAAAATAAATCGATTCCCTCAAGAATATGATAACACACTGAAAATCAATAAAAGGGCACCCAAAAATGAAATTCAATCCCCCCACACTTAAATTTCAAGAAATAAGGCAAGGTAAATCCATGTAGATGTTGAGTGGGATAAGGTATTGGTCTTGTAAAGTGGTTATCAAAGAAAATGTTTTCATAGGCTTAGAGGGGCTTTCAAAAGAAAGATTAATGTAAGGGTAATGGGAGGCTATTTGGCTATTGTGATTCTCATGAGGTTCAGGAAATTCCTATACCATATTAATGTGAACAGAAGTAGGAAATTCAACTTGAAGGTCCACAAACTCAAGACTCACAATCGGGGGTGAAAACACGCATTTTGAAAAGATGTCCATAGGTGGTCATGGCATGAAAGATAATTTCGTTCCTCATGGTTAGGGAAGAATCATTTTCAAAATCTAAAACTGAGCATTCAAAAGTTTTTAGTTTTGACATTAGATTATTTATCCAAATTCATGATGAAAATAAAAAAAAATGAGATGAAAACATGTCTTTTGACTCCCCAAAATGGTTGGACAAAATTTCAAAACTGGATGGTGAGTAAGTATGAATCTTTTTTGTTTTTTTTTCATTTTTTATTATTTTTTTAGTTTTTTTTAGTGTTTTTTAAAATACACACCCACACAAAAAATAAATAGAAAAACAAATTGATGAAGAAAGTGGTAAAAATGAAAGATAGAGGAAGAAGAAGAAATATGGAGATAGAGGAAGAGATAGAGAGAGAGTTAAATGGAAATAGGTGCCCCCTGGTTTGGTTTTGGTGAGTCATCATCTCCATCCGATGGTGGGTCGGTAGAAGTTATGGATCTGATGGAAGTCAAGGTGGTTCTCAGGATGTGTGTCCTCTCATGGTGATGCTTTAACTGATATCCAGTAACTTTGAATGTCCTTTTGGAAGAGGGGTCTTGGAATTACACTACACCAAGTGGGTAAACATGAGAAACAATAAAAGGACCTTCCCAATGAGAATTAATCTTACCAAGGTGAAGATGAAATTGAGAGTTGAAAAGAAATACATTTTAAACTTCAAGGAATACATTTCTTAGGATGAGTTTGTCATGGAGTACCTTAGCCTTTTATTTGTACATATTGGAATTCTCATAGGAATCAAGTCGAAGCTCCTCTAATTTAGTCAACTACAACAATCTTTCTTCACTCAGTTTTTCACAATCAAAATTACAATTTTCACAACCCAAAATGAATTATGTCGGATTTAAACAGGAAAATGACATTCTTTACCAAAAACTAGCTTAAAAGGAGACATCCCAATGGGTGTTTTATAGGAAGTGCAATAAGCCCAAAGTACTTCACCAAGTCTCTCAGGCCAGTATTTTCTGGTGGGATTAACAATTCTCTCAAGCACTCTTTTCACTTCACTATTATAGAGTTCATCCATGTCATTCGTTTGGGTGTGATATGAAGTTTAAGTTATATGTACAATACTATTATTTTTTAAAATATATTTCTTGGTTCTATTACAAAAACGGTTTCTAAGTCACTGATCAAGGCATTAGGAGTTCCAAGTCTATGGAAGATGTGGGTTTTTAGGAACTCAATAATAGTATGGGAATCATCTTTTCTAGTGGGTTTGGACTCTACCCACCCAGACATATAATTGACCACAAGAGGAATGTATGGTAATCCATTGAAAGGGGGGAATGGTCCCATGAAATAGATGCCCCAAACATCAAATATCTCATAGAATATTAAAGGAATTGGTGGAATTTTATTTCTTTTTAAAATTGTTCCAAACTTTTGGCAAGTGGGACATGATTGATAAAACTCATGTGAGTCCTTGAAGAGTGAAGTCTAGAAGAATCCAGAGTCTAGAACCTTTTGGGAGGTCCTTTTTGGTCCAAATTGGCCACCTCTGGGAAGTGAGTGATGGAATTATAAGATGGAGGAATGTTCATTTTCATCAATATATCTCCTAATTACCATGTTAGCCCCAGTTTTCCAAAGTTTACTATCTTCCCAAAAATAGAATTTTGAATCGCTTTTCAGCATCAGATTTTGTTATTTTGAAAAAAATCAGGAAAAATACCAGCAACCAAGTAATTTACAATTGAGGCATACCATGGTGATTTTGGAGTGAGAGATGAAAGGTGCCTAGTGGGGAATTCAATATCAATGATTTCTGAATGATAATAATTAGATATTATACTCAAGTGATCAGCCACATGGTTTTATTTTCCTAGCCTATCTTTGTAATCAAAGTCAAACTCTTGGAGCATTAAGATCCATATTATTAGCCACGGTTTGGAATAACTTTTCTTGAGTAAGAACTTTATAGCATAATGGTCTGTGAAGATGATGATTTTGGAACCTAAGAGATAGGGCTAGAATTTATCTAAGGCAAAACCCACTGCTAAAAGTTCATTTTCAGTGATAGTGTAGTGAGATTGAGTTTCATCTAATGTTTTCTGAGACATAATAGATGACATGAGGAATTTTTTCTCTTCTTTGACCAAGAATAGCCCCAAAATCTCTATTTGAATAATCACACATCAACTCAAAGGGTAAGTACCAATCTGGGGGTTAGATTATCGGGGAATATGTAAGAGCATTTTGGAGTTCAACGAAGGCTCTCTTGTAAACATCATCGAAATGGAATGTGACATCATTTTGGAGGAACTGAGTGAGTGGGAGGGAAATCATACCGAATTTATGGATGGATCGCTAATAGAAACTGGCATAACCAAGGAATGAACAAATGTCTCAAACCAAGGTGGGTTCAGGAAGTGATTGGATCACTTCAATTTTGGTAGGATCAACTTTAATACCCTCTTTTGAAACTATATGCCCTAGAACAATCCCATTTGAAACCATTAAGTGACATTTTTCAAAATTTAATGCAAACTTACACTTAAAACACTTTTGAAGGACTAGAGAGATTGAATTCAATCAAGATTCAAATGACTCACCATAAATGGTAAATTCATCCATGAAGACTTCCATGCATTGTTCAATGAATTGAGAAAATATACTCATCATACACCTTTGGAATGTTACTGGAGTATTAAAAATTCCAAAATACATTCTTCTATATGCATATGTTCCAAAGGGGCAAGTGAAAATAGCCTTTTCTTGGTCCTAAAGTGAGATTGGGATTTGTAATTAGTCGTTGTATCTATCAAGAAAGTAATAATGTGACTTTCCAACTAATCATTCTAGAATTTGATCAATGAATGGAAGAGGGTAGTGATCTTTTCTTATTTCAACATTCAATTTCCTATAGTCAATGCACACATGCCATCTATTCTTCACTTGAGTTGTGACTACCTCACCATGTTCATTTGTGACAACAGTTATCCCACCCTACTTAGGTACAACTAGAATTGGACTAACTCATTCACTATAGGAAATTGGGTAGATAATACAAGCTTGAAGAAGCTTGGTGATCTCTTCCCTAACTACCTCAAGTATGAGTGTATTGAGTCTTCTTTGTGGTTGTATAATTCATTTGGATGATTCCCCAAGATGGATGTGATGCATACAAAGAGTAGGGTTAATTCCTGGTATTTTATTTAGGTTCCAACCTAAGACCTTTTTTCCTCTAAAACCTAAACAAGTTTGGACTCCTCGGTTTCAGTAAGTGAAGCAGAGATAATGATAGGATAAGAGTGATCATGGAAAAGTAATGTGTATTTTAGGTGTTTAGGAAGAGGTTTCAGATAATTCCCATCTTTCATTTTTGGGATAGACAACTCAAGAATGGAGGAAGGGATTTTAGTTGGTTTTGATTCATTTTCCTTAATATTGTCCAAGGTGGAGCAGTAGAGATCAGAGTTGATGTGGGATTCAATCGAGTTTTCAAGATCCTATAGATTGATAGAGTCTATGAATGAGAGGTCCATATCAACTTTACCATTTATAACTTTGTTAATCATGGTGGAGATTTCACAAGATCCTCTCTCATTAGAACATTATGGAATGGGGTTTAATTGACTCTCATAAGTGTCCTCAAAAGCATGGATTGAGAATGCAGAGTGATCCTCAGATAAGTATTTTATGGCTTGTAAAATGTTTAACTTGACTAGTTTTTCATCAAATTCCATGGATAAGATGTCTGAATGGACATAAATCTTGGTTCTCATTGTCATTGGGAATGGTCTTCCTAGAATTAAGGGAGATCAAGAAGAGTTTATCTCACCTTCCTTGTCAAGGACATAAAAATTAGTAGGTAAGATAAGATCATTCACACGAATAAGGACATCCTCAATTATACCATCACAACTAGAAGTTCTTCAATTGCCCAATTGAATGAAAACACTCATTTTATTTAAGGGACCTAGACCAAGGTTGGAGAAGATGGATTTGGGCATGACATTAATTAAGGATCCTAGGTCTATGAGTGCATCATCGAAGTTGGAACTTCCAATTTGGCATGGAACCGTAAAGGTCCCTAGATATTTGTACTTTATGGGAATAGAATGTTGGGTGGAAACATTTTTAAAGGTCCTGATTTTCCTCTTATGGGTTCACAGTTCCTTAAAAAACTTGGAGTACTTAGGGATTTGTTTTATGGAATCTAATATGGGAATGTTGACTTCAACATGTCTAAATATGTCAAGAATATCAGGATTGAGATCAAAGGACTTCCTTGGATTTGAAATAGCTTGAGGAAAAGGAATTGGGTTCTTGGGTGGAATGGAATGAGGTGAGGGAATGGAGTTAGGTTCCTTTTATAATTTCTTTTTCTTTTCATTTTCTAGGTCAACATTGAAAGTGGAGTTCAAGGACTCATCATGAGGCATAGTAATTTTCTTTCCTAATCTTAGTGAAATTGTACTTACATTACACTTGGGGTTGGGTAATGTTTGAGCTGGGGGTTGGGAATAATTTTATTGTTTTTGCTGGCTTAGGTGTGATGAAAGTTGACCAATTTGGGTTTCAATATTTTTAAGGATGGAACAAGTGAAGGAGGAAAGATCTTCCACTGCACTTTCCCATGGTTTCTTGGAAGAAGCAGCATTTCCAGGATTGGGATTGCCTTGATTTTGTTTCTTGGTAAAGTGATTGTATTGGTTTGGGAATTGGGAAGGCTCACTGGGATGGTGGGATCCAGGAGGATGATTGTTCCTTTGAGGTTGAGGAATAAAAGGATAAGGTTGATTGAAGTTACCACCACCTTGACCATATTGGAATTGGTTTGGATTTTGATGAGGGAATTGAGGGGGCTGAGAAATGGGATTCCTATATCTAAATCTAGGGTTATAGGTAGAAGATAAGGGCTCATAGTGGGGTTGGTTGAAGTTTCTAACAAACTGACATGATTTTTGAGGGTTGGGGTTCTGCTAAGAATATGCTACATTTAGATCCCTTGGTCTGGATGAATCAGATGGATCCTCTTGAATTTGTGGACATGTGTCAGTCAGATGAGATGGGGAGCTACAGATCCCACGGTTCTTGATAGGTCCAGGGAACAGAGATTGTAGAGAAGATGAGGTTGGGGCTTTGTCAGCCACAGCTAGTTGTTACACAAGACTTGTAAGTTCACCCATCTACTTTTTCATCTTGTTCGGATATATCGATTGACTATCTTGGGTTTTTTTGGATTGAGCATCTGCTCCAATATGAAAATGTTGTGTGTTTGCATCCATGTTTCTTATGATATCTTTTGCAACCATGATAGTTTTATCAATAAGTGCACTACCACTTGCAACATCAATGAGAGTTCTCTCTATAGCCAATAACCCCTAATAGAAGTATTGGATCAAGAGTTGGTCAGGGATTTGGTGGTGTGGGAAGGTTTCCATAATCTATTTGAACCTCTCTCAGTATTCATGGAATAAATCATTTGGTAATTATTGGATACCACTTATTTCTTTTCGGATAGAAGCATTATGAGAAGCAGGAAATAATTTTTCTAATAAAAGTCTCTTCATGTCATTCCATGTGGTTATGGAACCAGGAGGGAGGTAATAGAGCCATGACTTGGAAATGTCAGCTAGGGAGAAAGGGAATTCTCAGAGTTTTATTTATTCCTCAAAAACCCCTTGAGGCTTTATGGTGGAGCACACCACTTGGAACTCTTTAAGATGAAGATGTGGATCTTCATCGGCTAGCCCATATAAATGAGGAAGAAGATGAATCAAACCCAATTTGAGTTTGAAGTCAGCCTCTATGTTTGAATATTGAATACCAAGGGGTTGGTAATTCATATTAGGGGCATAAAGTTCTTTAAGTGTTTTTCCCTAGGATTAACCATATCTAATTCCATTGGTTTTATAAGGACTGGTTCTTGAATGATTTGATTATATCTTATGTTCCTCCTAAGTTGGCAAAGAGTTCGCTCTATTTCAGGGTCAAACAGATCTGAGGGATTGTTTGAGAGGCTACAAGGCATTTAGATATATTTTTAAAGAAATAGTATGATGGGTTTTTCTTTTTGTTTTTTTCGTTTATGATTTTTATGAGAATACGGGTTTTTCTTTGTGTTTTTTTCAATTTTTTTTAAATTTTGTTTTTTTTTGTTTTTTTATATTGTTTTTACAATAACCAAAAACTAATGACTACTTAATGCACTATCCCCAGCAATGAAACCATTTGAAGTGTGGTCGATTGTATCCTGTCGACCATTCATGGTTCCAGTGCTCTATTAATGTGTATAACAGCACTCTAGTCGAATCCTCGGGGATGATACTTTTCAGTAGTTGATTATTTTTAGTTTATTGTATTTTGATTGGGGGGTTTGTTTGTAGAGCTTAAATGAAGTGATTAATGGTTGATTTTTGATTTAACAATTTGATAAGTATTGGGGTGAGTTCATTATTAGGGAGTTAATCTTGTTATATCCTTGAGCTTTGCTTTATACTACATTAAATTTACACCCACTTCACAAGATGACGTTGATTGGAATTCCCAAGTGTTAAGACTTTAATCCAAGCATTAACATAACTTATGGTTCTAATCTCAATTAGTAAATTTTTATGGTAGTTTATTTATGGTTCCAATAATCCATGGAATCCATACGTTAAGCAAAATATGTCATTAATCCATTACATTTTATGTTTAACATACACAATGTTAATTTAAAGAATATTCATCGAGAAAAAGATCTCAATAACTTAGCATCCCCAATTATAACTCATCCCAATTGAATATTTACTCACCCATTAAGAAGATTAGTAATCTGGTTTATAATGTTTATGATGATGAATTAATAAAAGAATAAAAAGAATGGGTTAAAAAAGAGTTGTGTGTCGAACACACACACACGAACGGTGATGATAATTAAAAACGAACTTTAGATTGAATGAGAAAGTGAAAGAAGGGAAGGGGTTTCAACTTGATTTAAAGTATTTTAAGACCATTCATATTTAATAACATAGGATGTATGATTAAATGATAATACAAATAATAAACTTGCATTAAAATTGAAACGAAATTGAAAGTAGCTTATGCGATTACAAATGAAAAGAAAACAAAAGAACATGAAAGAAAAGAGAGGAGGATTGGTCTCTCAAGTGGAAACATGAGTATGGAAGTTCCTCCCAATGATTTTAAAAATATTTGGTCATGCCAATGTATTCTCCTCTCTTCTGAAATGTCAACCCCTTGCAAGGAGAAGAGGAGGATGAATTTAAATCCCAAGGAGGTGGACTGTTTGCATTCTAAATATGCCCCTCCACTTGGCTCGAATATTGGACCATTCATACAGTAGAATATTGAAATATCTTATTCTTATAAGTTTTATATATACATGTTTTCTATATACTCTGAAAATTTTGTGGCCATAAGACATAAGAATCCAAAGTTATAGTGGTTTGATAAAATAATTTTAATATTTCCATTTCAATCCATACTTTTTTGAGGGAAAAATGTGAATGAGTTTTTTAATAGTAATATGATCTCAAATACGAACACTTTCTTCAAAAAAATTGGCTTACTATATCTCCTCTTTCACAATGAAAAAACTCAGCTCGAATGGATGTCTATATCAGGATAAATCTCAATATTGATGTACTGATTTTAATTCCCAGACAGAATGGTGGGTTAGATTTCATTGAATCATTTGGGCCCCTTTTTAGTAGATTTGGGACTTCAAATTTTTACCCAATATGAATGGTATTGTCCTCCGACTTTTGGTGGAGAATAAATAATTTTGGACTTATAGATTGATCTCAGTAATTCAATCTTCATTGATGGTCCAGTTTCTTCACAGATTCTACGGGTCTTCTTGTGTGGTCTATATGACCCTTGAAATGACAGAATTGGAGAATGATTCTTTATAACGATATGTTGGAAATTGAATAAATAATCCTAAAAAAGAAAAACCATTCAATTTTGATTAACAAAGTTAAAGTTATAATTAAAATAGTAAACTAACTTAATTGGACCACTTCAAATAATGCTCAAAATTATACTTAGTATTAAAACATGAGTATCTCACACCAATTATGCACTTTTACATAAAATTTACTAAATAGAGTATGAAAAATGTTTTGAATAAATGAATAGAATCAGTCCCACCTCCACCGGGCATCTGGTACCAGTCCACTGGGTACCCAATTGCATCTATCAAAGGACATATGTCCCAACACCCAACCCATTCTCCTAAAACGGGCCCTTAATCCCCCACTAACACCTATAATGATCAAAAATACCTAAAATACACAAGGTTAGATTAAATTTAGATCAAAATCACACCTCATATGGATGTGGGGTGTTATCGATCATCCCAAAGTTTTGGATCCAATACATAAAAAATTTCCTTCTTATTTAATAATAATTATTTATCTCCTATACCATTCCTGGAAGTTTTTTCCATTAAGTTTTTCCTTTTCAAGAATTAATATCAGAGTCAAGTTCAATTATGATGATGGAATTTAATTTATAATGAAGGTTCTTATCAAATGAGTATCATGTTTTATAATCATTTAATATGGGTTTTTATTAAATGTGTTCCCACTAAACTGATGACTAGTTTTATTTACATTATAGCTATTAGTGGGTCAAAATCCATATTTTACTGAAGCTTAGGGTTTTCATTAGTGTTCCACTCTTGTCTTAGCTATTTAGTAATATAATCATGTCAATTATATCATATATTAATCTTGTATAATTAAGTAGAAAACTCTTTTCCTAAATCCATTATATAGATTAACCCAACTCTATTCCTATGGTATCCTAACTTTTATGATTTCCTAGTTAATTGTGACCTAATATTTATGAAAGATATGTTGGGACCCAAAACACCTTGAGAGGGTGGGTGAATCAGGGTGTTGACCAAATTAAACTTTTTATCTTCATTTAATTCTTTAAGATCTTATTTCCTTGTTAGAAGAATCAATCATTCAACCTTTTACCCTCTCAAAGGCATACACCATATGGCACATCAAGCATATATGAAGAAATTAAATATGTATAGGCACAATATTTTTAATTGGTTCACCCAAGTGGGATACTCCAAGGAGCACACACCAACGATGTGTTGGTGTTCCATGAAATAATATTACTCACATTCATATTACAATGGATTTGGAAGGGCTAACTGTAAGGGTTGGTGCCCTCAGAACCAACTGTTTTGTACTTTGATTACATGAATGTTCACTTATTATATATTGTTCATTATTCTGCATGACTATAATATAATAATGTCTTGGAATATTTTTTTCATTAATAAGGTCATAGAAGATCTCCGCTATGATGAGAACCTTGAAATGCTATAACAATATTCTTAAATAAAGTTCTGCGGTTGAATGACATACTATGATAGGACACATAGTATACAGACCGTCATGTGTGAGTACTCGTAATAAGACGAGACTCTCTCTCATGGAGTTCGCACTTGGTAATCTTCAAGATGGGAGATTATGATAACTGACCCACCATTAGTAAGTCTGCATGTCTTGGTTTCATCAGATATTTCTATCTACGAGCGTGTGTAATGGTCCTTAAACTGGAAGATTATCATTAACTCATGTCATGACTCGCGCACTTAGATTTACTGACGAAAACCGTCACGCAGACAGTTGGCGGGAAGTAGGGTACGTTGGGTGCGTCACGAGTGACATTTTGTTAATGGATAAGTTGAGGAAGGATTTGTCCCTTCCATTTATGGAAGTTGATATCTCGGCCCTTTGATTGAAATAGAACCGTCGCATTAAATTCCATGGCCATGGTGTGAACGCCGAGTTTATTTCAGGTAGTCAAAGAACGACGGATCAAGCATATAGGTTTATGGCACTACCATGAAACCTTTTTGATGATATATTGAGACAAAGGGATTAAATTACACAGTAAGCGTTCGTATGAGGTGATACGTCAATGCGGCGTCAACTTCTTTCTATTGGGTGCCTTGACCCGTTGCTAGACAGTAATCTTGGACTTTAGGCAAGCCCGCCTAATGCCAATGAGAAAGAGGCCTAGAGGGTCACACACTAAGTGTATCCAAGTATCTCAAGTTGAATAAAGATTATTCTCGTACGTGGTTTAATAATTATTCAAGGAAGACTAAGTTGTTTTAAATGATGGAGGAAAAATAAAATAAAACAAGTACACGCCGTGTATTATTAAATGTACATGTCGTGTAGTTTTATTTTGGAAAGGAAATGAATAAATGAAAACAAGATATACAAGCCGTGTACATTTAATGTACACTCCATGTAGTTTTTAATTAAAAACAAGTACACATTGTGTATTTATTATTACACGCCGTGTAGTTTTTCCAGTTAGGATTTTGAGGATATAATATTGTTTTATTAAATGATATTTATTATAATCAGCGTGAGCGCATGTCAAGGAATTAATTATTTGACATGGGGGATTTCAATAAGAGTTAATGAAATAAATGAAATGTGTAACGTGTTTATTTATTTTCATTACTCTACAACCTCAAACTCGATTATAAATATCCTCACAACCCCAACTCTTTTCCTACACAAGAGAATCGTTGTGCACAACATCTCTGGAGAATTCTCTCAAGGCTGAAAGAACCTCTTCCTCCAAGAACTCTCTCAAGACCGAGAGAGATCCTCTTCCATCGGATCAAGACAATCTAAGGCAGACAACGCAAGCAAAGGCTTCTCCACGCTAGCACCTGGAGAATCATTTGGCGACGTCCAGAGATACGAGGTACACGTGTGGATCACCGCTAGAGGGAGTCTACACTTGGCTTCTGTGACGCAATAACGGATCACATCGACAACGTGATCAAGAACATCAACGAAGAAAGAACACCCAAAAGGTATTTCTTTATAATTAATTAAATTAATTATAATCAACCTGTAACGATCCTTGTTTGTGGTTCCAGGACAAACCATCTTCTTTGTCTTTTTCTGTGATTCGATCCGTGGAGACTGGCGTTTATCGTCGTATTGATCCCATATTGATCATTGCTAATGACAAAAGGCCAAGTGGGAACATCTACCCACACGCTTCCACTGTGCCCGGAACCTTGAAATGGTATCAGATCGAGGTTATAATGTTGATTATAGTTATTTAATTTTCATTGATAATTTACGCATTTATATTTGATTCAATTAGAAATATATCGTTCTATTAATATGAATAAACGAGATCTATTCTTCCTTCTTCGTTTCTCGATTCATATCACAAAAACGACCTTTAAATTTTAATTTTTATTAAAATAAAAATGAGGAACTCATCCGAAGGAGCCTCTCTTTATGTCTGTACTACATGGGATTACACGGTGTGTACTTAAAACTACACACCGTGTACTTAGGTTCAATGAACCGGCACTGGTCTGCCAAACCATGTCGTGTGAATTAATTATGCCTAAGTTTTAATCACGCCATGTTGACCATAATTGAACGGCGCGTGGAAACTGGAATACACGACGTGTATGTTGGAGCAACACGTCGTGTAGTCCATTCCGGCCCAGGTGAATCTATGTACAAAGATAAGCCGCGTACCGCGTACACGGGATCGCCATGCCAGTTACCGCGTAACAAGGAAGTACACGCCGTGTATGATTCATCTACACACCATGTACTCCAAAAATTCTAAAGTAGATAAAACACGCCAAAGCCCTAGCGTGTACTTTGGATAAAGGGTGAAAAGAAAAATACACGTCGTGTAATTATAAACTACATGCCGTGTACTTTCCAGAAATGGAATTTCACAAGGTTTCCTCCAATGTACAAAGACCCGTACAAGGAATATGGATGAGAATAATCTCAAGGAAATTCATAAAGGAATTTAAGATAAATAATTGATTAATTATAAGATCATAATTAATTGAATTCGAGCACATCTTATCTTAAATAAAAGAACGATTAAAAGAATTTGAATTCTAAATATGCGTAAATGTCGTTACATATTATGGATGATCATGAACTAGACCAAAGACCCTTTGTATGTGTATGGTTTCATTTAAATTTATTTAATTTAAATTTTTTGGCCTGCGAGCCTTCTTCCAATAAAATGTAGGGACTGCATGCCCATGGTTTCTGTAATGTAAACCCATGTAATGGAGGATCTCCCAAGCCATAGGAGATGGTTCAAATCCCGAATCCAAGGTGAAACCGACGCAAGAAGATACAAAGGTGGATAGGTGGGAGCTGCAAAACATGAACCAACAGGTTCAAGGTGTTTTCCCTAGGTCAGGGTTAGCTTATCAAAACTGCTAGATAAGCTAACCAATAGAAGCTCATGATCATACCATCTTATTTTATTTCTGTCTGATTGCATGGTTTATTTATTATGTATGTGTTGTCGCGATCACATAATTAATAAAATGAACAAGCATGCAAAGATGGAATAAAATAAAAACGGGACTATGAGTAAACATTATCAGAACATGGTTAATAACTTAAGCAAGCATCACTTAATATTAACAAGCATGTGATAATTAGAAACTACGCATAAAAGGAATAAAACCCCTCAATACCATATTAAGTCAGACCAAGACTTTCGTTACCTGATTAAGGGTAAGACTCAATAAAACTACGTGTTTGAACAACACTTGTTGGGACACTTAATTTTATAAAGGAAGCCCTTATGAAAGGTTTCGGGTTGACTTAACCATATTACATCAAGAGAAGTATCCCTTGCTAGACTTGCTGTAATATTGGAGGCAAGAGTTGAGGAAATCCAAGTCAGGATTTCAGGATTGGGGAGTCCACTCAACAGATCAAGGAACTGTAAGATCACAGTTGGCAAAGACCTGCCTACCTAAATACCTTCAAATAACTTGACCAACCCTTGTTGGGGTTATGCGAAGGGAAATATGGATCCTTCCCACTAGAATGTCAAAGAAACTGGACATTCCAAGTTCAATGGTGAGGGCCATTGGGACTTGATAAAAATAGTGGGAGAATTAATTCATTCATTCATTATTTCTCATAAATTGTAATCAAGGAAGTACTAATAAATATGCTCTTTTAAATTGTAGAATCAAGATGACAAAATCATCAACCACATTTTCTCTGCGATCAATACTGGATAAAGAAAATATCCTCACCGGTAGTAACTTTCAGGAATGGTTTAGGTGCCTTCGGGTTATCCTACGCCATGAATGAAAGTTTTACGTGTTGGAGTCCTCACTTCCTGATTCTCCTGCCCCAGGGGAGTGTGATGAAGATTTCTTGGTCTATGATCAACATTTGAACGATGCTCTCGACGTTCAATGTTTGATGCTATCATCGATGTCTAGTGAGATCATGAAGTCTCATGAATACATGGATTCCTATAGCATGCTCGAGCACCTTCGTGGTCTATACCAGGAGAGATCAAGACAAGAAAGGTTTGAGATCTACAAGGCTCTATTTCATAGAAATCTTGGAGAGGGTGCCCCAGCCGGGCCTCATGTAGTCAAGCTCATTGGCTACATTGAGCGCTTGGAGGTTTTAGGGTTTAAACTCCCCGAAGAACTGGGTACCAACCTCATTATTGCATCACTCTCCCAGAGCTTCTCAAACTTTGTTGTGAACTTCAATATGAACAACATTGAGAAGTCTTTGTCTGATCTTCTCATCCTCATTCGCCAAGTGGACACTGACATGAAGCGTGAAAATCCTTTTGTACTCATGGTGAATAAAAGGAAAGGGAAGGCGAAGAGCTTTAAGCCCAAAGCTCCTTCAAGGCCTTCCAAGAAAAGGAAGATCAAAGTGGAGGCAAAGGAACAATATCCTGTTTGTTTTGCATGTGGCAAGAAGGGCCACTGGAAGAAAAACTGCACCCAGCCAAGGAAGCAAGGGGAAGCTTCAGGTGCGTTTGTTATCGAATGAAATCTATCTATTTTTACTAATTGGTTATTAGATACTGCTTGTGGTGCTCACATCTGTATCCAAATATAGCAACCAATTAGATTCAGGAAGATTGATCGAGGGGAGGTAGATCTACAAGCAGCCAACAGAGCCAGACTTGCTATTGTAGCTGTCAGGGACTACCACCTCACATTGCCTACGGGGATGGTCTTGGTTTTGAAAGGATGTTATTATGTACCCTCTGTAACCAAAAAAATTATTTCAGTATCCAGATTAGATACTGATGGATTCATCTTCAAGTTTGGAAGTGGATGTTGCTATTTTTATAAAGATAGCATTTGTTTTGGTAGGGCACATTTATAGCGGCCTTTATGTGTTAGACTACACAAACCAAGTAATGGAGATCGATAACAAAGTTAATTCACATGACTCATAACACACCCAACTTTGGTATCACCGGCTAGGTCATGTCAATGAGAAACGTTTAACAAAATTACATCAAGATGGGTATTTAGATTCTTTCAAACTAAAACCACTTGGTGTATGTCATGCGTGTCTACAAGGCAAAATGACCAAAGCCCCATTTAGTGGGAAAGGTGAAAGAGTTAAAGAGCTTCTAGAATTAGTTCACACAGATGTGTGTGGACCATTTCCAGTTGAAGCAAGGGGTGGGTTCTCGTACTTCATAACTTTTACTGATGATTTTAGTAGATATGGATATATCTACTTAATGAGGTATAAGTCAGATTATTTTGATCGGTTCAAAGAATACAAGAATGAAGTTGAGAACCAGCTTGGTAAGAAGATTAAGAAACTCCGCTCAGACAGAGGCGGAGAATATCTTAATCAGGACTTCATTGATTTCTTACGGGAGTTTGGGATTCTTTCTCAACTCACTCCTCCTTACACACCGCAGTGGAATGGTGTAAGTGAAAGGAGGGACCGCACCCTGTTGGACATGGTGAGATCAATGATGAGTCATGCAAGTCTTCCATTATCCTTTTGGGGATATGCATTACAAACAGCAGTGCAGATACTAAACCAAGTACCAACTAAATCGATAAATGGTATTCCATACGAGTTATGGAGTGGACGCAAAGCCATGTTATCGAATTTACATGTGTGGGGTAGCGAAGCATTTGTTAAGGCCTCTTCAGGTAACAAACTTGCACCCCGAGGCACAAAGTGTATCTTTATAGAATATCCCAAGGAAACAAGGGGATATTACCTATACAACCCCTCAGACAAAAAGATTATAGTGGCAAGACACGCCATATTCCTTGAGAGGGAGCACATCTCCAAAAGAGATGGTGGGAGCGAGATATAATTCAATTAAGTCGAGGCTCAAGATACACATGAGTTGGTACAAGAACAGATTCCACAAAGCCCCGTGGAAGAACAATATGTTCTAGAGACACAAGAACTGCGTAGGAGCACGAGAGAGGTGAGAGAACCAGAACGATATGGTTTTCTTGTCACCGAGGATGGTGACTCATTATTGGTTGACAATGATGATCCTCTTACCTACAAGGAAGCAGTTGAAGGCACAGACGTTGCCAAGTGGCAAGAATCCATGAATTCTGAAATGGATTCCATGTACCAAAACCAAGTCTGGATTTTGGTAGATCCTCCAGTTGATGTAAAATCTATTGGTAATAAATGGGTATTCAAGAAGAATATGGACATGGAAGGCCAAGTCAACACCTACAAGGCATGACTGGTTGCAAAAGGTTTTATACAACGTCAAGGAATTGACTATGATGGAACCTTTTCACCGGTTGTGATGCTAAAATCCATCAGAATCCTATTGTCCATTGCTGCTTACCATGACTATGAAATTTGGAAAATGGATGTCAAAATAGATTTCCTTAACAGGAACCTCTGGGAAGATGTCTACATGACACAACCTGAAGGGTTTGTGACTCCAAAGGATGCCAACAAGGTATGAAAGTTGCAGAAATCCATTTATGGATTAAAGCAAGCATCAAGATCATGGAACATTCGTTTTGATGAAGATGTAACGGAATTTGGCTTTGTTAAGAACGAATGTGAGCCTTGTGTCTACAAGAGGTTTAGTGGGAGTGCAGTCGTTTTCCTAATAGTATATGTTGATGACATATTACTAATTGGAAACGAAGTACCTGTCTTACAGTCAGTTAAGGCATGGTTGCATAAATGCTTCTCCATGAAAGACTTGGGCGAGGCAGCATATATTCTTGGGATCATGATCCATCGTGATAGATCCAAGAGAATGCTGGGCCTGAGTCAAAGTACATACATTGACAAGATACTGAAGAGATTCAATATGGAACAATCCAAGAGGGGATTGTTGCCAGTGTCACATGGCATTCATCTATCCAAGAAAATGTGTCCTCAGACACATGAGGAAAGAAAGAGAATGGAAAGGATCCCTTACGCATCCTCGATTGGGTCAGTCATGTATGCTATGCTATGTACGATGCTAGATGTTGCTTACGCATTAAGTGCGGTAGGCAGATATCAAGATGATCCAGGAGACCGCCATTGGATGGCAGTCAAAACTATCCTTAAGTATCTGAGGTGTACTAAGGATATGTTCCTGGTTTATGGATGAGATGAGGAATTAGTCATCAGAGGACATGTAGATGCTAGTTTCCAGACTGATCAATATGACATGAAGTCGCAGACTGGATACATCTTCAGTTTGAATGGAGGTGCAGTGAGCTGGAAGAGCTCAAAACAAAGTGTGGTGGCAGATTTTACAGCGGAGTCCGAGTATATCGCAGCTTCTGAGGCAGCTAAAGAAGCAGTATGGATGTGAAGCTTCGTCCAAGAGATGGATGTTGTACCGAGCAGTAAATATCATATCACACTCTATTGTGATAATACTGCAGCGGTGGCACTTGCAAAAGAGCCAAGGTTACATCAGCGGACAAAGCACATACTTCGGAAGTATCATCTCTTGAGGGATTTTTCTCAGAGAGGTGAAGTTGCAGTGAGCAGTATTTCCACGGAAGACAACGTGGCGGACCCATTGACTAAAGCCTTGACACAGCAGAAACATGATAATCATGTGAGGTCTAGCGGACTAAAAGTCGTAGGCAGTTGGCTCTAGTCCAAGTGGGAGTTTATAAGGGTTGGAGTCCTCAGAACCAACTGTTTTTTACTTTGATTACATGAAAGTTCACTTATTATATATTGTTCATTATTCTGTATGACTATAATATAATAATGTCCTGAAATATTTTTTGCATTAATAAGGTCATAACAGATCCCCGCTATGATGAGAACCTTGAAATGCTATAACAATATTCTTTAATAAAGTTCTGCGGTTGGATGACATACTATGATAGGACACATAGTATACAGACTGTCATGTGCGAGTACTCGTAAGAAGACGAGACTCTCTCTCGTGGAGTTCGCACTTGGTAATCTTCAAGATGGGAGATTATGAGAATAGACCCGCCAGTTGTAATTCTGCATGTCTTGGTGTCATCAGATATTTCTATCTACGAGCGTGTGTAATGGTCCTTAGACTGGAAGATTATCATTAACTCATGTCATGACTCGCGCAATTAAATTTACTGACGAAAACCGTCACGCAGACAGTTGGCGGGAAGTAGGGTACGTTGGGTGCGTCACGAGTGACATTTTGTTAATGGATAAGTCGAGGAAGTATTTGTCTCTTCAATTTATGGAAGTTGATATCTCGGCCCTTTGATTGAAATAGAACTGTCGCATTAAATTACATGGCCATGGTGTGAACGACGAGTTTATTTCAGGTAGTCAAAGAATGACGGATCAATCATATAGGTTTATGACACTGCCATAAAACCTGCTTGATGAGATATTGAGACAAAGGGATTAAATTACACAGTAAGCGTTCATATGAGGTGATACGTCAATGCGGCGTCAACTTCTTTCTCTTGGGTGCCTTGACCCGTTGCTAGACAGTATGGACTTTAGGCAAGCCCGCCTAATGCCAACGAGAAAGAGGACTAGAGGGTCACACGCTAAGTGTATCCAAGTATCTCAAGTTGAATAAAGATTATTCACATACATGGTTTAATAATTATTCAAGGAAGCCTAAGTTGTTTTAAATGATGGAGGAAAAATAAAATAAAACAATTACACACCGTGTATTATTAAATGTACACGCCGTGTAGTTTTATTTTGGAAAGGAAATGAATAAATGAAAACAAGATATACACGTCGTGTACATTTAATGTACACGCCGTGTAGTTTTCAATGAAAAACAAGTACACGCCGTGTATTTATTATTACACGCCGTGTAGTTTTTCCAGTTGGGATTTTGAGGATATAATATCGTTTTATTAAATGATATTTATTATAATCAACGTGAGCGCATGTCAAGGAATTAATTATTCAACATGGGGGCTTTCAATAAGAGTTAATGAAATAAATGAAACACGTAATGCATTTATTTATTGTCATAACTCTACAACCTCAAACTCGATTATAAATAACCTCACAACCCTAACTCTTTTCCTACACAAGAGAATCGTTGTGCACAACATCTCTGGAAAATTATTTCAAGGCCGAAAGAACCTCTTTCTCCAAGAACGCTCTCAAGACCGAGAGAGATCATCTTCCATCGGATCAAGACAATCTAAGGCGGACAACGCAAGCAAATGCTTCTCCATGCTAGCACCCAGAGAATCCTTTGGCGACGTCCAGATATACGAGGTACACGTGTGGATCACCGCTAGAGGGAGTCTACACTTGGCTTCTGCGAGGCAACGACGGATCACATCGACAACGTAATCAAGAACATCAAGGAAGAAAGAACACCCAAAAGGTATTTCTTTATAATTAATTAAATTAATTATAATCTACCTGTAACGATCCTTGTTTGTGGTTTCGGGACAAACCATCTTCTTTGTCTTTTTCTGTGATTCGATCCGTGGAGACTGACATTTATCGTCGTATTGATCCCGGATTGATTATTGATAATGACAAAAAGCCAAGTGGGCACATCCACCAACGCGCTTCCGCTGCGCCCGAAACCTTCACTCACTACTAATTCAGGGTCACTCCCTCTTCTTAACTCCATACACTGGGAAGGACAAACTCACTTTATAGACTTGATGGTTCCTTCGTTATTTTCATGGTATGAACCGGTTGCACCCTTGATTCCAGAGAGATGCACAATGAGCTTCAAAACTTTCAGCCTTCTTCTTCTTTAAACCAGATGAACGCCACTCCTCATGAATGGGGGTTGGGTTTGTATTTACCTGTTGTGGAGATTCTCCTTTCTCTGATCAACCGAATATGAAGATGTGTCCCTGCCTTTCTTCAACCGGTGAATAGATATGGCCTCAGGTCCTTTTTCCTTTATGGCAAGATGAGCAGTTATATCCCGCGCTCCTCCTTTTTTTTCTTTTAATTGAATGCAGTCAACCTTCTCAGTTAATTGATATGGAAACTCCTCTTTTCTAGCGCCTGAAATATCCTTTTAATCGAGTCAAAATAGCCCTGAAATTCTGCACTCAATTTCTTTATTAAATCCACATAAGCATCCTTCTTTTAAATCCCCATTTAAATATTTAAATGCAACATTCATATCTTCACATAATTTGGAGTGTCCATCTTGGCTTAATATCATGAAATTCCCCAATAACATCACCACACTAAATTTTCGCTTTTCATTTAAAACATTCTGAAATTCTGTCCAGCTTGTAGTCATTAGATTGGGACAGTTTTTAGGGGAAATAAACCGAAGATTAAGCATTTTCTCCGATCAAATTATATTTAGATAATTTCATAATCTTTCCAACGGATCAAAGATCACCTCATTCGGGATCCTTTAGCTCATGATATCAATGAAAAACAGTACCCAAAATATTATGTGAAACTGCAGCATCATGGAAAACATTGCAGACACTTCGGTCAAATTTTTGACCACTCAAACGATCATTTCAGCCTTTCTTGTAGTTTAATTAAATGTAGATAAATCTCTTAGCTGTCCATTACAGCAAGAATCGTGCAATTCTGAGGTATCGAACTCAAGTTATGATTGAAAAACCAAAAACAATTATAACCTGGAGTTTGTTGAATTACCCTTACGTAGCAACACATCACTGTAAAAAAAGCAATCTTCATGCAACACACCTCAATGCAACAAATCATCCCATCAACTTCAATAAGGTCTTTATACAATGTTCATATAACCACGATTTCATGCATCCTTCTTTAATTTCATGCTTTATTGGGTAAAGAGATGCTTAACACAAATTATGCACTTCCATGACATACCTTATATATTGACAACAAATCCAACCAATAAACTCATGGTTGTAACAGGATACAGAAACTTAATCCTATCGGGGTCACCCGTAACCATATTTCCTTGCACAAGATAATCCTTGGACACCATATTTTAGCATAACCTACCCATTTAGATTATTGGGGTCTTGAAAAGTGTTTACTTTGAAAGGAATCTAACATTTTGTATTTTAAGAATGTTTTTAAATCTTACTATATTAACTCATTTATTCCCCTCATGTAAGCATGCTACTAAAAATTTATTTTTTGTATCATATACATGTTTTCCTAGTAAGTAGCTTCAAGAGAGGGGTGAATTGAAGTTTTTACAAACTTACAAAATTCTTCCCTCTTAACAAGTGAAAGTCCAAAAGATACAACTTTTTCAATTATCAGAATAAAAATAAATAAGTGCAGTAAAATATAAAGGATCTGAAATATAAAACTTAACCGAATCAAAAAAAGTTAAACATGATAATAATATAAATTACAACACATAATGTAAATGATATGGTAGACTTCTAGATATCCATAAAATCCTAAACAAGGTTTATTAAAGGACATAACTATTCCTATCCTTGGAACTCTCCGCTTATGGTCCAAAGAGGCAGAAGGATTAATACTGAAATCCAAATATAAACAAGTTCTGGAATGGAAATGTTTTCAATAAGTTGATAAGAATCATAAGATCTTACTCAAGAGTTTCTTTGATAGATTTGGTAGTAATTCTTATCCCTAAACTTCTTCAAAAAAATGACTTAGAAGTATAAGTTCTTATCCTCAAAACTTCTTCAACAATGATCAGTATAAAGTCTTACCCTAGACTTCTTTTAATAATAAAGTTTAGAAGTACAGTTTTCTATCCTCAGAACATCTTCAAAAAAGATTGACAACAAGATTTATCCTCAGACTTCTTCAATCATGTAGGATCATAAGCAAAGTGATCATAACACAAAAACTAATTTCTTTTACAATGAAACCTAACAGAGATGGAATCATTTAGATGAAACTGAAAACCAAAACTAATGGAGTCTCTAAATCACTAAGGTAATGGAAAGATATCAAAATATATCACTTTAACATTGAACCAATCTAATTGGCATCTGGTTCTCAATTCCTTGGTCTCCTATTTATATGCAATGGCCATAACGATCTTATAACTGAATCTCTATGAACTTCAGGCATAGCTATTACTTCTAAAAAAACTTAAAAGATTCAATATGATCTTCCATTTGTTCATAGGTTCAAGTGAATCTTCATTATGTTCCGGAATTTTAGGTTTGGGATCAATAGGTCAAGAACATGGTGATTTAGAAGATAAAGTAAATACAAGGAATATAAAGAGTGCATTTATGATTCATTAAAAAACATAAGATCTGGAAGATATTTAATTTATGAAAACAACTCAATAATCTTCTCTTTTTGGATAATCACAAAACATGATAAAAAAGAAGAGTTATAATGAAATAAGTCTAAACTCTTTTTTTTGAAAATTACACCAAATTACTCCCCCTTAGAATATGAAAGGTTCTGGAAAACTTTCTTCCCCTTAATAAAACAACTTATCTCTTTATAATACTACATCTTTCTCCCCCTTTGTAATTCAATAAACTTCTCCACGTCCTTTAAACCCCTTCTTCTACTATACATTCTCCCCTTTTGGGATTATCAAAAAATAAAACAAGGATAGTTAAGAAAATAATAATAATCAATGTAAATTAAACCATAGTCATGTGTGAGATCCATATTAGAGAAAATGGATATTTGAGTGAGAATAAAAAATATTCTATGTTAGAACAACTTTGAATGCTACTTCAGAATAAGACTGAGTTGCAAAAGAATAAAAATGAAATTCTATAGTGTGCATCGGAATAGATTGAATCTTCATAAGATAAACTCAGGGAGTTTCTTTGCTAAGTCAGCGTAATCTGGAATCTGCATAAGATAAACAACCATACACAATGAAGTAAACAATTTAAATGATTTTATATGATAAATATTTAAGAAAAAGAGTACCTTCCATATAGCATCTTCCAATATGATCAGTGAGAAACATGCTTCGAAAATGATTAGTTCTAGAAAATGTAATATATGAATCTTTAAATTCCACTTAATGATATTCTAGAATATAAGTAGCGCCCATACTGATTATTCAACCATGCACATTGTCACAAAAAGTAACATTCAAACCCTTTAATTTTTGTATGTTTTGGAAGTTATAATCATTTCAGGTAATGTTCTTAAAGAAACCACTATCTATAAAATGAGTATTTTGACTACTGATACTCATCCATTTGACCAAAAATGAATGAAACTAAAAGTTTGGTATGAAAAATTTCTTGGGTTTAGAAATGTTAGTAAATAAGACTTTTGGAACCCACATCTACCCAACTCTTTTGTGTTGAATGGCTACAAGCTCATTAAAGATATAAGCTCTGCATGTTTTGAAAGATTGAACCTTATTCAGGGAACATTTATTTTTCTAGTGACCACCCCTCTAAAATTTAGTACAAAAGGATGCATTTATTGAAAAAAATAGTTTTTAATGTGACTTACCAAAAATAGATATTGAAGTGGACATTTATGTTTTATAACTTCATTATGATCATTAGAAGATATTAAAACAAAAATAGATTTTACATCCAACTTAGAAGTGAATTTATAAATACTCTCATTAGACATAGTAATTTATTCCTTAGCCGATTACATTTCTTCATTGACTTTTTATATCTAATCTTAAGGTTAGTTACATATCCCACTACTTCTTAAAATTATGGAGTGTCATCTTCATGATTTAAAGAAAGGAAAAGTGGAATCTAAATAAATATTTGTAAAATATTCACTATTCAAATTATCCATAAAAAATGTTTTTTATTATGAACTTTCACATAGAATCCAGTAATCTTCCAACTATCATCACAATTTGAATAACTATTAAGAGATTGATCTTCACTAACACTCGAGGTATACATAGCATCCAGAACTTTCTTTATTATATTCTTTAAGGATCTATATTTATTTCTCAACCATGGGAAATCCAACTTAATGTTCCCTGTATTCTTACATTTATAACAAATAACATTGTTAAAATATTTTTTATCATCTCTTCTTCCAAACTTTTCATATTTATCTTTTAAAGACCCGTAAATTTCAAGGAAATTTTTTTTCTTAATTTTCTTTGGAATTTTACAAGAACGCAGTTTCTGACGGCACTTGATTCCGATGCCCGGTGTGCCCGGAATCATTTTCGGAAGTTTGGCTCGGGTACGTTCAGTGAACGAACGAGCGGGTTTTTTCTAACTTTTGAACCGGTGCTCGGAATCGAATTCCGAGGGCACCGATGGAATCGCAGCGCCGGTATTTGCTTAGAATCGCCTCTTCCGGAGTTGCGTTTGCTCGAGTGTGGTTTTTTTAATTTTTGGGTT
Source organism: Viscum album (assembly GCA_963277665.1). Taxonomy (NCBI): domain Eukaryota; kingdom Viridiplantae; phylum Streptophyta; class Magnoliopsida; order Santalales; family Viscaceae; genus Viscum; species Viscum album. Next base: position 1,888,012,317 of record OY728125.1, on the reverse strand, counting down.
TTAAGTTAAGAAATAAAATAATGTGGTGCGACAAACTTTATTTTATTTCACATAAAGCCGCTTAAAAGCCACTTAAAGTTGCTTAAGCTGAGTTGAAGCGGATAGGGTGGAACCCAAAAATATCCTACCCTCTTGGTAGGATATTTGTGAGGTGGGGCCCGCACGAGCCCCACCGTTTCTTTTCCGCTAAGTAACGCACCCGCGAAAACCCCTATTAAATGAAAGTCAACTGACGCGTTTTCAAAATTCTTAACGCTCCTATTAATTGGACGGTTAATTCGTTGAAATTAATTCTATGAATTAATTTGTTTGTTTCTTAACCTGTTTTCAAACCGTTGGCATATTAATAAAATAAGACCAACACACCTTTCTTATGGGATGCGATTTGTTCAGAGGATTTGGAGATTATGTGCCTTCATCCTCCTTCGCGAAGAACGCGAAGAACGCGAAGAACGTCGGCCTCTGACGAAGGGCGACGAAGAACGCCCGACCCCCGGAGATCGACGCGACGCCGACGCCTCTTCCACGACGTTCTTTCCCAGCGACAAATCTTCGATCAACTGCTTGAGGTAGGAGGTTTAAAATCTTTTAAATTCCTTTGTGGTTTTTATCCTCAACATGGATTTAATTGTTATAATTAAATCCGTGTGTTTCTTTAACCCACGGAGATCGTCGACGCGACGCCCTTCCGCGACGACGCGACGCCCTTCCACGACGCGACGATCACCTCCTACCGCGATGGTCAATTCCGCGACGTACTCGCACCCGACGACGATGTTGAGATAGGGGTCGTTTTGAAAATGATTTTACTTATGTTTGTTTTCCTCCAAGGCAAGAACGCGGACCAACCAATTAACAAGTTGGTCCGCGGATTATTATTGCGGGACATGGTTTATCAATTGCTGGGATTATGGTGTTGTTTCAAACCGCTAACGCGGTGGGTGCGGACCAACGAACAAGTCCGAACCCACCGCCCTTTTGTTCTTGGTGTGCGGAACGGCGGACGATAACAAAACGGGATGCAGAGACGATTTGTTGATTCTATAGTGAAGAACGGGACCCGGGATGAGCTACGGCGCAGACGAAAATGAAATCGGACCACCGGAGCAACTCCGGTGGCTCGCGGACTCCACCGGCGGCGCGGGTCGCCAGCAGCCGGAGGCAGCGGCGCCCCGGCGCGCCACCAGATGGAGCCGCCGCGGTTGAAGCCGCGGTGGCGGCAGTCGACAGACCCGCGACCGCGCGGGTCCGGCGAGACAAGGGACGCGGCTCTGCCGCGTCCGCTGACCAAGCGCGGCCCCACGCGGGGCCGCGGCTTCACTTCACGTGGGGGCAGCACGCCCCCCGCGGCTTCCCTTGCTCGGCCGCTCGGCCGAGCCGAGCCGAGCCGAGCCGACCCGCCGGCCGGGCCGGGTCGCACCCAATCGGGTCGGACCCGGTTCGGGCCGACCCAGGGGGTCGGTCCGGGCCCAGACCCCCCCCGTTTCCGGACCTTTTTGGCCTTTTGCTCATAACTTGAGTTACAGACCTCCGAACGACGCGCCGTCAGCGGCGATACGATCCTTGGATCGAGACGGTCGTTTTGGTATATCACACTCAAGGTTTAGGAATACTTTGGGTTCGGCCGGGTTGGTTCGTACACGAAACCAACCGGGCCCTCGGAGCGGAAACGCTCATATCTTGAGCTTCGGATGTCCGTTTGACATGCCGTCGACTTTGTTGAATTCCTCTAAGTGAGACGGATCTTTTGGCTTACTCCGCACGAGGTTTGGACGCAGGTGGAGTACGGTCGGGTTGGTTTTTCCTTAAAAACCAACCGGGCCCCTAGAACGAAAAAGCCAATAACTCTCAGACCGGACGTCCGATTGACGCGCCGTCTACGACGTTGAGTTCCTGTTGGAGATACAGAACTTTTGGATACATCAGCTATGGACTATGTGTCAGTTGATGTATCAGCCTCTCGGCTCGTGGAGCGGATCCTCCCGAACGAGCTTGCTGTGTGCGGGAACCCTAGAGCTGGCTGCGACTGCTACTGTGACGACGACGACTGTACAGAGATCCTCAGTGGATTCGACGGCGACGACTACAACACTCATCGATCCTTTGTGGGTCAGTGCTACCGATCCTATGTGTGTCTGATCCTGTGTGGGTCAGCGCTCAGCGGTCCTGTGTGGGCCAGCGCCTACAGATCCTGTGTGGGTCCGATAATGTGTGGGTCATTGCGGGGGTTAGTTACCTACAGATCCTGTGTGGGTCCGATCCTGTGTGGGTCATTGCGGGGGTTAGTTACCTATCGATCCTTTGTGGGTCAGATCCTTTGTGGGTCATTGTGGGGGTTAGTTACCTATCGATCCTTTGTGGGTCAGATCCTTTGTGGGTCATTACGGGGGTTAGTACCTATCGATCCTTTGTGGGTCCGACGGCTTAGATGAATCAGTGACAATATCTGGTCATCTTTATCGTCATTCAATGAAGTATACCTGTGTAAGCTGAATCCTGTTTTGCTTTCCTTGGTGGATTGTGTTGTGCTATCCTGTGTGGATTTACGTTTTGCTTTCATATGTGGACTGGGTTGTACTTGAGCTCGGATGTTGGAGCCGAGCGAGAATTGATGACTTAGGTATATGTATGGGCATATACCTAAGTCGTGTCGGATGTTACTTCGTGATTGTATATTTCCTTTGTGATTTATCCTTTGTGGATTCTGGGAGACCGTCGGGGGTCTTGGGGTCTCTACTGAGTAGCTTATACTCACCCCTGCACGGGCTATGCCCACACTACGTTGTGTTGGTTGCAGACAACGGACAGCGCTGATCGTGGTGGAGGCTTGCAGAGCAGGACGGTACCTGGAGGTGGACCACTGGGTGGGACGTACTCGGAGCGGTCGGCTGGACCCGAGGAGCAGTGGAGGCTATCTGTACCCACCCTTCAGGTGGGACTTTCAGTGGGCGTCTCGACGTTGCGGCTTTACTTTTCAGTTGATGTTTTTCCCTTTTCAGTTGTACCTTACTTTCAGTTTGGGTTTGTATTCTGGCCCACTTACTTTTCCGCACTTACTGTTGTACCAGTTTTTACTTAGTGTTTACTTTTTCCGCTTGCTTACTCTGTGGTGCTTGTTTACTTTACAAAGGCAATGCCTTCCCTTTACCGGGATTTACGCCTTGGTGCTAGTCACCAGCCCCTAGCCTATGGAAGGCGAGCTTGGGGTAGTCACGACACAGGCCCCGAGGATGGGTCGTGACAAATTGGTATCAGAGGAATTCGGTTCTACCACAGACTCTGATCTTTCTTCTATGTGAAACAATAGTGTTAAGAGTATTGAGTGTGGTTATCAGTCCAGGGAGCCCAGTGTTGGTGCGGTGGCCGACGTATCCGTACACCAGGACCCTGACTTCTGATTTCCGACTTAATGCACGAAAACATTGATTGCATGTGTGTTTCAAGTTTTCTTTGTGATTACTTTGTATCAGCTCACTAGGTATATTGTTCTGACCGTGGTGCACCTGTTTCCTTTTCCGGATGGCCCCACGACGGCAGCCAGCTAGGGTTCCGAGAGTTGTACGTGACGACAGCCCACCGAGTGACGAGGCCTCGGTACAGGGCCCTTTGACACTTGAGGCACCGGCGGTACCTCTACCCGCCGAGCCACCGATGCTTCCAGCCCCAGCCGCTGACGATGCACATCGCCTTAGTGCATTGCATGAGTTCCAGTGCCAGCGACCGCCCAGGTTCCGCGGGGAGACAGATCCCCAGGCAGCCGAGAACTGGCTGGAGGCAGTTGTACAAGTTTTCAGGCTAGTGAGGACACCAGCAGACCTCATGGTGATCCTCGCAGCAAGCCTACTGCACGCAGCAGCGGGCCGATGGTGGATCTTGATTATCCAGGTGCACGAGGAGGCATCTTTTCTCTGGATGGACTTTGAGAGCCTCTTCCACTCAGAGTTCGTCCCAGCCACCCTCCGTATGGTGCGCATCCAGGAGCTTCTTCAGCTGCGGCAGGGCAGCTTGATGGTCGCCCAGTACTCGGCGAGATTTACCGATCTCTCGCGCTACTCGAACGACATGGTACGAGACTCATTCTTCCGGGCCCGGACCTTTGAGCAGGGATTGAGACATGAGATCAGGGCATCGCTGATCTCCCTCATCATTCCAACTCAGGCAGGAGTACTGGAGCGAGCCCTTTTGATCGAGAGTTTTCTTGCTGAGACTTCTCCAGCGACGAGACCTACCGCGGGGCGGCACATAGCAGAGTCTTTCGCAGCAGGCAGTCGACGGATGACTCAGGGGTCCAGGAAGACCAGACCCTCACGCAGACGACCTCAGGACACTGGCTCAGCAGTGCGGGGCACACAGCGTGGAGCCAGTCTTTCGAGAGGCAGACAGTGCTACACATGCGGCGGGCAGGGCCACATGGCTCGTGACTGCCCGACCCACCGTGTCGAGGAGTAGCAGACAGTTGAGGGGCCACCCAGGCAGAGGCAGAGGGTCGACTGTGGCGGTTCGTAGGGAGAAGGCGGACGAGGCAGAGGAGCTGGCCGAGCAGCAGGTGGTGGGCGACACTTTGAGGCTCTACCACCACCACCACCAGGAGGTCTACCCCGACCACAGGGAGCTGGCGGGCAGAGACAGGCACAGCTCCAGGCAGCGGAGGCCTACAACCACGGCGTGCCCGAGATGATTTGAGGTACGATCTGTGTCTATTCCACCCTTTCTGCAGTTCTTATAGACACAGGAGTGAATCACTCTTTCATAGTCGTTGCCCTTGTTCGGAGCTCGGAGATTCCGACAAAGCTGTTGGCTCGATCCTTACGGCTAGAGACTCCTACGGGAGAAGACTCGACGATTACGCACTGGTGTCGGCAGTGTTAGCTTACTCTAGGAGGTGAGAGCTTCAGCTGGGATCTTCTTGTAGCGGCGTCGAGGCCTTACGACATCATCTTGGGCATGGATTGTTTATCTACAGTCCATGCACAGATTGACTGTATTAGGCGCAAGGTGCGATGTGTACGCACCGAAGGGAGCAGGTTTACCTTCACCGGTGAGAAGAGAGCCTTCGCAGCACAGGATGGACTTCTGCAGAGGAGAGGACAACCCATCACTCATCATTTGGCTAGCCTCATCCTAGGAGCAGTTGACGTGCGGAGTCCTAGTTTTCCTGCAGTGGTGGATCAGTATGAGGATGTCTTTCCTGACGACGTTCCAGGACTACCTCCTCACAGAGAGGTAGAATTTTATATTGATCTGTACCCCGGGACAGCCCCGATATCCACTCCAGCATATCGGATGGTCCCCGCTGAGCTTCGAGAGCTACGGGTACAGTTGGAGGACTTTCAGGGCAAGGGATTCATCCGACCCAGTGTTTCACCCTAGGCTTCCCCGATATTGTTCACCAAGAAGGAGGACGGGAGCTTGCAACTTTGTGTCGACTATCGTCGCCTGAACCAGGTGACGGTGAGGAACAAGTATCCACTATCGAGGATTTATGACCTCTTCGATCAGCTCAAGGGAGCACGGTGATTCTCGAAGATAGACCTCAGGTCAGGCTATCATCAGCTCAGAGTTCGAGACGAGGACGTGCAGAAGATGGCCTTCAGGTGTTGGTATGGCCACTATGAGTTCTTGGTTATGCCATTCGGCATAACCAATGCTCCTGCAGTGTTCATGGGCCTCATGAACAGGATCTTTCAGCTATAACTCGATCGATTTTTCGTAGTCTTCATCGACGACATTTTGATTTACTCGACGACTGAGGAGGAGCACGCCTACCACTTGCGGGTTGTACTAGACACACTCCGAGAGAACCAGCTTTATGGAAAGCTCTCGAAGTGTCAGTTCTGGATACGTGAGGTCCACTTCTTGGGACACGTCATTTCTGAGGCAGGAGTTGCGGTGGATCCCGTGAAGATCGAGGCAGTGCTAGCTTGGGAGCCACCCAGGAGCGTGACGGAGGTGCGGAGTTTCTTGGGACTAGCTGGATACTATCATAGATTTGTGTCGGACTTCTCCAGAGTTGCGGCGCCACTCTCATATTTGACGAAGAAGGGGAAACACTTTGTGTGGTCAGACAGATGCCAACAGAGCTTCCAGGAGCTGAGACAGAGATTGACCAGCGCACCTATCTTAAGGTTGCCTGAGGAGGGAGTAGGGTACGTAGTCTACTGCGATGCATCAGGGAACGGACTCGGATGTGTCCTGATGCAGGAGCAGGCAGTGATCGCCTATGGATCACGTCAGTTGAGGCCGCATGAGTAGAACTACGCTACCCATGACCTGGAGTTAGCAGCAGTGGTCTTCGCCCTGAAGACATGGCGACACTACCTGATGGGCGAGCGCTTTATAGTATTTTCTGACCATCAGAGTCTCAGGTACATCTTCTCGCAGAAGGACCTGAACCTGAGACAGCGGCGATGGCTCGAGTTCCTACAGGACTATGACTTTGAGATAGTCTATACTCCTGGTAAGGGGAACGTGGTAGCCGATGCTCTCAGCAGGAGGACGAGCATTCAGCTACTCGAGGAGGCGATAGAGCAGCTAGCCACTTTTCAGATATCCTTCGTGGATAGAGTTGGAGCAGCCTTCCTTCAGTCTCTCACAGTCACTCCTCCACTACTACAGCGGGTCAGAGAGGCACAGCGTGGGGACGCTAACTTTGAGACACGGCGTGCACAGATATCCTCAGGATAGGCACCTGATGGTTTCTCCTTTGGGGCAGAGCACGACGTCCTTTTTAGAGGACGTACCTTAGTACCAATTTCTTTACTGGAGGAAGTGCTGATAGAGTTTCACACTTCTCCCTTAGCGGTACATCCTGGAGTGGCGAAGATGTACCAGGATCTCAGACGACAGCACTGGTGGCCAGGCATGAAGAAGGTTGTGGCAGAGTTCGTTTCTCGATGCCTCACCTGCCAGCAGGTGAAGGCAGAGCATCAGGTACCAGTAGGCTTGGTACAGCCCTTGGAGGTCCCGGAGTGGAAGTGGGACGGGATATCTATGGACTTTGTGACTGGACTTCCACGCACTTCCAGAGGTCACGACTCCATCTGGGTGATTGTCAACCGACTCACCAAGTCGGCTCACTTCTTACCCATCAGAGAGCAGGGCTCAGTGGAGAGCTTGGGGCGTCTCTACGTTTAGGAGATTGTATGACTTCATAGTGTGTCATCATCTATCGTCTCCGATCGAGATTCTCGCTTTACTTCCTGGCTTTGGAAGGGGTTGCAAGAGGCGTTCGGGACGCAGCTATGTCTAAGCACCACCTTTCACCCTCAGACGGATGGTCAGACGGAGAGGACCATTCAGACTCTCGAGGACATGCTCCGCGCATGTGTCCTCGACTTTGGTCGCAACTGGGAGGACCACCTACCCTTGGTGGAGTTTGCGTACAACAACAGCTACCACTCCACCATCGGGATGGCACCATACGAGGGGTTGTACGGCAGACCTTGCAGATCTCCTTTGTGCTGGACAGACCCTAGGGAGTCAGCACTTGTGGGACCAGAGATGGTCCGGGCCACGACAGAGAAGGTCCAGGTCATCCAGGAGCAGATGAGGACAGCTCAGAGCCGACAGAAGTCTTACGCTGACAGGAGGCGGAGGCCACTAGAGTTCGAGGATGGCGACCACGTCTTCTTGCGTGTCTCACCTCGACGTGGATTACGAAGATTTGGCCGAGGCGGCAAGTTGTCTCCACACTTCATCGGACCTTTCCAGGTCCTCAGCAGGATTGGCGAGGTGGCTTATCGCCTGGCTCTACCACCACAGTTGCACCGGGTGCACGACGTCTTCCACATATCTCAGCTGAGGAGATACGTGCACGACCCGACACATATCATTGACCATGAGGAGCTAGACGTTGATGATGGGGCGACTTTTGAGGAGGTCCCGGTGGAGATCGAGGATCGATAGGAGCGGGTCCTATGTGGACGGTCGATTCCTCTAGTGCGCATCATATGGCAGCACGGGAACCTCTAGGAGAGCACTTGGGAGCGGGAGGCTCAGATGCGTGCTCAGTACCCACATTTGTTTCCCTAGTTTATGATGTATCTTTACGGGGACGTAAAGCCCTGAGGTGGGAGTGATGTAAAGACCCGTAAATTTCAAGGAAATTTTTTTTCTTAATTTTCTTTGGAATTTTACAAGAACGCAGTTTCTGACGGCACCTGATTCCGAGGCCCGGTGTGCCCAGAATCATTTTCGGAAGTTTGGCTCGGGTACGTTCAGTGAACGAACGAGCGGGTTTTTTCTAACTTTTGAACCGGTGCTCGGAATTGAATTCTGAGGGCACCGATGGAATCGCAGCGCCGGTATTTGCTTTGAAACACCTCTTCCGGAGTTGTTTTTTCTCGAGTGTGGTTTTTTTAATTTTTGGGCTTTAAGTTAAGAAATAAAATAATGTGGTGCGACAAACTTTATTTTATTTCACTTAAAGCCGCTTAAAAGCCACTTAAAGCTGCTTAAGCTGAGTAGAAGCGGATAGGGTGGAACCCAAAAATATCCTACCCTCTTGGTAGGATATTTGCGAGGTGGGGCCCGCACGAGCCCCACCATTTCTTTTCCGCTAAGTAATGCACCCGCGAAAACCCCTATTAAACAAAAGTCAACTGACGCGTTTTCTAAATTCTTAACGCCCCTATTAATTGGGCGGTTAATTTGTTGAAATTAATTCTATGAATTAATTTGTTCATTTCTTAACCTGTTTTCAAACCGTTGGCATATTAATAAAATAAGACCAACACACCTTTCTTCTGGGGTGCGATTTGTTGAGAGGATTTGGAGATTTTGTGCCTTCATCCTCCTTTGTGAAGAACGCGAAGAACGCCGGCCTCCGACGAAGGGCGACGAAGAACGCCCGACCCCCGGAGATCGACGCGACGCTGACGCCTCTTCCGCGACGTTCTTTCCCCGTGACAAATCTTCGATCAACTGCTTGAGGTAGGAGATTTAAAATCTTTTAAATTCTATTGTGGTTTTTATCCTCAACATGGATTTAATTGTTATAATTAAATCTATGTGTTTCTTTAACCCTCGGAGATCTTCGATGTGACGCCCTTCCGCGACGATGCGACGCCCTTCCGCGACGCGACGATCACCTCCTATCGCGACGGTCAATTCCGCGACGTACTCGCACCCGACGACGACGTTGAGGTAGGGGTCGTTTTGAAAATGATTTTACCTATGTTTTCCTCCAAGGCAAGAACGCAGACCAACCAATTAACAAGTTGGTCCATGGATTATTATTGCGGGATGTGGTTTATCAATTGTTGGGATTATGGTGTTGTTTCAAACCGCTAACGCGGTGGGTGCGGACCAACGAACAAGTCTGAACCCACCGCCCTTTAGTTCTTGGTGTGCAGAACGGCGGACGACGACAAAACGGGCTGTAGAGACGATTTGTTGATTCTGCAGTGAAGAACGGGACCCGGGATGAGCTACGGCGCAGACGAAAATGAAATCGGACCAACGGAGCAACTCCGGTGGCCCGCGGACTCCACCGGCGGGGTGGGTCGTCGGCGCGCCGTCGGACGGAGCCGCCGCGGTTGAAGCCACGGCGGCGGCAGTCGACAGACCCGCGACCGCGTGGGTCCGGCGAGACACGGGATGCGGCTCTACCGCGTCCGCTGACCAAGCGCGGCCCCACGCGGGGCCGCGACTTCACTTCACGCGGGGGCAGCACGCCCCCCGCGGCTTCCCTTGCTCGGCCGCTCGGCCGAGCCGAGCTGAGCCGAGCCGACCCGCCGGCCAGGTCGCGCCCAACCGGGTAGGACCCAGACCCGGACCCGGGTCAGGTCGCCCCGGTTCGGGCCGACCCAGGGGGGGTCAGGCCGGGTCGGTCCGGGCCCAGACCCCCTGTTTCCAGACCTTTTTGGTATTTTGCTCATAACTTGAGCTAAGAGCCTCCGAACGACGCACCGTCAGCGGCGATACGATCCTTGGATCGAGACGGTCGTTTCGGTATATCACACTCAAGGTTTCGGAATACTTTGGGTTCGTCCGGGTTGGTTCGTACACGAAACCAACCGGGCCCTCGGAGCGGAAACGCTCATATCTTGAGCTTCGGACGTCTGTTTGATGTGTCGTCGACTTTGTTGAATTCCTCTAAGTGAGACGGATCTTTTGGCTTACTCCGCCCAAGGTTTGGACACAGGTGGAGTACGGTTGGGTTGGTTTTTCCTTAAAAACCAACCGGGCCCCTGGGACGAAAAAACCAATAACTCTCAGATCGGGCGTCCGATTGACGTGACGTCTGCGACGTTGAGTTCCTGTTGGCGATACGGAACTTTTGGATACATCAACTCTGGACTATGTGTCAGTTGATGTATCAGCCTCTCGGCTCGTAGAGCGGACCCTCCCGAACGAGCTTGCTGTGTGCGGGAACCCTAGAGCTGGCTGCGACTGCTACTGTGACGACGACAAATGTACAGAGATCCTTAGTGTATTCGACGGCGACGACTACAACACTCAACGATCCTTTGTGGGTCAGTGCTACCGATCCTGTGTGGGTCCGATCCTGTGTGGGTCAGCGCTCAGCGGTCCTGTGTGGGCCAGCGCCTACAGATCCTGTGTGGGTCTGATCCTGTGTGGGTCATTGTGGGGGTTAGTTACCTACAGATCCTGTGTGGGTCCGATCCTGTGTGGGTCATTGCGGGGGTTAGTTACCTATCGATCCTTTGTGGGTCAGATCCTTTGTGGGTCATTGCGGGGGTTAGTTACCTATCGATCCTTTGTGGGTCATTGTGGGGGTTAGTACCTATCGATCCTTTGTGGGTCTGACGGCTTTGATGAATCAGTGGCAATATCTGGTTATCTTTATCGTCATTCAAAGAAGTATACCTGTGTGAGATGAATCCTATTTTGCTTTCCTTTGTGGATTGTGTTGTGTTACCCTGTGTGGATTTATGTTTTGCTTTCCTGTGTGGACTGGGTTGTACTTGAGCTCGGATGTTGGAGCCGAGAGAGAATTGATGACTTAGGTATATATATGGGCATATACCTAAGCCGTGTCGGATGTTACTTCATGATTGTATCTTTCCTTTGTGGTTTATCCTTTGTGGATTCTGGGAGACCTTCGGGGGACTCGGGGTCCCTACTGAGTAGCTTATACTCACCCCTGCACGGGCTATGCCCGCACTACGTTGTGTTGGTTGCAGACGACGGACAACGCTGATCGTGGTAGAGGCTTGCGGAGCAGGACGGTACCTGGAGGTGGACCACTGGGTGGGACGTACTCGGAGCGGTCGGCTGGACCCGAGGAGCAGTGGAGGCTATATGTACCCACCCTTCAGGTGGGACTTTCAGTGGACGACTCGACGTTGCGGCTTTACTTTTCAGTTGTTGTTTTTCCCTTTTCAATTGTACCTTACTTTCAGTTTGGGTATGTATTCTGGCCCACTTACTTTTCCACACTTACTGTTGTACCAGTTTTTACTTAGTGTTTACTTTTTCCGCTTGCTTACACTATGGTGCTTGTTTACTTTACAAAGGCAATGCCTTCCCTTTACCGGGATTTATGCCTTGGTGCTAGTCGCCAGCCCCTGGCCTATGGAAGGCGGGCTTGGGGTAGTCACGACACGAGCCCCGAGGACGGGTCGTGACATATCTTGCATGTCCTTTTAATTGATGCTATATAAACTATTCATTCCAATCATCTTGTTCATGCATCTTTCTAGTTGATTGAATTATCCTTCATTAAACTTTGTATTAATATCATTTGAATGATTTTTAAATGGATGCTTTGAAATAGTAGTCTTTGATATAGTAGCACTGAAAGTAGTGGTAGAAAACACAAATTTGTTACTATATTTTTCTTTTTTCACATCATGCTTTAATTTATTCTCATATTGCATTAAAATTCTTATGAGATCATCCTGAATCAATTTTGTAAGTTTCTTAGTACCATGAATAGTTTTCATATTTGATTCCAATTCTTTTGGAAGTATATCAATAATATTTTCAACTAAATAGTCATCATTAATTTCTTTACACTACCACAAAACTGGGAATTCCCGGTGCCAAACTTTATCAGCGCTAAAGAAAAAGCGCTGATAAAGGGGGTACCTTTATCAGCGCTAAAAAAAGCGCTGATAAACGTACCCCTTTATCAGCGCTTTTTTTAGTAGCGCTGATAAAAGTGGGTCTTTATCAGCACTTTTAAAAAAAGCACTGATAAAGGGTCTACTTCCAAAAAAATCATTAAAAAATATATATTAATATTTAAATATATAGATATAGTTATATTGATATAAATATAAATTATATTTTTTAAATATAATTTTAAATATATTTTAGATAAGTATAAATTTACAGTTACACTTAATATATAAGAAATTTAGTGAAAATGGCTTATAAAAAAATTAAAAAAATATTTTTAATTAATATTTTTCTAATTATTATGGATTAATAGTCATTTAATAATAGTTTTAAGACTAAAAAAATAAAAAAATGAAAAAAAGATCCAAAATATGTTGAAAACGCAACTCGAACTTCAAACGGCCATAACTTTTGATCCGGGTGTCCGTTTGAGCTCTACCACATATCAAATCGAATCCTGCAACGAGCTCTATGTCTTTTTGACCCAGGGGGACCTAGGTCAAGGTTTTTTTGATGCCAAAATAGGCCCAGAAGGCCTCCAAAACTGAGTTTTTAGTCGGGATACCTCGATTTTTTAACATTTTGTGGATTTTCAGCCTCGTTTAAGGGGGTATTATTGTTTTTTTTGTGGAGACTGAATTTCTTACAAGGTATTACATTCATATTGATATTATGTCTTTAAAATTTTATCGTTTTTTATAATTCACTACTATTTATAATCAAATATATAACAATATCTACATATTTTTTATATATTCACACATAAAAATTTAATTATAAATATAAATAATAAAATATATTTACATATATAATATATTAGATTTATCTAAATAATAACTAATATACATTTTATTTAAAATACAAATATATGAATATTTATATACCTATATATTAATCTAACTATATATATATATATATATTAATATAACTATATATATATATTAATATCACTATAAATATATATTAATATCACTATAAATATATATATATTAATATAACTATATATTTATATACATATAACTATATATTTATATTAATATAACTATATATATATTAATATAAATATATATTACTATATGAATAAATATAACTAAATATATATATAAATAAATAGATATATCAATAATAGGATAACAAATCAATATAGGGGAGTGGAAAAGGCTTCAGGTGCGCAGGGGGGGAGGTCTCGAGATCAAATCCGGGTGGAGGTAGGGACGCACGTGCATGGGTGAATCTAGGGCTAACGCTGATAAAGGGTGGAGGGGTGCGTGCGGGCGCTGGAGGGGGGTGGAAAAGTGTTGTAAAAGGGGTCAAGTGCTATAAAAGCCCCCCTGATTGGCAGAGTTTTATTAATATTTTTTATTTTTTTATTTTTTTAACTTTTATCAGCGCTGATAAAGGGGACCCCCCCCCTTAACTTCGCCGGAATTAATAGCGTTTTTCTAGCACTGTTAAAGGTCATTTTTAGCACTGATAAAATCCGTATTTGTAGTAGTGTTATCACCAAAATATTGTTAAAAATTCAAAAACATTGATTCATTTGATAAAATGATTCTCCTGGAAGAAAATAAAAAATCTTGATAATCAATGTATAACATAGAACCTTTAGCCTCCAATACTTTCAAAGGTCTAAAATGTGTAATATATAACTTCTTCTAAATTCTGTTGGCTATCTCGTAAGATGATATCTAAATGGATATGTTCTACATCACATAACACAATAGTGTATTCCAAACATTGTAGTTAGCCTGATATTCATCTATCTCTTCTCTAGTAAAATCCATAATTTCCTTCTTTGGAATTTTTTAGTTTACAACCATCATCTGGAAGTTATCCACACCAATATTAATAATGAACATCTTCATTCCATCACTCCAATAATTATAATCATCTCCTTAAAAAATGAGTGATTGGCTATGACTTAAATTCTTCAAAGTTTTTATAGATATATTCATTACTATAGATTAAAAAATTATTCTCTAATTATATGTTAGTAACAATGTAATCGATACCAAATGGATATATATAACAGATATAGAGAAAATATCTAATTCTATATGGTTTCTAAGTAAGGAAGCTTCAAGAGGATTGGTGAATTGAAGATTTTATAAACATAAAAATTCTTCGCTATGTAAAAGTCTATAATATGAAATTTTCTAATGTATTAGACTAGTAATAAATAAATGCAGTAGAATATAAAGGATCTATAAAATAAAAATTAACCTAATCAAAAAAGTTAAATGTAGTAAGAATATAAATAACAACACATAATATTAATGATGTGATAAAGTTATTGATAACAATTCATAAACTCATTAACAATGTTTATTAATGTATATAATAGTCCCCATCCTCAAAACTCTTCTCTTTTGATCCAAAGTGGAAAGTGGATCAATACTCAGATCTAAAGGTATAGAAGTTTTGGAATGTAAACATCTTTAATTAATTGATTAGAAGTATAAGCTCTTACCATTATATATTCTTTAATATAGTTGGTATCAAGTCTTATCCCCATAATTCTTTGAACAACAAGGTTTAGAAGCACAAGTTCTTATCCCTAAAACTTCTTCAAAAAAGGGAAAAATCAAGTCCTAACATCCATAATTCTTTGAACAATAATGTTTGTAATCACAAGTTCCTTTCCCCTAAATTTCTTTGATAAAGTTCAATGGTAATTCTTATCCTCGGACTTTGTTGATCATGCAATATCAGATAAAAATAAATTACAACAAGGAAATTAAATACTTTTACAATGAAACATTACCGAGACATAAGAACTTATCTCACACCGAAAACAGAAACTAAAAAATCTCTAAATCACCAAGGTAATGAAAATCTCTCAAAAATTATTATTTCAGTGTCGAATTAGCCTAATCAGTATCTGGTACTTGATTTCTTGGTCTTCTATTTTTAAGTAATGAGCATAAAAAAACTTATAAATAAATATCTATGGAATTTGGGAAAAAAATTCACTTATAAAAAACTAGGAAGCTTCAACATGTCCTTCTATATTGTTTCATAGTTTCATGTGACTCTTATAAATGTTTCAGAAGTTCTGGTTCAAAATCAGTAGGTTTGGTGATTCAGAAGATAAAATATACATACACTTAAAAACAAACATTATGTAAATACAAGTAATATAAAGTGTGTATTTGTTATTCATTGAAAATGAAGGATCTGGAGGATATTTCATTTAAGAAAATGACTCAACAATACCTTCAACCAAATAAATATGTTTAAAAAATATTACTGTATAAAACTATACAATTCTTTATTTTCATTACTTACCTAAAAATAAAAATCAATTATATCCATAGATATTTGATTGAATAACATGCATAATTTATATTAAATCCTTTCATGTGATGGATTGGAATCATATGATATTAAAATCCACTCAAGATAAAGCATGGAACAATAGGTATACAACCCCACTTTTCTAGAAAAATCCCACTATCCATGGATTGATAGTCAAGAGAAAATATAATTTCAATATAATCCTAACACCAAATATGCATTAATCATAATCAACCTTTACTTTCAAGTTCATAAATTAAAAAAAATCATAGTATTAGTTGAACATAACAAAATATGTCATACCTAGAATGTAACTCCTTATATACATGGTATGACTTTTATAAGAAGAAGTTTTAACACTTTAAACTAAATTATGAATTCATTCATAATATAAAATCTTTATATTTATGAATTCATTCATAATATAAAAACTTTATATTTATGAATAATAAATCATGGAATAAAACAAATAAATTAATATTTCAAATAATTAGACATGAGATAAACATTTATGAACATTTCATAAACAAATAGATTATAAACATTTTATAATTAAACATTGTTTATGTACATTAAATAATTATATAAACATGAACATTTCACATTTAATTTAATATAAACTATTTAATATTATCATTTTACATTGAATTTAATATGAACTCCTTTATATTCAAAATATATGATATTTATGAAAACGTTTATAATCATATAAACATTTCATATTTTATATAAAAATTTTACAAAAGTTAAATATCATATATTTAATTTTACTTAAACCCCTTTGTAAAATCTACCAAAACCCTTTTTTGGTAGGGTTTAAATAAATTTCCAAATAAGTATTTTTAATATGAATATTTTATATTATCATTTATGAAAATTTCATGTCTTGGTATAAAATCCTTTATATTTAGTCTTATTTTTTAATTTATAAGCACTTTATAAGTATACCATGTAAAAACACTTTAAACCTTGATCATATAAAAAAAATTGGTATATTCGAACTCTCCCATTAAAAACCATGTCCATTTTTTATATAAATTAGGGTGTGGTTTCTCCCATGTGAAAACACTTTCCAAATAAAACCATTATCATTTTTATTAAGTGAAGACATTTTGAATAGAATATTAAAATTCCACACTTCTAAAACCATGACATGTTTTTTTCTAGATATATCATGGTTTTCTTATAGAAATATAATTCTCATACAAACTATGGTCATTTTATGATAAAACCACAATGTAAAATTATCATCTTATGATGATCTATTTTCATGAAACTTTTTTTCACCCATTTTTCATAAATTTCAATGTAATTTTATAACTTTTATAAAACCACACACATTTTATTTTGAAAATACATTTTGGTTTAAAAAAACATTGAGAACCATGACTATATTTCAAAAACACTTCATGGTTCTGGAAAATTGTATTTTTTAGATTCTTTATCTATCTAAAAAAACTCAATCCAAATGTAATAAAAGTTTTTGAAATACTATTGATTAGTTTTTAAGGGGATAAAAATTGAATAAACATAGTGAAAACAAACTACCAAAACATTTTTTCCCATAAGATCCATCCATTTATTTTATATTAAATAAACATAAATAAAGATTGTACCTTTTTCTATGATGAACTGAGTTATCCAAGATCTTCTACACAGTCTTGATAGGGATCTCTTAGAATAAGACAATGATCCCTTTCCTCCTAGTGTATCCACTAATTTTATGAATCACCCAATGTTTAGTAAGGATCATCTCTTCATCACAATCTTCTAGAGCCTTTATTTAGAGAGGGGGAGAGAAAAAGAAAGTAATATATGATTTTGAGGAGTCTTATAATAATCAAATCATGGTCTCACATGAATCCAACTCACAAACCATGATCCTATTTATATATCCATCCATGGAAAATCCATGGATTTTAAACGTTTCCCAAGCATTCAACCATCAAATTAAATGTTTCATAAACATTTCATAAGTTACAAATCCTTAAAAATCCTGGCTTATCAATATTATAAAAGTGGGTGCCATAGAACCAACATGAATAGTAATTTTTGATTACCACATCATGTATATAGAGAGTGATTCATGATGTATACTTACTGTAATAGTGTTGAAACTTCTATGTCCACTATTTACATGATAATGTCCTTAGATTATTTTTTTGTATTTGTTGGAGTTAGTTCCCTATAATAAAATTCTAAGTAAATTATAATTACATGTATTCATATATTTAAATATTAATAGAATTTCTTATCACAACATGATTGTTCTTATGTGTGAAATAATATGTGATAATTTTCTAAGTGTAGTTTTCACACTGATAAGTCATACCAGTTCCCTACTATGATGAGAACCTAGAAGTCCCATGATAGTATTCTTAAATATAAGTTCTATAATTGAATTATATAATTTCATGGGACACTGATGATGTAATATATCAAGGGTGGAGACTCGTAGGACATTGATACACGTTCTCATGGTGTACATCCTTTGTAACATTAAGTGTAGGAGATTATGAGAACATGAATTGCTAATAGAAAATCCACATTTATATGTGTCATTAGGTATTTCTATCTTTGAACATGTATAATGATCGTTAAACTTTAATATTATCGTTAATAAAATTCATGAGTTAGTACTTTGATGTATTGATGAAAATCATGACAACATATGCCCACAGTGAGGTATGATACATTGGGTGCATCGAGAGTGATGTTATATTAATGAATAATATGAGAAAGGATTTATTCCTTATTTTATTTAATGGAAGTTGATATCACAATACCTTTGATGTGAATTGAATTGATTGATTAAGTACATGCTCATGGTGGTGTTATGAGCAATTTCGTTTTCGAAAAGTAAAAGAAAGAGACATCAAGCATATAGGTTGATGACTCTTGTATACAACCTTTTTTATTAGAGATATTAATATAAAGGTATTATATTACATAGTGTATTCTCATGGGAGGTTACATTTCAGTACGACATTAATTTTTTCTCTATGGGAGCCATGGCATGTTTCTAGATGCTAACATTGGACTTTAAGTGGTATAGATTAATACCACTAATAAAGGGACCTATAGGGCCACACATTAAGTTATTTAGAACCTTGGTTAAATTTCATATGAATTTAACATATTGGATAAATTTATTCTCATTCATGGTTTAATAATTATTCATGTTGGTTTGATAAAAAAATATTCAATCACCAGTTATTCGAGAGAATATATATACGTATGTGAGTTGATTATTTAATAAATATTTATTCATTAGGTAATTATTTATTTAATTATTTGAATATAAAATATTTATTTATTATTTTTTATTCATAAGGAAACAAAATATTTATTTATTTAGTTATGTGAATATCAAATAAATGTTTATTCACTAAATTTGATGAATATAATATTTATATATTTATTAGTGAATAATGAATTATTATTTATTTAATTAAAAAATATTCATTATTTAAGGACTAATAAATATTGAAGATGATTAGAGAACCAAGTTTAATTTTTTAGTGAGAAATATCATATTAAATATTATTTAAATAAATATTAATATATTTATTCAAAAAAATATTTATTTTATCTGTAAGTTTAGTGCATGTCAAGTAAATATTATTATTATTATTATTATTATTTAAACATGTCATTATAAAAGTATTGAGAAAATAATAAGGGACCTTGCACAATTATTATTTTCTAAATCTAACACTATTTAAACTCAGTTATGACATTCTTCATGTGTATGCAAGTGAGATCCATATTCCATTGTTGTGAAAAAATAATTCTAGAGATGATTATTTCAATCCCTAAAGGGATATCTCCCTAGAACTCTTTGAAGAACATAGAAAAATTATCCTCCTCCACTATAATTAATTCTTCTCCCATTGAAGGATTCGGTTTCGATCAGTGGTGATCAATGCAAGCATTATATTTTTCCATGCTATCACCTAAACAATTTTAAAGTGGTGATTGGAGGTTCATGAAGCATGTTTGGATCACTACTAGAGAGAATGTACACTTGGTTCCTCTGATGCAAAAAATGGATCAACAATAGTGTTCTATTGATTCATTGATAAAGAAAGAATTCAATGAAATATAATTATTTAATTAAATAAATTAATTATAAATTATATGAAAAAAGATCATATCTTCATGGATTCTAGGAATTAATTTCTATCTAGTTTTGAGGAGAAATCTGAAGAAGTTGATGGAAATTTTCTTTCAAGAACCACCTGAAATGTTTCCACTACTCCCTAAAACCTTTAACTGGTATAAGATCAAGTCACATAATAATTTATAATTATTTATTATCCATTGATCAGTTATACACAATTTTTGTTAGTTTTTATCTTTTTGTTTATTCATTCTTTAATCCATAGTTTAATTAACATGTTTTTGACATATTGATTCTATTTTTTCAAGTTTCATATCATTTTAATTAGATTAAGAATAGATAAATAATGATTAGAGATTCCACCAGGAGGTGCATAGGATTCTAGATGGTAGATAGGGATACAAGGCATGTGACCTTTAATATACTCCTTGAAACCAAGTTTACTACACCTGGACATGTCATGGGATATGCACGAAGTAATAATAACATGTGGATCATTTAATGAACACTATGTGTTTACCGGGCCACCCAGGATCACATTCTATCAAACTACATTATGTGTAGTTGGCATACACATCGTGTAGTCTACAAATTTTAGCAGAAAAATTATGTTAATGGTGTGATCAAATACATGGAATCACACTTCATGAGACTGATAACCAATATCATTAATGATATACAAAGAATGTATAAAGAATACATGTCATGTGACTCATTAATTTTTGTGTATGTAGAACACTCTAAGTCCACAGGCTAGTTACATAGACACATGGAAAACAGAACACATGGTGTGTAGCTCATTAGTACACATCGGGTAACCTGGATGAGATACACACTGAGTCCCTGATTGTTTTTTCTAGATACAAGGTAACTAAATAACATGGTGTTTATCTCATTAGTATACATCGTGTATTCATGCTGTAAATAAGATAATTAAATTTAATAAATAATGATTAATTACAGCATTAAAAACCTAATTACATAGCTAAAATCAGATGTGTTGGATATGTAATAAAGGTTCCCAAAATTAAAAATTGCTTATTTAAGTCCATGTGATTATCTATAATTATTAGTCAAGAAATTTATTTTCTATATTTCAATTATGATGGGTATCTTCAAGACGATTTGGATGATCATTAAGATAAATGGAATTAATTAATGGAATTAATTTAGGCATGTTTATCTTAATAATAAAGAATGAATTATAGTGAATGTCAGCTACTTTACTTTTGTGTATTAATTGTGTGCTATGTGGATGTACATGAGACCAACCTATGTGTGTGATTGGTTAATTTAATCTATTATTATTGCATGGATTTTTAACAATTTTTTAAATAAAATAATTACATGTGAGTCATTCCTCTCCTCTCACTGTGTAAGGGCATGAATTCTCATAACTTCTTTTATATATAACCTTCTTATCCAATCCTTTGGTTCCTATCACCCGTGTGAGTAAAATTAGGTAATTAATGGAGCTCTAAATAATGTGGATATGGTTCAAGTTAAAATATGAGGCAAAACTAATCTAGGAGGTACATAAAAGTATAGGTGGAATGCTTCAAATTGAACCAGACATGACTTTAGAAGTTAATTCCCTTGGTTCAAGGGTTGGTTTATCATATACTAGATAAAACAAACATTAGATAAACTCAAGGTCATTCTACTTTATTTATTTAATTTCTTTCAATTTCATGGTTAATTATTTATGGATGTTTGAATCATTAAACTAATTAATTAACAAGCATGAAATATGGAAGTAAAATAAATATTATAATATGTGTAAACTTTATCTATACATGGTTAATCACTTAAATATAATTATATTAATATTAATAATCATTTGATAAGATAAATTGGGTAGTTTACACATAAAGATAAAAATCCATTCAATAAAATATTAAGTCTGTATAGCCTTCTACTACTTGGACAGAAATCGAATCATAGTTCAAAGTGATTAACCAACCTCTATTGGGGTGCTTTCAAATATCGAGGAATCTCTACGTTGAGTTTTGGGTTAAATTAACCTAACTTGAATTACAGGTTGATTTCCACTATGAGACTTAGTGAAACTAGTTGGCAAAGTGTGGAGGAAATCCTAATATAGGATTCCAATATTGGGGAGTCCACTCAATGGATCAAGGAGCTATGAGTTAATGTAGTTAGAAAGTTATTCCTACATAAATGACTTTGAGTAGCTTGAAAGACCTCTATTTGGGTTATGAGAAAGGAAATATGGATCCTTTCAACTAGGATGTCATGTGATAGGATATTCTGAAACTACTGGTAAGGGATATTAGGTTTCTATAAAATAATGGGAAATTAATAAAATTAAATTTATTATCTAAATTTAGTAATCCAGATAAAGTAATAAAATATTTCTCTTATTTATTGTATTAATATAAGACCACATGACTCTAAATATATCAATGTGATCCATTCTAGATAAGGATAACCTTCTCACCGGTTCAAATTTCTAAAAATGATATGGGTGTTTATGCATTATATTACACCATGAATGGAAAGTATATGTATTGGAAAACCCTATTCTTGAGGCACATAGAAATGAGGCCAATGAGAAAGAATTTTCTCTCTATATGAAATATGTTGATGATGCCACGAATGTCTAATGTTTCATGATATCATCCATGTCTAGTGATCTTTTAAATTAAAATGAGGATATGGATGCGTATATCATCATGTATCAACTTTGAGATCTTTATAAATAGAAGAAAATACAAGATAGATATAAGATATCCAATATACTATTAATATGAAAACTTGTAGATTTAGTTCTAGCTAGTCCACATATATCTAAGATGATTGGCTATATTGAGCACTTGGACATCTTGGGATTTAATATCCCTAATGAGTTGTACACAAATCTCATTATGTCCTCACTTTCTAAGAGATTATCTAGTTTTATTTTTAATTATAACATAATAAATAGTGATAAGTCCCTCTATGAACTAATTATATTGATTCTCCAAGTTGATAAAGACACAGGCATGAAAATCCTGAGGTATTTATGGTGAATAAGAAAAGGAAGAATAAGTAAAAGGGTCCCAAGACTCATTCCAATTCTAAGGATCTCAAACACCATCCTTCCAAGAAAATGAAGATCTAAAGATAGATAAAGGAAAATGATGCAGTATGTTTTTCATGTGGAAATTTGAGCCACTGGAAGAAGATCTACACCCAGTTAAAGAAGTAAGAGGAAGCTTTAGGATCATTTTTATTAAGTGCAATATTTATATATGTTAGGAAAAATCCATCAAGTTAATATTGAATCATTTTTTGATTGATTGTTTTTGTTGAAAAAGTGGGTTTCCAATGTATTTTGCGGAACCCTATAGAGATTATTGAAATGGTGTGTTGAAAAAGGTCCAGGTTAAAGGAATGGATTTTCTAGAAGTGGTACAGAAAAACATGTACACAAGGTTTCGTCGTTTCCCAGTGTTTGCCAAAAAATTTGGGTCCAAAATTTGGAGGATGGATAGCATCGTGAAATATGTATTTCCTTGAAAGACATGTAAAATTATGGAAAAGGCATGAGTTTTTCAAATAATGGGTTTCATGAAGGTGGTTTCATGAAGGTATAGAGAATCACAAGTGGAGAATTGTGAAGTCACAAAGATTTTATGGTAACATCCATGACTACAACAATCATTGTGAATGGTAAATATTTATTGGAGCTTCACAAAGTATAGATAATCATGAAGGAAATGATCAAGCATCAAAAAATTGTGATGATGAGGCTATAAGCTTCTGGAATCAGAGGAAATTTCTATAAATAGGTCTATACCCCCTTTAGAAAAGTAGTGAGACTTAATAAATATTCTAAGGATCTAGATTCAAAAAGGTGTTTCATGAAGGTTGTCATTGTGATAATGTTCATGAAGGAAGGTGGTTCGTGAAGGCTATAAATGCCAACTAAAATATGTATGCATCATGAAAGTGTTGAACTTTATGAAGTCTAAGTAAGCTGCATGAAAGTTGTGTGCTTCGTAAAGGCTAAGTGATCTTTTTGAAAGAAGGTTGATTCATGAAGGCTGTTGGAGCTTTATGAAAGAAGTGAGCTTTAAGATGGTGTTAAGCATCATGAAAGTGTTCAGAAAGATATTAACCAGTAAATATGTGGTAAATTCGTATTCATCAATTGGATGAAAGTGGGACTTTAATAGAGAATATATCTACAACTAAGGATTTATTCATTAGTGATAATGAAGTGAGCTACAAGTCCATAAACTATGTGTGGATCCCTTCTAGTGCAGTGAATAAAGGAAGAGGAAGAAGGTGATCCTTTACACTAGCAGTGATCTAGAGAAAGAGACTCAGGGAGTGACCCTTGGGAAAGTAAGGAATTGAATATAAATGTTGTAAAGGTAGTGAGTTGGGGCATAGAATTGATCTATCCTAAAAATTATTTTGGCAGTGAGCCTTAGTGGATTTGGTACATCAGCACATCATTGTTGTATGCTCCTTAGAAGTTTCCCAGTGAGGGTGAACTAAGTAAAATCTTTATGTCTCATGCATGATTTCATTTCTGTTCACACATTGCTATGGGAGAAGGGGAGAGGAGTGTTTTTTTAATGATAAAACAATATATGATGGGAAAATAGTTTTAATATGTCATACCCTGATTCACCCCCCACCCCTCAGGGTATTTAACCTAGTGGGATGAACAATTGGTATTAGAGCCAAAGGTTGAAATTCATTGGTTCTCTCTCAGTAGAAGAAATAGAGGTTTTTAATCACTAATGTATTTTGATATTTGATTAAAAATATTTTCAATTATGAAATAATTGGATGCAGAACTACTTCCAATCATTAGGAATGGATGTATTTATAGCAGTGATGTATGGAATTTCATCCAATATCTACAGCGATGATTTATCAGATGACAAATGAATGAAATTGGATTCTAATGCTAAATAATATTAGGCAGAAGAATTGGAGGAATATAAGGATCATGAAGAAGATTTGATGGTGACAGTTGTCATAAATTTAGTAACAAGAGAAGAAAGTGACAATGACAAAGGATAAGCTAAAGGAAGAGTTGACCTTCGGGTCAAATTAGAATCCACTCTTGAGGAAATAGATGTTTGGGGAGACAAAATGAAGAAAGACAAAAAAGTGGTTCATGATGAAAAACTTTATATGCAGCAGTAGGAAGTAGAGAATTCTGAGCTGAATAAATAAATTGATAAACTAAAGTCTTCAATTCCAAAGATCTCAGACAAGGTTGTTGAGTACAAGCTCAAAATTGAAGAACAGAAAATAGAAATTGATAGTTTGACTGAAACTAGAAAATATCAAATCAAACATATCAAAGAACTTTAATAGGAAGTCATCGGTCTATGATGAAGTGTTAAGGATCAAGATAAACTATTTACTCTCAATATGACATCAGGGAAGCATATCATATAGACAAAAAAAAGTTGAAACTGGAGCATAGTGGTCTAGTAGAAAATAAGCAATAGCCAAATCCAAATGATAAGCCCAGTATGGGTCTTGATAGAAAACAAAAAGGAGTAACGGTTGAAGTTAGACCACAAGAACCCAATACAAGATTGAATATTGATTTGGGTATAAAGAAGAATCAGAAGATTTAGTGAATTAAAGGAACAATCATTAGTGTAGTAGTGACACATAGGAATGCAACCTGCATTAGATGCTATTGTTGTGGAAATATGGGACACTCACAAATTTTTTGTTCCATATCCAAGAGAAATAGAAGGGAACAATACTAGTAGAGGTAGCCATACCAAACTCAATATTCTAGTATATCATTTAATGGTCACTATTTTGGGTGTGGAGGAATCAGTCACATGGTAAGATATTGCACATCAATAATATAGATAAATGTGCCAAGGAAGACTAAATATAGTCATAAGTAGTAGTTAAATGTATCAACAAATGATATGAAAATGAAAAATCAATTTTTAGTTTTATAGGATGAATTTGGTCCATCATACTTTGAGGAAGATTAATATTATCAATTTGTATCAGGTAAGAAGTCAAAAAAATGGATTAGAAATAAAATAGATGAATAGGCATTAGTTGAAAAAGATTACTTTTAAAGCATCATATCACCCTAGAATATAGATCATTGATAGTGGATGCACCTCACATATGATAGGAAATAAGGATCTGGGGACTTAAATCAGGAACGATGAAGAATTTATCATAAGATTTGGTAATGATGAAGGCGTGAAAATTATTGGCTCTAGAAAAGAAAATTTTTGGGGAAAATACATGAGATGTGAAAATGTCTTGGTTTTTGAAGGACTCGGTCACAATTTACTAAGTGTCAGCCAATTATGTGATTCAAGACATTCCATAAGATTTTTAAAGAAATTACATGTCATCAAGGAAAAATATGGTGCGGTTTTTTTTTAGGGAAAGAATAATAAAGGGAATCTCTACCTTGTGAGTGGATAAGAAGATATGTGCTTTCTATCCAAGGAAGAAGAAGAAAAGTTATGGAATAAACATCTTGGTCACTTGATACAAACGTCATTGGAAAATATATTGAAATATGATGCTACTTGAGACCTACCTATATTATCACATGATCATACTCATATGTGTGATTCTTGTCAACAAGGCAAGACCATTCAAAAGACATATAAGGTAAATGATAAAAGGTCAAATAAATTGCTTGAGTTGGTACATATTGATTCGTGTGAACTAATTTCACCAAGGTATATTGATGGAAGGACATATTATATCCTCTTCATTGATGATTTTAGTAGAATGACATGGGTTTTAGTCATTACTCACAAATCTGAGGTGTTTAGTTGAATAAAAACTTATCGAAGGTAAGTTGATAAGATACCGGGTTAAACAATCCAAAAGATTCAAAAAGACAATGGAAGAGAGTTCACAAATATCCAATTTGAGGATTATTTCAAGAAACATAGGATAGGGCACAAAATTTTATTAGTAGTAACTCCACAGAAAAATGGATTTGTTGAGAAAAGAAATCAAATTATCAACAACATGGCTAGAATAATTCTCCTTGAGAAAGATCTTCCAGATAAGTTTTGTAAAGAAGTAGTGATGACATCAATATACACATAAAATATAGTGTTATTATTTTCAAAAGAAGAAAAGACTTTGCATGAGCTATGATATGGAAAGAATCCGTCATTGAAGTAATATTTAGTCCATAGAAGTAAGTGTTTCATTCTCAATAAGAAGAAACAAAGGAATCTTGAATCCCATGGAGATGATGGGATATTTCTTAGATAATCAAAAAAATCAAATCATGTAAATGATTCAATAAGTTCTAGGGAAATGTATTTGAAATCAATGATGTAACTATAATGGATAATGAGTAAAAATATCTAGCAAATACATGATCAGTATCAGGAGGATAAAGATGAAGAGATAAGAAAATAAAGGGATATTCTAGTTCTATAGGATGATTCAAAAGAAGATTTGAATAATTAAAATGATGATAATAAACCATTATCTACACAAATATTTAATATAAGAGTTGAAATTGATAGAAAAAACATAATCAGTGATCAGACAGTGCCAGTGCATACAAGGAGGATGAAGACTCTACAGAAAGAATCATTATTATCACAGGTAGAGGCTAAATGTTTTAAGGAAGTAGTTGGAGATGATAATTGGGTTTAGGATATAAATTAAGATCTTGACCAAATATTAAAGAATTAGATATGGGAGATTGTTTCAAGACAACAGACAATAATTTCATTGGGACTAAATGGGTCTTTCACAATAAGATGAATGAAGATGGTGTTGTGATTATAAACAAATCATGAATAGTGTGCAAAGGTTACTCCCAGATAAAGGTTATATATATTGATTAAACGTTTTTACTTATTGAGATACTATATAAAATGAGATTATTCTTGGTCATAGTGGTGCAAAGAATGTTCAAAGTTTTCTAGATGGGTGTCAATTCAGCATTTCTGAATGGGGTTTTAGAAGAAGAAGTTTACATTGAGCATCTAGATGGTTTTCTAATTCATGAAGATTATAATATATTTTTTTAGATGAAGAAGGTGTTATATGGTTTTAAGAAATAATTAAGAGCATGGTATTTAAGGCTAGATCAGTTTTTTGAAGAAGCTCAATTTTCAATGTGGTGGAGTTGATTACAATCTCTATCTCAATAGTGATAGTAATCAAAGGATTATGGTGCCGGTATATGTTGATGATATAATTTTTGGTGGATCAAATGAAGAAAAGTTCAATCAGTTTGTATAATTCATGAAAAGTGAACTTGAAATGTCAATGATTGGTGAACTGATATTTTTCCTTCATTTACAAGTGACATAAGGAAAGAATAACACAATCATTTCTCAATATAAATATCCTAAAGAGGTATTGAGAATATTTGGAATGGATAATTATAGGGATATGACAACTCTAGTAGCTACCCAGATGAAACTATCATGAGATGATGAAGTAAATGTGGTTAATGTTATAGAATATAGGAAAATCCTTGGTTTTATACTATACTTGACAGTGACAAGACCTGATATTTTTTTTTCCACATGACAAACAACACGGTATAAAATAAATCCCAAGTAAATCCACTTGATTTTAGTGAAAATAGTACTTTAATATATCAAGGGAATGGTGGATTTTGGATTTCAATATAATGATAAATATCAGTAAGAGTTATTGGGTGATACAGATGCAGATTGCACCGATTCAGTGGATGATAAAAAATCAACGTCCGATAGTGCATTTTATCTTGTAGTATTTTGTATTTTTTGGATAAGAAAGAAACAATATTTCATTTCATTGAGCATCATAGAAGTTTAATATATTACAGCCACTCAAGCTTGCACGCAGTTATTGTGGATGAAGCAGTAGCTTGATGATATGTGAGTAGAAGTGAAGTCTTCGATTAAAAACCATTGTGATAATTCAAGTGCTATAAATCTTAGCAAAAATCTAGTTCATCACTCAAGGACAAAGTACATTGAAATAAAGTATCATTTTATCAAGTAGAAGGTGGAGCAAGGGCATGTGAATTTGGATTATGTGCCTACATAACTATAAGTTGCATACATTCTAACAAAGGCCTTACCCAAAGAATCATTTGAAAATGGGGGTTCAAAACCCATTGGGCGCAGTTTACTGTAGCAGTACTGTAGAAACGGTGGTACTGTAGATCAGCGGGTACTGTAGCGGTGGCTGGGCATTGTAGCAGCGGCAGTACTGTGCGGGTACTATAGCAGCCGGGTTACTATTCACAAAATGGAAATTGGGCCAAAAAATTGGTCCTACGGGCTTTGTAATGGGATACAAGCACCCTAGGCCTTTGGGCTATGTAATAGGTCTCCCTCTACATAGTTAAAAGAGGTATTTGATTTACTTTAATAATAAAATGAGGCTTCGGCCCCAAACTTTTAAAAAAATCATTTGAATTTCATCAACTAGATCTAGGAGTTTGGCCGACTTCCCAAACTTGAAAGAGTATGGATGTGGGACCTCCTCTCCCTGAGGTATCATGTGTTTTTTCAAAAAAATTTGATCTATGTTCTTTACCCCATTTCAGAAAACAACGAAGTAACCTTTGGGTTTTTTGACAAAGGAGTGGAAATTGTGGCTATAAAAGGGGAGAAATGTCTTAATCAAGACAGGGGAGAACATGATAGGGAGATTAGTGAGATGGGGGGTATTAAATCAAGATAGGGGAAAATTTGAAAGGGTAAGTAGTGAGATATGGGGAGTATTAAATCTGATGATGCTAAAGGTGATCGATCAAAGGTTATATATCATGACAGATGGGGTTTATGATGAAAGCAGTCAAGAGGTTTTATAATGAAGTGATTCATTGATGAAATTTTTATGTTACTCTTGTTTCTCACATAGATAATGGATCATGTGGTATTTGAGTATGTGTTGATTAAATCTTTGATCTCTATCTAAATTTCAAGAAGAAAATGTTGGTAGAAGATGGAAGAAGTTTCAATAATGTGTCAAATGTGAAGAGTTGTCAACAAATCCAAAGGGGGGGATTGTTGGGAAAAATACCTCAATGTAACATTGAATCGTTTTTGGGTTGATTGTGTTTGTTGACAAAGTTGGTTTCCAAGGTATGTTGTGGAACCCTAGAGATATTGTTGAAATGGTATATTGACAAATATACAAGACTAAGGAATAGATTTCCTAGAAGCAGTATAGAAAATTGTGTACACAAGGTGACATCGTTTCCCAATATTTGCCAAATTTTTGGGCTCCAAAATTTGGAGGATAATTAGTATCACGAAAGAGGTATTTTATTTAAGGAAATGTAAAAATAAGGAAAAGGAATTAATTTAATGAAGAATGGGTTTTGT
This sequence comes from Viscum album, assembly GCA_963277665.1. NCBI lineage: Eukaryota > Viridiplantae > Streptophyta > Magnoliopsida > Santalales > Viscaceae > Viscum > Viscum album. The sequence goes on along the minus strand of OY728125.1, from coordinate 1,887,982,482 downwards.
GAAGGTAGTTTCATGAAAGTGTGGAGCATCATGAGTGGATCATCACGAAGTCACAAAGAGATGAAGGTAATCCCCATGACAATGACAACCATCGCAAATAATGAATATTCTATAGAGATTAAAGAAGTAGAGATCATCATGATGGAAATGATAGAGCATCACAAAAGGATGATTTTGTGGATGGAGGCTTATAGAATAGAAGGAAACACCTATAAATATGCATCTTACCCCTTTAGAAAAGCATCGAGACTTAATAAAGATTCTAAGGCTTCAGATTTTCAAAGGTGGTTCATGAAGGTTGACCTTAAGAAAATGTTTGCAAATGAAGTTGTTTCATAAAGGATATAAATTCCAACCAAAATATTTATACATCGTAAAATTTTTGAACTTTGTAAAGGCTAAGTAAGCTTTGTGAAATTTTTGTGCTTTGTGAAGGCTAATTGAGCTTCGCAAAAGGAGGTTTTTTTGCAATGGTTGTTGGAGCTTTACAAAAGAATTGAGTTTCATAAAGGTAGTGAGATTTGTAAAAGTGTTCAGAAATAGATTTCATAGTAAATATGTTGTAAATTAATCTTCATCAATTAGATGAAAGTGGGACTTCAATAGGGAATCTATCTACAACTGAGGATATATTCATTAGTGATAATGAAGGTACCTACAAGTCCATACACTATGTATGGATCCCTTCCAAAGAAGTGAGAAAAGGAAGAGAAAGAAGGTGATAATTTTCACAAGTAGTGATCCAGATAAAGAGACTCATAGAGTAACCCTTGGGGAAGTAGTGAGCTGACCCTAAATGTTATAAAGGTAGTGATCCTGGACATAGAAGTGATCTAGCCCAAAAAATTATTTTTTCAATGAGCCTTAGTGGATTTAGAACATTAGCACATCATCATTGTATACTCCTTGGACATATCCCAGTGAGGGTGAACCAAGTAAAATTGTTTTGTCTCATGCATGATTTTATCTATTTACATACATTTCTATGGGAAAAGGAGAGAAAAGTGTTTTTTTAATAATGAAAGAAGATTCGAAGGGGAAATAGTTTTAATCTATCGTACCCTGATTCACCCCCCCCCCCTCTCAAGGTATTTAACCTGGTGGGACTAACAATATATCTACACATTAGGTATTATATATAGCTTTTGGTGATCACATCTATATTCAAATATAGGAACTAGGTGGATTTCAAAATATTTTCAGAGGAGAGGTGGATTTGTGGGATTCTAATGGTGTGAGGTTTTCTAATCAATCTATTAGAGACTTCCACCTCCCATTACCAACTAGGATGGTCTTGATTTTAAAATATTGTTATTATGTACCAACTATTACCAAAAAAATAGTTTATCTATCTTTCATAGATAAAGATTGTTTTATTTTCAAGTTCCAAAATAAAAGTTATTTATTTTATAAATATAGAATATGTTATGGTATGACACATTTAAATAGTGGTATTTATATATTAAATTATGAAAACCAAGTATTTGAAATTTATATGGAATCAGTTTCTTATAAATCATCTCACACCTAGTTTTTACATCACCATTTTGGTCATGTAAATGAGAAGCATTTGGAAAATCTCCATAAAGATGGTAAATTAGAATTTATTTAGCTAAAACAACTTGATATATGTCATAACTATTTACAAGGAAAAACGACCAAGACACCTTATGGTGGACAAGGTAAAATAGCTAAATATATTCTAAAATTTGTACACACTAATGTGTGTGGACTATTTCCAGTAGAATCTAGAGGTGGGTATTCTTACTTCATTACTTTTATTAATGATTTAAGTAGATATGGATATGCCTACTTAATGAGGTATAAGTTGAAATCTTTTGAGAAATTCACATTATTCAAGAATGAAGTAGAGAACCAAATTGGTAATAAGATAAAGAAGATTCAATTTGATCGAGGTGGTGAGCATCTTAACCTATAATTCATCAACTTTCTACAGGAGTGATAGATCTTATCCCAGCTCACTGCACCTTATACACCATAGTGGAATGGTGTTAGTGAAATGATGAAATGTACCTTTCTTAACATAGTAAGGTCAATTATGGCCATGAAATTATTCTATTATCCTTTTGAGGATATTAATTACATAATTCAGCACACATTCTAAATTAAGTACCTACCAAGGTGGAAAATGAGATTCCTTATGAGTTAATGTATGGAAATAAATCTGTGTTTTCATATACACATGCATGGGGTTGTGAAAAAAAATTTAAGGCCAAATCTAGAAAAAAAAACTAGCACCTTGAGGTGTGAAGTATATCTTTATAGGGTATCCTAAGAAAATAATAGAATATTATCTATACAACCCCAAGACAAAAAGTTGATCATTGTAAGCCATTATATTTTTCTTGAGAGGGAGCACGTTCTGAGGAAGGATTGTGGGAGAAAGATTGACTTCAATGAAGTTTATTCTCAGGATGCACAATAGTTGTTATAGGAATAGATTACATAGTTCTCCATGGAAGAAGTTATTCCTGAAGCACAATTACTATGTAGGGTCACCAGAAAGATTTGGGTTTCTAGTCATTAAAGAGGGTGAATCATTATTGGTTATCAATAATGATACTATTTTCTACAAGAAGCTATTAGAGAGATTAGAAGATTTAATATAGAAAGAATACATGAATTTTGAGATAGATTCTATGTATTAGAACCAAGTCTGGGTTCTAGTCGATCTACCAGTTGATGTAAATCTTGTTGGGTGAAAATGGGTATTAAAGAGAGAACTGGATATAGAAGGTAAATTTATTACCAATAAACCAAGGCTAGTGGGTAAAGGGTTTAAATAATGACAAATAATTGATTATAATGAAAATGTTTTTCTAGTTTACATGTTTAAATCCATCACAATTCTATTTTTCATAGCAATTTTCCATGACTATGATATTTGGAAGATGGATGTCAAAACAATTATTCTTAATTAAAACCTTCAAAAAGATGTCAATATGACAACCTCAAGGGTTTGTGACTCCATGAAATTCCAATAATATATACAAGTTATAGAGATCCATTTATGGGTTAAATTAGACAACTAGATCATGGAACATTCAATTCAATAAATCTATAGAATAATTTTGTTTCATAAATAAAAAATGTGAACCATGTGTTTACAAAAAAATTTATTGGGTGTGTGTTCATATTCCTAATTGTATGTTTTGATGAAATATTTCTTATTGAAAACAACATATCAGTATTACTATCAGTTAAGGAATTTTTAATCAAGTGTTTCTCCATGAATTACTTAGGTGAACTAGTATATATCCTTAGAATCATGATCATTCATGATAGATACAAAAGGTTTCTTGGACTAAGTCAAAGTGCATACATTGACCTGATATTAAAGAGATTTAGTATGGAACAATCTAAGAGGGGATTGGTTCCAGCGTCACATGGTATACATCTCTCCAAGAAAATATGTCCTCAGATACAATATGATAGAGATAATTATTAGGATTCCATACACATCTATGATAGGTTCTATAATGCATGTCATATTATATACTAGGATTTATGATTCCAATACATTAATTATAGTAGTTAGATGACAAAATAATTCAAGAGAACAACATTGGTTTATTGTTAAAGTTATCCTTAAATATCTGAGGTGTATTAAGGATATGTTTTTGGTGTATGGAGGAGATGAGGAACTAGTCATCAAATGATATACTAATTTTATTTTCAAAAAAAAATAAAAATAATCTAAAATCACAATCAGGATATGTATTCAATATCAATGAAAAAATCTATGAGCTGGAATAGTTTGAAGTGGCTGGTTAGGATTGATTCTACAGTGGTGTTTGAGTATATAGAATCTTCTAATATAAAAAGATAATCTTCTTAGATTCACAACTTAATCCAAGAGCTTGATTTGGTGCCTATAATTATAGATATTATCACATTGCATTATGATAATACTCCAGTGGTGGCCCTCATATAGGATCCAAGGTCACATCAACAGATGAATCACAAACTCTAAAAATATCACCTCTTGAATGATTTTTCTGAAAGGGGAGAATTCTCTATGAGAAGAGTTTTCATGGAGGAAAACTTAGTGGACCCCTTAACTAAATTTTTATCTGAAAAAATCATAAAAATCATGTGAGAGATAGAAAACTAAAGGTCGTTATCAGTTGGATCTAGTTTAAGTGGGAGTTTTTTAGAGTTGGTTCCCTAGAATGAACTTCTAATAACTTTATGGTTACACATATTCATGTATTTGAATATTAATAAAATATCTTATAACATCATGATTGTTATTTTATGTGACATATTATTTGATAATGTTCTAAAGGTAGTTTTCTCACTGATAGGTCGCAACAGTTCCCCACTATAATGACAACCAAGAAGTTCCATGATATTATTCTTAAATATAAGTTATATATCCAAATGATATCATTTTATGAGACACAAATGATGTAGGCTATCTGGGGTCAAGACTCACAGGACTTTGAGACACTTTCCTATGTTCTATACCATAGGTAATATTTAGCATAAAAGAATATGAAAACAAGATATTCCAATAGAAAATCCACATTTATATGTGTCATCGGATATTCCTATATATAGATGTGTTTAATGATCCATGGAATTAAATATTATTATTAATAAATTTCATGAGTCATGTGATTTAATTTATTTATGAAAACAATAAAAACGTATGCTTTCTATGAGGTAAGATACGGTGGGTGATTAAAGAGTTATATTGTATTAATGAATAATGTTAGAAATTATTTTTCCCTTTTATTTTTAAATAGAAGTTGATATCTCAGGCCCTTTGATAGGAATTAAACTGATTGATTAATTATATATCCATGGAAGTGTTGTTAGAAATTTTACTTCCAGAAATTTAAAGAAATAAACATCGATCATATAGGTTGATGACACTAGTATATAACCTGCATGATTATAGATATCGAGATAAAGAGATTATATTACACAATATACATTCATAAGAGTTTACATGTCATTACGACATTAACTTCTTTCTTTATAGGAGTCTTGGAATTTTTGTAGATTCTAACCTTTGACTTTAGGTAGTGTATCATAGTACCACTAAGAAATGAGTCTAGAGGGTCACACACTAAGTTTATTTAGAACCTCAGTTAAATTCCATTTGAATTTAACATATTTGATAAATATTATTCTTGTATATGTTTTAATAATTATTCATATTGGTTTGATAAAAAATATTCAGTCACCAGTTATTAAATAGAATATATATGTGAGTAGAATATTTAATAAATATTTATTCATCAGGTAGTTATTTATTTAATTAAAATAATCTAAAATATTCATTTATTCTAGTTTATTTATATGGTAACAAAATATTTATTTATTTAGTTACATGAATATCTAACAAATATTTATTCACTAAATTCAATGAATATAATATTTATATATTTATTGGAAAATAATATAATGGTATTTATTTAATTAATTAATTACTCATTATTCAAGGACTGATAAATATTGAGGAGGATTGATGAATCGAGTTTAATGGTCTGATGAGAAATTTCAAAATAAATATTATTTAAATAAATAATAATTTATTTATTCAAGAAAAATAATATTTACTTTATCTGTGAGTTTAGAACATGTCAAGTAAATGATAATAATATTATTATTATTTAAAATTGGGGTTTCTTGGGATTAATAAAATAAAAAGGGCCCTTGTGAAACTTTTTTCTAACCCAAACACTATTTAAACCCAATTATGACATTCTTCATGCATGTGCAATTGAGAGCCACATTCCATAATTATGAATAATGAATTATAGAGAGTATTATCTCAATACCTAGAGATATCTCTCCCTAGAACACTCTAAATAATGTAGAGCAATCCTTCTCCTCTGCCAAATATAATTATACTCCCCTTGAAGGATTTAGTTGTGATCAACAGTGATCATCGCAAGTGTTAGATTCATCTGTGATAGCACTTAGATAATTCTATGAAAATGATCAGAGGTTCACGAAGCACATGTGGATCACCGCTAGAAGAAATATACACTTTATTCATCTGACGCAATGATGGTACAAAAGGGGTGGTCTTCTGATTCATCGACGAATAAAGAATTCAATGAACGGTAATTGTTTAGTTAAATTAATTAATTATAAATTATATGTGAAAATATTTTATATTCATGGATTCCAGGAATATATTTCTATCTAGTTATAAAGTGAAATCTAAAGAACTTTATGGAAAAATTTATCGGGCTCTGCCCGACAGGCTTCTGTTGTGCCCCGAAACCTTGAGTGTCAAGAAGTAATAGTAGTTCCCAACAGTAATGAGATCCTCAAGATACTATGAAAGTAATCTTAAAAATATTTTCTACGCTCTATATGCATCATAATCTAGAGAAAAAATGATGTCTGATTATTAGGTGTTAGGGATCATAATCATTGATAATTCTTCTTGTGATGTTCGCAATTAGTGATCTCGAGTAAAGGAGATCATTGGGACTGACCTGCCAATAGGAACACCATATCTTTTGGGTGTCATTTGTTGTTCCTATTTACAAGAACATGTATTGATCTCTTGAATTGAGATAATTGTCAGCGTATAACATTTTATCATGTAATTTGACTCAATATGAAAACCATGACATTTATGTTGTGGTGAGGTGGGTTGTATTGGATGCATCATTGGTTTTATGATAATGATTGAATGATCAAGACAAAATTTATTGCTTCTGAAAGGAAGAGATATCTCAAGACCAATTTACTTGGATGGTATTTCCTTCAATAAATCTATGGGCATGGTAGAATATGGTAAATATGTTTGGTATGGTCATAAAATAATAAAGCAAGAAAGGATAATGAAAAAATGCATGTTCTTCTTCATGAGATATTGTGAGAAAAAAAATGTATTATATGGTGTATATTTATAGGAGGTTGTTATTTCTATGACTAAACCTTGTCTCTTTGGGGACCATGAAGGGTTACTAGACTTTTCTCTGGGTCTGTGAGTATCGTTCATTTCTCTCAAGATAAGGGCCTAGATGGTTACACATAAAGTGTATACAGAAGCTTGGATAATTCTATTGAATTGGATTTATAGGGCATGGTGGGCCCCTAGGAGGGGATCGGGTGTTGTTTGAGCTTAAAAAATCATAATAAAACAAATAAATTTAATATTATTCTATTTTATAATAATAATTATTGAATTTATTTACTTTTTATATTCATAAGTTATTAAGTGAATATAAAGAAAAATATTTTTCAAATGAATATTTAATATTTAATAATAAAGGTTTGTTTAATATTTGTGAGAGGGGTGATTCAAGTTAATGGATCATATTTTATCACATAACATTGTTTATATGTTATATGTGATATAATATTTATGAAATTGGTGACATGTTCACCACTTCATACATGTCGAATTTGGTTTAATTTAAGAGGTTTTATTTATTAAATGGAAAAGGTGAAATTTTAATAAATAAAACCTAGCTATATATCAAATATTAAGCCAAATTCTAGTGGATTATTCATCTACTTGAATTCACTCTCCTCTCAATCTCTCTCTCTTGTTCTAGATAGATAAGGGGTATATCTGATCACCCTGGTCTAAGTTCACCCTTTTAGATCAATGAATTAGTGATCACAAGATTTTATCGACATTGAAAGTGTCTTTATCTATCAGGGATTACACTTAGATATCTAATATCAATGATTGATCAATCCTTTAGAGTGTGTGTGGATGATCATGAGGGTTTCAGATTTGATTTCTTAAAATGATGATCACCAATGAAAAGTGGAACGTGCCTTTGATCGAAATCGAATGAGATATGATTTTGGTTTAATTTATCATGCTTATTTAAATTACATAGGATCCATGAGTTATAATGGGTTGTGATTATACTAAATATGACGTCACAACATTGATCATAGCATAAAAGTTTTAAATTCCCACCATTTCAAGCTTCCGCTTAGCACTCGGTACCACCAAGTGGTATTAGATCAACCGTGCATTTAATCAAGCTGAATGAAAATTATTTTTTCATAAATTTTATTAGAAGGTGTTGCAATGGTTCCAAAACCATTAAAAGTGCTTATATCTGAGGTTGGATGACCGAGTTATAGTCATCCAAAGATCAAAAATCAAGTTTTGAGCTAAAAAATAAATTAAAACATACATATACCACCTATATATATATATGCCGAAAAATGGGACCTTCTTGTTGGGAATATATCATCTGAGCACCAATGTTGTGTGTTCCAGACCAAGCTATAGTAATTCATGAAGACTTATGTGTCAATGAAAGTTTTTATTTAAAAAATAAAAACCTTCTAAAGGCTTTGGAAAAATAAAAGTGGACAAAACTAGAGGGGGAAACTCACTTGGTGCATAGATAAGACCCAAAAAATGTTAAAAAAAATAAATTGGTTTGTGCAGCGTTCTAACCACCTGCATGAAACAAATGGTCACCTCAAATGAGGTAGTTCATTGTGGGTCACCCACGCTGCCTGGAGCAGGTGTTAATAAAAAAATTCACAAGACGACCATCTTAGATGTCCCCACTCTGTGGACTCACCCAACGCACTGTGTAGGGTTTTCTTTTCCTGTGACTAGGATCCCTAATAGGGTCTCCCCAGCTTGGTCCAGCTAGGTTGGCCCTACCCAACCAGAATGAAACCCCTCTAAGGGATTTAAAGATACCCAGGAAGCCCAAAAATAATAAATAGATTATAATAAATCATAAAAAATAGAATTTATTAAAATTATTTTCAGGACCATGAAATTAATATTTAGTGAATTAAAATTAATTTAATTCATAAAAATTACCCTTGAGTAGAATTATTCATAAATTTAATTTATTTACATGAGTTTAATGTGTACTAATTGATCATGAGTCTCGGCCGATCAATACATGTATGGTTTTTCATTTATTTAATTATTTAATTATAGAAATGTATTTATTTGTAATAATTATTTAATAAATAGTGATCTATGTATTGTCTTTATCCACGTTATATATATAAGGGTATGTGTGTCCATGGTAAAAATAATTTATTTTCATTTCACATTCCCAAAATCTTCTCACATGTGTGTGATTCTTATTGATGTATAACGAGGATGATGAAAAGTGATGCAGTTCACACTGAGACATGGTGACACACCAAAAGGGAGTTTGGTATGTTGGATGAGGTAAACTTTGCACCTCGATTCAAAAAAAAAACACTATGTGACTTAAGGAGTTACCTCTATAAATTGAGTTAATCCATTATTCGCTCAATGGATCAACCATTAGAATGGGATCATGGTCATGTCATTTATTTTTATTTATTTATGTATGGTTTATTATTATTATGTATGTGTTTATATGCATGATCATATAAAATAGTAAACAAGAATTCGTAGATAAAAATGAACATTCATAATGAATGTTTCCTATTTAAATCATGGTTCATTTGTGAGCGTGTTCTCATAAAACAAGAAAGTGAAAATTAAAAAAAACATGTTACATTCACCATGAATAATTAAAATCCCTCAAAGTAAACATTAAGTCCTTAAATTCATTCCATCACTTGATTTTGAACAAAACTCTATGTTTGAGAAGACCATCAGACCTAGTGGAGGGTGTATCTTACTACTAGGTAATTCTTATGAAAATGGTGGGTTGATATATCTTCATTTGGAAGTAATGAAATAGTCATAGATAGAATTTTTCAATTTTAAAGGAAAATCATTGGATAATGAAAGGTTAAAATTTTTATGATATGGGACACCACTCAAAGGATTAAGTATTTTCAAGTTAATGTGGTTGGATAACCAAAATTTTACCTTGAAACTCTCTGAGTAGTGGTGTATCCATATATTGGACTGTTAGGATTGGTTTTAAGGATCCTTTACACTAGAATACTCAAGCGGCTGGTTATTTTGAATCAATTAATTGAGGGATACTAGAATTTTATAAAATAGTTTGAGGAATTTAATATTGATAAATATATAATTTCTAATAATTTCTAATAAAGATAAAATTACTAAACTACTAAAAAAAAATTATAGACAAATGGAAAGTAATATCACAACTTCACTTCGATCAAGTTTGGAAAAATAACATGTCCTAATTAGTATTAATTTTAAAGAGTAGTACATGAATTTGGGAAAGGTACTATGATGTGAAAGGAAATTATATGTGTCAGAGTTCCTACTACTTTTTGATCCACCTTATGAAGTAAGGGTGGAAATGAATCTTACAAGAGACACATGGATGATTGTCTCCTGAAAAATATGAAATGGTATTTTTTTCCGATGCTTGGTTGTTGGGGGGGGGGGGGTTGATTGTGCTTCAAAATTATTCACATTGGGTTTTCCATTTTCATATTTAATGGAAACTCCCAATAGTTCCCACATCTATAAATGGGTACGAACCTATATTCCAATAGTGGGTAGTCCTTTGGGGTTTTACACCCAACAATGCTTAGGAACTTACATTGGTCGAGAGGATGGTATGTTAGGATCATCACAACCTTTTGGGGGAGAATTGTTGCCTACTATGGGAATATCTTATAGATTTAAAAATATGTTCAAGAATCTCTTTATAATCATTTTATGAGACTGGATACCCTAACAAAATGATCAATTATTGAATCCTTTCATGTGTAAAAGGGGGGATTATTAATGAGTCCATCTATATATATCTGAGGTTATTTATCCACTTTCTATTAATGGATAGTAGCTTATACAATAAAGTTGTATAACTATTATTTTCAGAATTTAATATCATCTAGGGAGGCGATTAATATTCTGGGGATAGGATTAAGCCGTTATAAGGCATCCTACATATCTTATTTATAACAGGAATCAAAACCCACATAGTTTGTTGAACCTGTGCATATTAATGTCATACATAAAGGACATACATGGGGGTACTTAAGAATTGGGGATTTATATCAATCCCCATGGAGGAATCCTATGTATCCTGGTTATGTTAGGAATCATAGTCATCATAGTTCAGTCACACCCTTGGGACTTACCCTAAGGTAGATGCCCTTATATGGGAGCTAACATGCCATGCCACTAATCAAGGATTATATACTGTGGTTTCTTTGGATAGTGGAGATTCATGATGAAAATGATATGATCATTGAGAATATCTTATCCCATGTGAGCTATGCTCAGTGTGAGAAACAAGGGATAACAAGTAATCAGTCCCACTACATATAGATGAAGGACTTATGTTCTAGGACATCTCTTTGGATATTTAATATGGAGATCAGGTCTTAGGAAGGTTTCCTAAATATCTTAGTTATGAAAAGAATCAAAGTCATCATAGTTCAGTTGATCAAGGCTTACACATTGAGGTTTTCCTCTCAATCCACTGGTGTATGAGGAATAATGAACAACCCATGGGATAGGTTGGGTCCCAATGGTTGGAATGTCAAATACATGACATGAATTACACCAAAGTGGATTATTATTTGATATCAGGCCTTAGGAAGGCATCCTAAATATCATGTTTTATAGTAGGAATCAGAGTTCTCATAGTTTGATTTAATTAGGGCTACATACTAAGGTTTCCCTTTTGTATCAAGTGGTCAAGGTCATCATGTCTTGGGACATCTACTTGACACCGCCTAATTTTCTTCCTGACAAATTTTATTATCTACATGACGTGTTTGATGATATCTGAACATGTCCTAGTTTCTTGTTAGACATGCCTAAATAAAATCACATGATCCAGTTGACTTTTCTAGTGGACGTCGCATAACCTAAAAGACATGTCTGGAGGGAATCATATGATAAATTCATACATGTCTGAAGGGTATCACATGATATGTATTACTTGTTTAGAGGACATAATATGATCAAGGATGATTTTTTCAGAGGACATTGAAAAATCAAGGCTGACATGTCTGAAGGGTGTCACCTGACATGGCTGGCATGTCTGGAGGGCACCACATGACCTGGATGACTTTTCCAGAGGACATCATATGATCAGGGGTGGAATGTATGTAAGATGTCGTGTGATCTAGATGGATTTCCTAGGGGATGTCACATAACATGAATGACATGTCTAGAGACCATAGAATGATCAATTTTTATATATCTGGAAGGTTTTTCATTCCCCGTATGACTTTTCTGAAGGGTATCTGTCATGACCCAACCCAACGGGGCTCGATCCATGACTCCCTAAGCCCACCTCTATAGTCCAGGGGTTGGCGTCTAGTGCTGAGTAGGATATCACACACATGGAAGTCCTTATCCTAAAGTACCTGTATGCATGCACCCATATACACCTCCATGCAATAGTGCAGAGATATATAAAACTGAAAATAAATCCATGCATACATTTATCCCAAAACAGAGTACAATAGAATTAGAAAAATGAAAAAATACACACCCACCAAATAAAACTGAAAAAGTGTCCAGCCTTCTCAATAAGAGGGGATCATTGTCAAATGCACCTTCTAGAAAATATCATTGTCCAAGCTCTGATAAATGACCTGGTCAGTCTGGATTACTAAGATAAACTTGCTATAGGTCCTCCTAGGACTCCGTTGAAAGGATTATGTTCTGCACAAGACACAACATATGTAGGAAAATCCCATACAGGGTGAGTATAAAGATACTGAGTAGGTTCCCCAAAAACCCCAAAAGAAAAAGGAAGTAACTAAAAGGCAATAGTCTGCTCAACCTAGCCATAGGGAACCCAAACAAGATAGAAACTCAATCTCAAAACTATCCTAAGATAAAAATGACTATTCATCTAATACCACATTTTGTGTCATCCAAGATGTGACAGAATATCAAGGAAAACTGAGAAAATGCCCAAATATACTCATCTCAGGAACCAAACCTTATGAGGTTTTGACTTCATCACCAGCGATAGGTTCCTAATCGGGGCTCTAAAGCACCACTCGACTAAGAGTGCACACTCTATGAGCTCATTCATCCCAGATGAAGCTCTTCTGAGAGATACACTCCATCAGGTACAATCCATTCATCCCTAGTGGAACATCTGAGAGATACCACTCAATAGGGTATCAGAAATTTGATGGCACAACACCACCATCCCAAAGGGCGCACATCCAAGAGAACACACTCATTAGACCTCGCCACTAAGAACATCATGATAGAACTCAACTGATCTCAATTCTCATATAGGAGATCACCCATCCTAGATGGGCGTATGCTAAAAACCCTATTAGAACCATGCCAAGTCTCATCGCTCGGAAAGGGGATCCCTCCTCAGATATATTGGGGGACACAACAAACCAAGACTAGAAAACCATAAAACCACAACTCCTTGGATAGGGTATCACTCCTAGGATCCTCTAGGGGATTCCACAACCCAATCTGGTAACCCAAGGATCTCTCTCAGATATAGGATTGCTCCTAGGATCTGCTGGGGGATACCACAACCCAGTATGCTTTCTGAGAGATCATATCACTTAGATAGAGGATCATCACTTGTTTAGTGTTGGTCATGATAATTCCACAAACCCCATATGGTATAACTCGTGTAGTGAGGGATAATACTCCCAATGATACCCCAAACCCTACATAAATCTTCTACTGAGTAGGGGATCATATAACCGACAATGCTAAAACCCTACTGATACCACCCGTTGTATAGGGGATCATATACCAAATGATACCACAAACCCTACAGGATTATCCTGCTAGATAGGGGATCGCTGCCCATGTAGTTTTGGTCACCTCAATACCATGAACCTGATATAGGTAATTGATTACGCTAGAGGATCCCATCCCGACCTCTCCAAAGGGATACAACAACTATAACAATATGATATAGGATCCAAACCATGAACTCTACATAGGGATACTGCAACTCTATTCATGTTATCCAATTGAGGGGATTACAATCCTATACTAAGGACATAATACCACACAAACCCTCATAAGGAAAAACCAAGGGAGCTCACTCAACCTCTTCTAATTCAACAATCACTAACCCAAGTGACTCTCAACATTGCCTCATCTCGCATCTCTTCATCCCAAACTATGGGCACCATCATGTTCTGAATGGAAAAAAACATAGGATAGGACACTCATAAGTCTGAATCTAAGCTCTGAAGGAGGAGATACATAGGTCAAAAACTTCTCCAAGAGGAGAATACATGGCATGTAATGGGGTCTACATGGAATGTGACCCCTCCTGAACACCCGACCATGTCCTCCACCCACACGAATTGGCTGGGCATATGGGACTTCAAGGCTTGTACCAGTGGTACACTACATGACTCACCTCAACCAGCTCCTAACCATGTATTTCCTTCACATGGAACGCCATCCATATTTCCCACATGGAGTGTACCACTGGGTACATGATGTGTCCCAACTACATAGCCCCTTGGCCTTGTCTCTTTCCTGTGTATGTGTCTGGAACCCCATGTCTATGTAATCTGGCCATGTACTTTTACATAGTCGTGTACCCTCACATGGCATTCCTGGACATGTCCTCAGGCCACATGACAAGGGGTCACTACACAGCGTGTAACCCATGGTACATGGCATGTAGTCCCCAAAACTCATCTTCCTCGGATAGAAAGAACACACAGTGTATCCCTATAGTCTAAACATTGTGTAGATAGGAAATTCCTTTGGAAATTCTCTACGAACAGCCTGAATCATCCCTGTTTTCACCGAAACACATAGATAGACCCATGATGGATCCCTAAAAAGCATCTAAGGGATCTAAAACCTTAATAAGATTCATAAACAAGGATATTGAGACTAAAATATCTAATCACTTACCTTGAGGGGAAAGGTCGCAGATCCGAGGTCGAATCGACACTCAAAAGCTTCTGTTGAATGATCCTGGAGTGATTGCCATTAAGATCAGAGATTGAAAGTGCCTCATTTCTTGATTTTCCTTGGTTTGACTATTTACAAAGAGGGGGAGAGGGGAGGGGGATCCTTCCATGAAAACCAAAGGGAGATGGGGAGAGGGGATATTGTTTTCATTTTATTAAAATAATATCCTCCGCTAAACACCCTATCACCAACTCGCCTCCAACCTGACACCCAGCACCGAAAATTTTTATGTCACACCTAGGTTAAACACAATGTTCTTAACTCAACTGTGATCTCAGAAATTTGATCTAAGATTCTACTCAGGAGTTATTTCTTATTTCCAAAGAAACTATGCACATGTGATATTTTTTTTAATATTTTTAATATCACCATGTTGAGGCTCTCCAGGCCTCGGATTCCCATGCCGACTCAGTAGATGGCTTTGGAAATACTCTTAGGAATATTTCAAAGTATTTCAGGTCAAACATGAGTCACTAAATCCTCCATACCTTAGGGATTTTCATTCATAAAAAATGATAGGCTAGGCACAGGGGAAGAAGTTGAGCTCTCAACTGGGACTCCCACACTAGTGAGCTCACCAAGACCACCACAAAGGCCACCATGCCTAAGTCTAGCTCAACCAGTTCGGCATCATGAAACAAATAGGGAACATGTATCCTTAGCTATGATAGGTGGAAAACACCAAGAACTTAGTCCATCTGCAGTCATAAGGTCTAGTGGAATACCACCTCACTAACCTAACACAGAGACCAATGAAACCATACTCTGAAAAAAACAAGTCAAAGGAACTCATCCACCAAACCTTGATACTATCCTATTTGGGAAATACTGACTCGCTCGTATAGTTTTTCATTGCATCTCAAGAACACATATTAGTGGGGAAATCATCCCTCATACTCATGAATCTAAAGCCACATCAAACCAAACCACTCCCTCCTCAAGCATCTCATGTAAAAAACTAATGTCAAACATGCAAGGGTACCAACGTACAAATAAGGCTACCCAAGAACACATATTGGTTCTTACTTGGCCCTCATGAAAAAACTCTAACACATGACCTCTCCTCGAATTCTCAAGTCAAAGGGACTCATCCCCCACACCTCAATACTCTTCTCTTTGGTTGGTACTAACTCACCTTTACAGTTTTAATTGTGTCACAAAAACATGTCTCAATGGGGGAGGGATCCCTATTCCTTATGAATTAAAAGCTACATCTAACAACACCAACACATAGTCTTACTGACTCCCTGAGTCACCCAGAAAGAAACCCTTGATCAAGAAGTGGAAATAAAAGAGTAACTCACAATAGTTTCTATCAATGCTACTACAGAAAGTAGAAATGACACAAAGCATACCTCTATCCCTCAGATCCTCTGGGTTAAAGACCTCTACAGCCTGTAGTTGTCCTCACCCCCATCCTCAAGCTCCCTAATCTTGGTATGGACTACCTGGGGGTGGTGGTGGAAACTCGTACCATCTTACACCTCTTGTTGCTCCATCCACTCATCTTCCACATTCTCCACCCTGTGGACCTCCATGCTTGAAGTGATACCTCTATCATGAAAGTATGTTAACTGGGTCCCTCTCAATAGCATGATGGGTTGGAAAATCCCTAACAAGATGTCCCCAACTATCACAAGAATAAAACTACCTCTCTTGCATCTAACCAAAACTAGCATGGAATCCCTGAGCATTAGATCACCCAACATGGTATCACCTCCTGAAGCATCGTGAATGCCTGAATCCCTGAGATTTCCATTGACAACCTACTACCAAAACAGTTTTTGAGGACTCACCTCCCTTATGCCTAGAACTAATGGTCAGAGTCTGCTCATCCAGAAAACTCTCCACCATCAGGGCTCACTCCATCACTCCAATATAAGTGGTAATACACAGCGGCACCACTAAAACCCTGATCTCCTAGCACAAGACCTGGTCAAAGGTTCATGATCTAAAGAATGGATCCCAAACCATATCCAAGGAGTAACATGACTGGTCTATGAACCTCATCGAGTACTCCTCCAGGGTCATGTTATCCTACTAAAATTACAAAAGCTCCTGGATCTGCACTGACCTCAATATGGCCAGATATAAATACTCCCTGAAAAGCCTCTCAAACTCAACCCAAGTTAGTGTCGCCACATCATGGGTCTGCATCACAAGACTCCACGATCACCTATCTGAAACATGAAAAAGTCTCTCCACTAGTACCACCATCTGATTGGGTGGTGTATTTACAAGGAAGAAAACATGCATGACTATATCAAGCCATTCATCAACTGCCTAGGGATCTGGGTCACCTCATAATCTTAGAGGTCACTTCCTCTAGAACTCATTAAGTTCACTCATCCTATATACATCCTCATCATGAACTACCGGAACAACCTGCTTCTCGACAGGTGGTGGATCAACCAACAGACCACTTAGAGGTCCAATCCTAGAACCAATGCCCTATATTGAAGCCTTGTATTAAGGTATATCATAACCATAATCCCTCTACAAAACTTGGCATGGATTTAATTACAAATCCATCTTGAAATAAAATTAATATGCACCCCAATCAATGAGTATATCTGGGGAGACGAGTCAAGAAGGATAGGAAAAACCCAAAACCCACTCTTATATGATGCATGTACCATTATTTCCCTATGATCAGTTTCTTAATATACTAAGTCAAAAATCGGATTATTGGAGTCCTGGTGAATGGATACGTTGGCTTCTACACCAACATTAGATCCTATGTCCTGAGTTTTGAACTCAAAAAACCTAAAATTTTCTCTATGCAACCCAAATAAAGCTCCTGACACTTCAGTCTCAAAGTGGAACCCACTCTGATACCACTCTATCACGAACCGAGACAATAGGGCTTGAGCCACGAATCCCCAAGCCCGCCTCCATAGGCCAGGGGCTGGCATCCAGTGCCGAGTAGGCTATCACACACATGAGAGGCCTTAGCCTAAGGTACCTTTACACACGCACCCACATACACCTCCATGAAACAGTGCAAAAATATATAAAACTGAAAAGAACTGCATGAATTCATCTATCCCAAAATAGAGTGCAATAGAAGTACAAAAAGGAAAAAATACACACCCACCAAAGAAAACTGAAAAAGAATCCAACCTTCTCAGTAGTATGGGATCAATTTCAAATGCAACCACCAGAAAGTTCCTTATCTAAGCTCATGTAAACACCCTAATCAGTCTAGCTCACTAAGGTCCACCTACGCTGGGTCCTCCTGGGACTCCATAGAAAGACCTATGGTCTACACCATACATAACATATACAAAAAAAATCCTTTGTATAAGTGAGTATAAAGACACTCAGTAGGTGCCCCAAAACCCCCAAAAGAAAAGGAAGCAACTAAATACAACAATCTGCTCGACCCATATAGAGGGAATCCAAAACAAGAGAGAAACTATATCTTGAAACCATCCTTAGTTAAACATGACTATTCAGCTCATAACACATGGTGTGTCATCCAAGATGTGACAACACCATAAGAAAACCCCAGAAAAAACCCATACATACTCATATTAGGCACCAAGACTTGTGAGGTTCTGACCTCATTGCTAATGACAGGTTTCTAATAGAGGATCTAAAGCAACACTCAACTAGGAACACACACTCTATGAGCCCAGTCATCCCAGATGACACTCATCCAAGAGATACACTTCATCAGGTACAACCCATCCATATCTGATGGTATATCTGAGAGAGACCACTCAACAGGGTATCACAAAGTCAATTTCACACCACCTCCATCCCAAAGGGCATGCATCCAAGAGAACACACTCATCAGATATCACCACTAAGAACATCACATTGGAACTAGTTGGATCTCAATTCTCAGAAATGGGATCACCCATCCCAAATGGGGGATGCTAAAAACTCTACTGGAACCATACCATGTCTCATTTCTCAGAAAGGGGATCCATCCCAGGATTTGTTGGGGGACACAAAGAACCTAGACTGGAAAACCACAAAACCACAACTCCTCTGATAGGGTATCAGTCTTATGATCTTTTAGGGGATACCCCAACCCAATCTGTTAACCCAAGGATCTATCTTAGATAGGGGATCACTCCTAGGATCCATTGGGGGATACCACAACTCAATCTATTGTCTTGGATATCATATCACTCAGATAGAGGATTGTTTCTCATGTAGTGTTGGTCATGAAGATTCCACAAAACCATATGATATAACTCATGTAGTAGGGGATTGTACTCTTAGTGATATCACAAACCCTATATAAACCATCTGCTAAGTAGGGGATTGTATAACAAACAATGTCGCAGCCCTATTGATATTTCCCACTGTGTAGGGGATCATATACCCAACGACACCATAAACCCTATAGGGTTATCTTTATAGATAGGGGATCACTGCTTATATAATGTTGATCACCATAAAACTAATAACCTGGTCTAGGGAAATGATTATACTAGAGGATCCCACTCCAGCATCTCTAGAGGGATATAAAAACTCTAACGATATGATAGAGGATCCCAAACCTGGCCTCTCTAGAGGAATACTACAACTCTATCGATGATTGTCTTAATAAGGGGATTACAATCCTCTATTAAGGATGTAATACCATAAAAACCCTCATAGGGATAAACCAAGGGAGCTCACTCAACCTCTTCTAGTCCAACCATCTCTAACCCAAGTGACTCTCAAAATAATCTCACCTCGCATCTTCTAGTCCCAAATTGTGGCCGCCATCATGTTCTACATAGAAAAATACTCGAGATAGGCTACTCATGGGCCTGAATCTGATCTCCAAAGGAGGAGATACGTAGGGTGGAAACTCCTCCAAGTGGAGACTAAACGGCGTGTAAGGGGTCTACATGGCGTGTGACTCCACCTGAACACTTGATCACGTCCTCTTCCCACATGACTTGGATAGGCATATGAAACTACACAACATCTACTAGAGGTACATGGAATGTATCACCTCACTCGGCCCTCAGTAATTTATTTTCTTCACATGGATCGCTAGCCATGTCACCCACATGGTGTGTACCGCTAGGTACATGGTGTGTATAGTCTACATTTCTCCTTGGTTGTGTCTCTTGCTCATGTACATGTTTATCACCCCATTCTCATTTACTCTATTCATGTACTTCTACTTGGTCGTGTACCCTCACACGGATCCCCTATCCATGTCCTCATCCCACACAACAAGGGATCACGACATGACGTGCAACCCATTGTACATGACATGTAGTCACCAAAAATCATCTTCCCTGAACAAAACACACGGCATATCCTAGTGGTCTACATGCCGTATAGATGGGAAAATCCATTAGAAGTTCCCTACAAATAGTCCAAATCACCCTCATTTTCCACAAAACACACAGATCAACCCACAAGGGGTACCTAGAAAGTGTCTAAGGGGTCTAAAACCTTAAAATGATTCATAAACAAGGGGATCAGGACTTAAAACTCAAACCTCCTACATAGAGTGGAATTGTCGTAGCTTCAAGGTCGAATTAGCGCTCAGAAGATTCAGTTACATGGTTCAGGAGTGATTTTTTTCAAGATCAGAGATAAATGATGCCTCATTTCCTCAATTTGGTCCTCGGGTCATCTGTCGCTAAAGAGGGAGAGAGGGGACGGGGCTCCTACCATGTACACCAAAGGGGGAGGGGATAGGGGGTATTATTTTAATTTTATTAAAACAATATCCTACACTTAACACCCTATCTCCAACTAACCTCTATCTCGACACCTAGAACCAATAAAGTTTATGTCATGCCTAGGGTAAACACAGAGTTCTAAAGTCAACCACATTATGATAAATCTTATCTAAAACTTTTCTAGGGAGTTATTCCATTTTTTCAAAAAAACTATGCATGGATAGTAAAATATATTTAATATTTTTAATATCACCACACCAAGGCTCTTTGGTCCTTGGATTCCTGCACCGACTCAATGCCTGGCTTCGTAAATATTCTTAGGAATATTCCAAAGTCTTATAGGTTAAACTCGAGTCACTACAGTATCACATGATCTGGATAACTTCTCTAGAAGTCATTTCTTGATTAAGGTGGACTTTTCAGGATGTCATCATAAGGTTTGGATGGAAATCTTATGGGACTTTATGAGACTTGGGTGTCATGCACAGAGGGCACTATGTGACTTTCTTGACATGTCCAAGGGACATCGCATGATCTATATAGCATGTTGAGGGAGCATCACATGATTTGGAAAACGTGTCCTAGTGTTGTTGTATGATCTGGGTGGATCATGTAAAGAATATAAAGATTAGTGAATCTATATTTATGCAAGTATCCTATATTTTTAATGTATTTTATTTCAGACTTTATTGAATGTGTGCTTCAGGTTTGTCTAGAGTTAGTTTATTTTAGGTTTTGTGTGATCCATCTGACATACGGGGCCTCCTACGCATAATATAGCTGACACGCCAGAAGTCTTTTTCATGATCTATAGATTGATCATGTGAATAACCTTTGAATTTTGCATGATACTTTAGGTCATTCCCTATATTCTACTTGTCATAATACCCTTTTCATCATGTGATTGGTCTCTCCAATAAGTCCTCTCCTGTACTCCCATATGCGATCGCTCATTGATGCTTAGGTGGGATATTTTTTGTGCTTAGGGGGGATTTATAAACATCACCTACCTGGTTATAATTTTTCTTGAGTGACATGTATATTTTGGATTTTGGATGGAGTAGGTGGGGGTTTTGGTTTCACTTGCTTCACATGATTCTGTCATGGGTCATCCATGGCGTCGTCTGATGATAGTGACTATGAGAATGTTATACCATTTCCATTTTTATTAAACCTAGTCAAATCAAAGGGATTTTTACTGACTATGTGTACATGTCAAGGAGATTTTACAAGGTCAGTATTATATGTTTAGGGGTCTTCGTAAGATCAGTATTCTTGTAGAAAGGCTCTCGCATGATTGAATATGACTTTTTTGGGGTCTTTCACAAGATAAAGTTAGCTTGTCAAGGGGCCTCATGAGGACATGATGGATTTCCGAGGGGTTTTGCAATCAACAATGATTACTCAAGTTGTTTAACTCCATTTTCATGAAAATCAGTATATCTTCCCCTCGCAAGAATCTCCCAACATTTCACTTTTTATTTCCTTCCATATTTTACAAGGGCATGAGATCTTGTGCAGTCGTGTAGGTGTTATCGAAGAAAATCACACTCATTATTGGAGATGAATCATGTGACCAATAAAGGTTCTCATAATGATTCATGAGACTTATCATGGAAAAACATTATATTTTTATATGGATATGAAGTGGCAGCATAGACTCGACTGGACATGTCTGAGACCCTTCACATTATGAAGGTAACATGCTCATAGGCTCTTGTGCAACAAGGTAGACATATCTCCAAGGATTTAAGAGATCAAGGATGCATGAATGAATCATAAGAAGATCAATGAACACATCAGTTATCCCACTTCTTTGTATTTTTTCCTTTATTTTACAAGATTTTTTTATGGTTTTCAGGAACCCACTAGTTTGGAAAGTCGCATAGCATAGAGGAACTCAAATAGCATACTCTACATGATCAAAGAGTGTCTTGGATTCCTTCAAAAGAACAAGGATGTTTTTCAAATGGAACCCATGTGATCTTAAGAAGATCATGTTCTATGAATGACCCATTCACTTGACCTTCTCAAAGTAATGCGATCATGTATTATTTTGAAGGTTATGTGGTCTATGTGTTTATGGACACCTTATCTTAATTTTTTTGTGGAGAAAATAATACCCACGCTTCAGGTAAATCTTCTCTTTTAGATTTTGAAATTCTCATTTGGTAGGAGTTAAAAAATTACCCCCTCAAGATATCTATGGGGATAAGGGCTTGATTCTGAGGAAATTAAATGTCTACCTAAGTCTTTAGGGTTTCCTCCATTCAATGTTTTGGGTAATGTTTGGTCTTCTAGGAGACTGTTGGTATTTCATAGAGTTCCCTATAAATAGGATAATTGTGGGAAACTCATTCATCGGATACAAAAACTCTTCAGAGAACTTGTGTTTTTCCTCCATCGTGTGATCCCATTGTAAGATCTTCCATGAGAACCAATCATGAGACTTGTCTGCAAGACTATTCTGTGAGAACCTATTTCACAAGATTTTCTTTGTTCCTGCACTTTCTCAAATCAATAATGAATCAAATCTTGGTAATTACTTGAGCCTTGGACTAATTCCTTGGATGTATTATAGGTTTATCATGATCCTCTAGTTTAGTTTCATGACCACTCCACTATTATTTAGTTCATGTGATCATGTCAGAGTCATGCGATCGTGAGTCTTTTGAAGGTTCATGTGGTCGTTATATGTCCTATAGGTTATGCAGTCCATGAGGTCCATGGTTCATTCAGTTCTTAAGACCTATATCAAGTCATGCGATCTTGAATTCCTTTATGGTTCATGAAAATCGCATGATGCTACCGGTTATACATCTCTTTTTATGATATTTTGTTTTTATTTTTCTAACACATGTCACTTACTTTTGTTTAGGTGGATTACAACTCTCGTGAATCTTCTATTGTAGCTATCCAGAGGGATCTTATTGTTAAGAACTATAACACCAACCCTCAAAATCATGTGTATTCTGACAATGAGGCTTTGAATGGGATTTTATCATCTGAACTTAAAAGATATCCTTTATCACACCATCTTCCTCTATATAGATTTGGCATGCTGGATGACATTGTCATCCCTTCTTCTATCTATAATATTCCATCTTTATGAGTGTATACTTCCCTTTATTGTATTCAGATGATGGTTTTTATGGTTGGACAAATGGTTTTAGCACAGTCTTAGGGGTTTTCCTATATATTGGAAAACTCACCTTTGGGTCCAGACAATTGTGATTTTTCTCACCAACCCATTGATCAAAGATACCTGAGCATATTTGTATCTTCTTTGAAAAATACAAGTGGTGTTTGGAGCTCAAAATGATATTTTCACCCTGGTGGAAATTTTTTTGATGAATGGGCATGGCCCTTCAGGGTTAGACAGAGTTGTTATGAATTCTCTGACTAGCTACACTCTATTTATATTTATGAGGCTATATGGGTTTCTCAATTCATCATATATCTTTAGTCAGATCTTCCCAATGAACTGATTAGTCATTGGTTCCTAGTTAAAAATTCATTACATTTGTCCCATGGTGAAGTAGGAATAAAACTTTCAGATATCTACCAACTGGGTGGGATACCCCCCCCCCCTTTAAGGAAATGTATGATGAGTTCCTTCCTACTACATACACCTTGTATGACCCCTCATAGACTCTAGTTTTATAAAGGTATATTATCAACATTGTGAAATACAATTTAAGGAAGTAGGTTAATATGCACTCACTCATATCATTTAAAGACTATATCATCATTTTACTCTATCATAGAGGAGCTCATCCAACCACTATACACCCTCACCGATGCACTTCTTGATAGGTATATGATAGTGTTGGATCATATTGGAAAATACTAAAAGATGCAGAATATACCACGTGGGGATACTAGGTGAGGTTAGAGATATCCTTGAGCCTTAGGATGGAAGGTTTCATGGCCATGTTCTAGAATGGGTGTCTTTTCCCAGTCGGGGATGTGTTCTCAGGAACCTGAGTTAGTATGCTGGTGATAGAATCTCAGATAGATGTGGTTCAACCTCTCAATATAGTTATACCAACCCTAGTATGACTTTATCAGCTTCAAGGCCATATTCAATAGGGAAACATCCCTTAGAGAATCAGTGGTCCTTTATGGTTTTATTTGGCCGGATAGGGGAGCACTTCTACTTCTATAGATACCATAATACTACTAGGATCCTTGGTTTTTTATTTCTCTCCATGCTTTTAGATATCTCTAGGGTTGAGGTGATGTATTTAGGCCTTTATGAGTTCACCGACATGTTGATCCGATATGATTTATTCAATTTCATACCTTATCCTTCACCGACTGGGACAGTTATTGATAATGGTAGTGTCTCTCTTGATGAATGATCATAAAATATATCCCTTCAAGATGGGGTTATCATGGATTGTATGGAAAAATATAATCATTTGTGAGTCATATACCAATTACCTATTTACTTTCCAATTCGGCTTCATCCAAAGGGTTTCTCCTCTCCCCTCAGCTGGAATCTGGGGAGAGTGACATCCTAGGATTATCCTCAAATTTTGACTTATACTAGAACATGAGGATAACAATTATGAGATTATCCTTCCTCATGTGGGAATACTTTTCTTAATATCTCTTTATTATGCCTAGTATTGGGTGGAAGTCTACCCAGGTGGTGTTCTAAACAGACTATTTCATCAACTGGATAAACCATGTGCCTCACCGAACCCTTTGTTTGTAGAAAAAATGAAGGTGATTCAAGATTTGAGAGAGTCTTCAAGGAATTTTCCCCATCCTAATAATGACCATCACATTAGTGAGGATTTTTTTGAGGAATTTAGTCCTTTAATATGAGAAATGGATGGTGCATCTTTTGATAGAATAGTATATAGGGCTTCCTCTCTTACTTCTTCATCATCCCAACCAATTATTCCCTCTTTTAACATATTTACTCTAGCAATTGCAGAGTATCATACATGGAATAGGCTAATATAGAATTAGATTAACTATTTGATCACTATGATTCCCCTAGAAACATTTTTTTGATCAATAATAAAATCTTCAATGTCTCTTTCATAATTTGGGGGTGGGTGGATTTGACCACCATCCATTATTTGAAATCTTACAACAAATCATCCTAACACAGCAAGAGTTGTCTACTAGTGAGAGTTTCTTGCATGATTTATATGGTAATCCCCTAGTTTAACTAATGGGGGGAGCTTTAGAGTCATTGTAATAGGTCCATCATATCATATTTCAGCTATATACCCAAATGGATGTCTAGGAAACACAGATAGTAAGACATGAGGAGATCATAGTTTGTTCAATGTTTTGTCTTTTGGAATCATAATCCTTGTTAGTAACTAATCAGAAAATATTTTGGGATATTTACACTCTCATTGAGACCCTTCGCCCTTGGGTAGTAGTAGAAGAAGCGGGGTGGGTGACACTTCATCTCTCAATCAATGCTTCTTATCAAACTCTTACTGACTTGGCTATATTAGATAATAAAATATTATTATAGTTTGATCATTAGTATATATATCTTTTGATTGAATCTTTAGAGACTCTTTGAAATGTAGAGATCCCTCCTTTTTCATTCTATTAATGAATATATCTTTTGAAATTTCTATACCTTTTTCCAGCTTTCTTTTATTCATGATGTTCATGATTGATCTGATGTTGTGTAGACCATAAATGATACCCATCCTTTTTATAATATCAAGTAAATTTTAATATCTATGTTTGAATGTTTAAATCATAATAAACTTTTATCAAGAAATGATCATGAATTCCCACCAACATGAGATTTCTCATTGATGTATATACTCTAGTTATCTTGAGATTACTTGGTTCAAAAAATAATAATTTAGGTGAAATATATGTCCTGGAAAGAGGATCCTCTATCCTTGGCTAAAGTTAGTGGACTTAGTGAGCATAGATTTATTTTTTATAAGGTAATATGGTGGACCCTACAAGTTGTGTACCTTTTTATTAATATTTCCCTAATTTTTTCCTAAACTTTATATTTAGGAAGACTAAGTGGGAATGGACTCGACTTTTGTTCAAGACAACATCTTATAAGTTTTTGGTCTGGCACATTTTTTTACATCTTCCAATCTTTCAAACCAAATCATTGTTGTGATATAGTTTAGGGTATTTTAGCTTGGACCTTATATTATTTTTTAGGTTCTTTTAGCCTTTACCTTAAATTTTTATAGTTTCGGTTCTTTTAGCTTAGACCTTCTATTACTTTATCTTAGGGTCTTTTAGCTCGAGCCTTATTTTGTTATAGTTTAAGGTCTTTTAGCTCAGACCTTGAGATTCCGTGCAATTTAAATTCTTGTTTTTATGACTTGATTGATGAATATGGAATGGGTCAGATATTCCATGGATAACCCAAAACACCCTAAGGTGTTGAGTTCCATTGTGGTGTTTCTAGGGCTCATGAGGATTGGAGTTTCTTTTCTGTAAGGAGGAGATACCTCTGGTTGGTAGGTCATATCCCTTATGAATTACTAGCATGGTTAAATAGAGGTGTTTCCACTCTTTTACAAGGGTCATGAAAGATTTTGGAGGTGATATTGGTAGTTGGAAAAATATTTGGGAAGATAAATCCATCAAGATAGTTGAGATATGGGTTGTGTAAATAATGTGTCTAGGATCTTGAATCGATGAATCACGGAATGAGGTATACATACTAGGGATGAACCAAAACACCTTAAGGTGTTGAGTTCTACTTTGGTGTCACTGAGGCTCAGGAGGATTAGAGTTCCTTTCCTATAAGGAGAAGATTACTCTAATTGGTAGGTCAAATCCCTTACGCATGATTCCATAGAGATTACATGAATGGACAAGAAAATTTGATCCCCACTCTTTTGTGAGGGACATGAAAGGTTTGATAAGACTTAAAAATATATAATATGAAGTGGGGTAGAGAGAAGAGTACAATATAGTAAGGGTTCTAGAACCCTAGGGAAGTTTATCTTTTTGGTTGGAAGGCTTGGTCCCTATGCCAAGTGGTTTCAAGTCACCTGGTGTGGTCCATAAAAAGGTTCAGGAATGGAGTGTCTCATTAATTCATTGAGAAAGGGTATAATACACAGTGATGTAACATCAAGGATATCAAATCTTCTTGAATAGTTTGGTTACGGTGATTGTAAATCATGGTTCAAAGTACTTGGGTCATGAGGAATGATATGAGACAATCGGTCTAAGAATAATCCAGAACACTCTTAGGTTCAGAGTTCTTCCATAATGATGTCAGGCTCACAAGGATCAAAAATCCATTTTTTCAAGACAATGAAACATTTGTTTGACAACCATAGGTACATATACAGGAGCCATATGCATACATTCATACTCATAAAAAGGCTCCCTTGAAGTTGAGTATTCTTTTCCAGGTGATATGGAAGGTTTACAGTGATCTGAGGTTCTCAAATAATGAAGTGAAATTTATGGAAAACATTATATTCAATAATGGGTTAAGCACCCTAAAGGTTTTATCTCCACCTAATGAACATGTTATCACAGCTAGGGGATGTGAAAAATAATTACTCTAAATTTTTCCTAGCCCATGGAGTCCAGTTAGCATGGATCAACTTTTACTAGGAATCCAAAGTAGGCCCTATGAGCTTTTATACCTCATTTATTTATGCCCTATTTTTTTGTATAAACTATGGAGATTAATAGTTTATCAACTGAATACTCAGTTTTTCTCAAGAATCTCTTTGCGGGTTTTCAACCTGATAAGTTTTGTGTATCTTTCACTAAAATTTTAGGGTCATGTGATTTGCAGCATTAGAGGATAATAGTTTAAGGTCATATAACTTTGACCAAATTTCAGGTAGTTTAAAGTCATGATTCACATGTACATAATATGAGGGGAATGTTACACAAGAGCATATTTAAGATACTCAGAGTCAAGAGTACTCCAAAATACGTCTGAGTGGGAGATGAAAATTTTGTAAATCATGGCTAAATCTTATTAGTTCATGAGTAATGATATGATAAAATCATATTTGGGATGACCCAAGACACCCTCAGGTTTTGAGTTTTGTTGGGTCACGTTAGGATCACAAGGATCTAAAATACCTTTCTATAAGGCCAAGATATCATTGGTTGGTAGTTCTAAGACCTTTATGTTTCGATAACATGGTCAAATATAGCGATCAATTTTCCTTTCCAAGTTCCATGAAAGGCTTGTTGAAACCTAAGGTACTCAAGACACAAAGGGTAATTTATAGGCTGAGATTCCTAAAAGAGGATGAGAGCACCCCATACTCTGGTTGAATGAGGTTAGGCTCTTATGATCCTTTGATAAGGGATGATAATGGGTGATGTCCTTCA
The DNA here is from genome assembly GCA_963277665.1 of Viscum album. NCBI lineage: Eukaryota > Viridiplantae > Streptophyta > Magnoliopsida > Santalales > Viscaceae > Viscum > Viscum album. The sequence continues at coordinate 1,887,953,703 of OY728125.1, read as the reverse complement.
CATTTTAACATCATGTTGTGGGGATGTATTCTTTATGCAATTTTAATGTAATTCCATCTGGGCACCTTCCATGTAGTTTAACGTCATGCAGTAAGGGAATATTCCTTTCCTTACAGTTTAACATCATTCAGTAAGGTCATTCACTGCATAGGTCTATCCCATATATATTTAGGGGTTTATATTTATCATTTATGTGTTATGTATAAAGTTTGGATATGATATCTAGGCATCACTATGTATCATGTGATGTCAGGAATCAAGCCACATATAGTTCTTGTATGAAAACTCCCTATGCATGTCTAACCCATACGCAGGGAGGGAGAATTTTTATGTTTAACTATTGTAGATGGACCCAGCATTAGATATATAGGCATCACTATATATACTATGATGGAAGGAATCAATCCACACATATTTCTTAAATGGTAAACTCTCTACATAGGTCTACCCCATATGCAGAGGGGATATTGTTCCTGCTGACTATTATTACTTGACCCGAGATTAGAGATTTGGGAATCACTATGTGTCTTCTGATGATAGGCATCAAGTCACATGTAGTTCTTGAGAAACCATGTAGTTTAACATCATGTGTAAAGGGTGTGATCTACCCAATGTGAAAAGGGAATATTTCCTCTCAATTTGAGACTTGAGATCTAGGTGTCACTATGTATCCTGTGATGAAAAGAATCAAGCTACACATAGTTCTTGAATGGAAAACTCTTTACATAGGTCTGACCCATATGTAGTGGGGGTAATTGTTCCAATTTATTGTTGTAGTTGGACCCAGGATTGGAGATATGGGCATCACTACGTATCTTGTAATAATAGGAATCAATCCACTCGTAGTTCTTGAATGAAGGTGTGGTGGGAGACCAACACCAAGGATAGTGGTCCTCTCATGTGAATTTTATGGTAATGCATAATTTTATTTCATGAAAGGGACATCAACCATGGAGTTTAACGTCATGCGGCAAGGAATTGTGTTTCAAATTTTAAGGTCCTATATCCAAGACCATGATAACCCTGTCATGAGCTGATATGTCTCAATCAGGGGGGACGCACCTACCAAAATTCCTAATCCCACATCATCTGTTCTTGGTGTGAGAAACAAGGAATGATAAAGGTTCCTTTCATGACATGGATGCAATTAAATAATTGTAAATTTTATATCATGTGGTTTCTAGGATGATATATTGGATCTATGTGTCCTTACATATCTCATTGGAATGAGAATCAAGCCATATGTAATTATAGAAAACCCATGTAGTTTAGTGTCACGTGGAAAGGACATCAACTGTGAAATTTAACATAATGTGGTAGGGATGATGGTGAATTTATATGAAAGAAGAAAAATATTTTGGTTGGGCCCAAGAATGGAGGTTTGGGTGTCACTAAATATCCTGCGATGGTAGGAATTAGACTACAAGTAATTCTTAGGAATCATGTAGTTTAGTGTCATGTGGTCAGGACATCACTCATGTATTTTAACATCTTGTGGTAAGGTTGAGGGTCACCTAACATTGAAAAAATGAATATTTTATTTAGGCACAATAATGGAGTTCTGAGTGTCACTACATATCCTATGATGGTAGGAATCAATTTACATATAGTTCTTAGATGATGAGATTCCCTATGTGGATTTGGATCTCACACAGGGACAGGGGAAGTTCATTTTTTTCTTTCACACAAATATTACTCATAAATGGTTAATATTCAATGAGATGGTGCTTTCTGTTCATTTTAATATCATAAAATAAGGATACCTCCCATTTAGTTTAATGTTATACGGCCAGGATGTGTTTTGTATAGTCTAACATCATGTGGTTAGGAAAGGTTTGTCCAATTCAACATCATGAGACTAGGATGAATATATTGCGGCATGATGGTAGCTACAAAAATTAGTTATTGAGAAACCTCACATTGGTTGGGGCAGGACTCATTCCCCATACGTTGTGACCATTGAATAAGCTTCCTTGTGATAGACCTTATGTATGATATAAGGCCCTTCTCATTTGGGTTCCATCTTTAGAGGTTTCTTTCCTAGTATAATTGGGGTTCTAAGAATCAATACCAATTCTCCTTGAAGTAATGAATATAGGTGAACCTTTTTATTGAAGGATTGTGTGATTTGTTTCTCGTGGACTTCAAGGTTGTTCAATGTATGAAAACTATTCTCATCGAACCAATCCAATTAATACAACCACTTTTTCGATTTCTCATCATCCAAGAGTTGTACACATATATCTATTTGAAGAAATGTAAATTGCACTTCTATGGGTAACACTAACTTGGTTTCATACTCCAGTGAATTTGGAGTTTCTTGCATAGAAGTGCATGTGGTAGTTTGGTAGGCCCATAAATCATGGAGGAGCTTTTCTGGCCCAGAATTTTTGTCGTTATTCACCATCTTATGAAGTATATTTGATAGAGTCTTATTAGAGGCCTCTATTTGTCTATTTTCCAATGTGTGATAGAGGGGTGAGTGATTAGACTCAATGTTGTACTCAAGGTACAATTTCTTAAACTCTATAGAATATAATTTAGAGTTATTGTCTTTCAATATCGTGTGAGGGAATCTAAACCTGGTGAAGATATTATACTTCAAAAAGTTTATTATATTATGAATCCCAGCGTCCTTAAGGGGTATTTCCTCATCCCATTTGGAAAATAATTTGGTATTAGTAAGGATGTACATAAACTACTTAGCTATCTCTGGGGGATATGGCCCCACATCATCCATTCCCTACATAGAAAACATCCAAGAATATTTAGCTATATATATCAATTTTGTGGGTTGATGGATGAAGTTTTCAAGAATCTTTAATGCGTGAAATTTCTTGGTGAATTACACACATTCTTGTATCATGGTTTTCCAGTAGTAACTTAGCCTCCTGATTTGGTGGGCGATCCTGGTCCCAGATTGATGAGTGCTGCTGAAGCCTGCATGTAATTCTTCCATGATGGTGGGAATATCTCTTTATGTTATGAATATGAGGAGGATTATATCAAATCCTTTCTTTTAGAGGTATTTTTTCTCATTTGGATCATTCTGTAGTGTAAAGTTTTCTACTTAGAACTGAATATTTTTCTTTTCAGCTCGGTCTATTAGGAGGATCCCATTTTGAGATAATCAATTATGGGATCCATCTATCCAAGGGTGGATATTTGTTCATCACACTCTAGTTTGGTGTTGACCTGATTTATTTCTTCCATGTCATAGACGACAATCAATGATACCATCCTTTGATGCGTGATACGGAATATTACTTTCTCTTGATTAGGGTCAGTCAGGACTATGGATTTATTATCCAATGCATCAGCATGATAATTCTGTGATAGGGGGAAATGATGTGATGTGGGATAAAAATGGAACTCCTCCATTATTCCTTTGACATAGAAAATTATAGAGGCTAGTTCTTCCTTTTTTATAGAATATTAACCACTGATCTACTTTATCACTAGCACTAAATCCCCTTTCTGTTTAGGTAGGCTATTTGAGACTGTAGGGCTAGCTCCAAGCCAGTGATAAGGGCTTGGTATTCATCCTCATTATTTATGAATGTCTTGGATAGTGATAAATATTAGGGAAATATTTATTTGTCTAGAGAAACAAACATAATACCTAGACTGACCCGGTTGAGTTTAATATTTTCTAGTCTCTTTCCAATTGGACTTCAGGAAGCACTATAAAAATATATCTCCCATGTATGGGGGGTATCATGGTCATATAAAACCTCCTCATCTAGAAGTTTTGTGTCCAGTGGTGTACTTTACAGGGTGTGATGTGCCACAATAAAATCAACCAGGTCCTTCCCTTTCACTAACTTATGTGATACGAACTAAATGTCATACTGTTATATAATGACATCCCATTGGGCCAAGTGCTTGGTCAACATAGGATGGATGATGATGTAATTGAGTGGTTCAATGTGAGATACCAAGTGGAATTTGTGGTGATTCAAGTAGTTCCTCATATTTTTCACTATAAAGATGAGTGTGTGGTAGTTCTTCTTGACATCAGAATATCAGGTCTCAATACCTAGCATCATTTGATTATAGTAGTGGATATTGTTCTCATTCACTGCATCTTTTTTATATGTGAGGATATCACCAAATTATCATTCCATGGTGGATACGTATAAGATTATTGTATTTCGTTCCATGGGCGACATCAGGACTAGTTGGTGAAATAGGTACTACTTAATACTCTCAAAGGATTCTTAGTAGTTCTCATCTCATTTATAGGTGATTCCCTTCTTCATTAAATTGGTAAAGGGGAGATATTTTTTGGCTAGGTTGGATATGAAATGTTGAATATAAGTGAGGTTATCTTGGATACCCATTAGTTATTTGAAATTATATGGGGGTGATATTTATAGGATTGCGCTGGTCTTTTTAGGTTTGACCTCAATATCGTGGTGGCATACCACAAAGTTAAGGAAATTTCCAGATGTTACCCTGAAATTCCATTTTAGTGGATTCATCTTTAGACTATATTGCTGCAACTTTTAGAAAACTATTTTAATATCTGTGAAGTGATAACATCACTGTTGAGATTTGACCACCAGGTCATCAACATAACATTTTACTATTCATACTAATAATGACTTAAAGATGTGATTCATGGTGCATTGATAATTGGAACTAATTTTTATTAATACAAAGGGCATTACCTGATAGTAGAAGATCCCCTGAGGTGCTCTAAAGGTAGTGGATTACTCATATTTAGGGGTTATCTTTATATGATTATACCTCGAGTGCCCATCCATAAAGGAAAGGGCTTAGAATCCAATAGTTGAATTGGTCAAGTGTTCTATGATTGGGAATCTGAATTCTTCCTTTATTCAGTGTCAATTAATGTCTCTAAAATTAATGTATACCATAGTCTTCCTATTCTTTTTCTTGACAGGGATAATATTATCAAGACATATTAGGTATTTTACTTTCTTTAAAAAATTGTATTTTATCAATTTGTCAACTTCTGACGATAAATTAGTGGCATGAGAGGGGTGCATCCTCCTACATTCTTTCTTGAAACCTCTATGGTCATCAGGTAAGCTGAGATGGTACATAGCCATGTCTAGATTTTATCCAGTAATTTCTTTATAATTCCAAGAAAAAACATATCGATGTTGCTTTAGAAATGAAATAAACATCTCTTGATCCTAGAGAGGCATGTTATCACTAATTAGTAAAGGACACTGATCTTCTTTAGTTCCTAGATTTACCTGCCTTAGAACATCAATGGTGTTTGAGATTCCCTGCTTAAATGTGGGAGGGGAATTCCAAAGTTCAACCACTTATTCTTCCACCTCTGGTGTCATGCTCTTCTTCTTCCACCTTTGAATCTATAAAGTAATTTTTAGATGAAGAAGGAAATATGAGGGAATCCTTTTCAGTTTCAGAACAAGAGAGCCCATGGGAAGATGCGTTGTCACCCCTTACCAGTAGATTCATTTCAAAGAGATTTTGGAGCCAGTTTTCTTTTACACTATCACTAGGGACATACGGGGATTAGAAATCTAGGATCAGATCTGTTGCCTCAATTAGATTAATGGGTAACACATAATCATTATCAAGCATACTTGAGGTATTTACAGGTTCAATCCACAAGAAATTGGGGGATGAAACATATATATTTTCATCTACCATGGGTTGTTTGACTTCCCTTTTATAGAAACATGCCTTATCATATATGAATTCCCAAGATTCAAAGTGGGCATTATCACCATATAGTATGTTTCCCTTTCCATCAATTGGGTATTTCAAACACTAATGGAATGTTGAAGGTACTGCCATGTGGTTGTGGAGATAGGGTCTTCTGAGAAGGACATAATATGTGGTGTCTTTCTAGATAACTATAAACTCAACATTAGATGTGATATCCCCAAACTGAGCTTTGAGATTGGTGTTCCCACTAAGTATTTTCTCATGCTTATCATACCCTTGAATGGTCGGCTTTAAGGGAGATAAATCTCCCTCACTATATTAAAAATATCGAAGGGTCTGAATCAAGATGAATTTGATCTTAGAACCACTCCAAATCCTTTTTTATTATTTTATAAAAACCGCTTTAAGGGTTAGCGGTAACCGTACCTTCAAAAAAAGAAAAAACAGACCCATATTTCACAATACAATTCAAAATTCATAATTAGATCTCAACCAAACCGCGAAGATGCATGATAACCAAAACAATTCAAAATTCAAATACTGATAAGACCTAGCGCCATCACTGATGATAGCCTCGAGCCACCCGCCTACTGCATGTCATCACATCTCCTGCCGTCATCACTGCAATTCTTTCACCACCGTCATCACTGCAATTCTTTCTCCACTGATTCCATCGACATCCTATCATCATACCAGTCGCTGGAGATAACCGACCACCAGAGTCACGCCAACACCAGAGTCCATCAGCCCCAACGTAGAACACCAAAATGAAACACCACATGCCATCATATCCACAAGACAAAGATACCTGAAAACCCTACCGATCACACAAACAAATCATAGAACCTCTACTGATACCAACACACCTGACCGACCTGGAAAGGGTAGTGGATCTGGAAGTCAGAGCAAAGTGGGAGAGGTAGAACCTCCATGACGAGCAATGAGAAAACCACCACCATCAACCCACAGAAAACATCAACAACGAGCTAGCACAGCCGAAAAAATCGAGCGGAACACCATCAGAAATGCCAACAGATTACTAAATCACACATCGTCATCACCTGAAAGAAACCACGGATAATCACATCCCTAGACCATCTTATTTAACTGGATGTCAAGGCAGTAGTCGTCACCAACCGAGTCAAGACCCTGACACCGAATCGCACCCACCAACACCATCCCAAAACCACCGTCAACACCCTCATACTAATCCGAATGAGATAAGGCATAAGGGGAAGGCTAGAAAGAGTAGAGTAGGTCAAAAGGGTCAAGGGAAAGCCTCAAAACTACACACCACCACAATCCTAAACCACCGGAGATTCTTCATGTCAAACCAAGATAGAGTTTAGAAAGAAGGTTCAGATGATAAGAGCAGAGGTGGGAGAGAGCAACAACCACGAAACGCTACCGAACATACCAATAAAACAGATCCAGTTAAAGAAAGGTGGAGTGGGAGAAGAAGGAGAAGAAGGGGGAATTTGAAACATGCTTGGAAATCATCTTCAACTGTGCGCAATCTTCAAACGAGAGCAACAACAGCACTCACCAAAAAACCATTACATGTCTTCATTCAGCTCGGATCTAGATCGGCTCTCACAAATCTCAAATCCACAGATCGATAAGACTAAAATCAAGGTTTACCTTCATATTACATACAGGAGCGGCTCGGGTTTGATCAGAGATGTCTCGATAATGTCACCCCTCTTCGCCACTGAAGTCATGACCGAAACACCGACACCGGAAGTACCAAGGCGATGCCACCATGATGGAAGGGATTCATGCCAGAAGACCTCCGAATTCACTAAATCCTCTCTCGTCTATGCCGAACCGCCCACCGTAGTGACTCCCGGACGAGATTCTACTGCCTTGGATTCGCCACTCGCCAAAACCACCCCCACCGCCAGACCCTCCGTCCTCCCCTCCGTCCTCACCTCCGCCCAATGTGACCCAGCCCTTCTTGGAACCATTTTGATTCAAAGAACTATGTATTTTGACATTATCGAGTTGGCTTAAAACATATAGGGGTTGGATGTGCCTTGGGATGGCCTCTTCCTAATCATGTTTTTTGAATGAGATGGTGACATGGAATTCTAGTGGCATGGTCTCCACTCGATAAATCTTGGTTATGATGACTTCTATATCAAATTCATGTGGTCTATAGAGGCCTTCAAAAATTGGATCCCTGAGTTATTTTGAAATATGGAGTGCATCCATGATTGAGATATTGGTTGAGATAACTTCCAGCCATTTTAGGATGTCATAATTTTTTTCCATAGGTTGGCACTTCCCAAGGTAGGGTTTCTTCTTATTATGCAGTTTAGAGGATAAGGAATTTTAGGTATAGGAGCTTGGTTATTATTCATAGGTTGAGGGAGAATCTACTGATAGTGATGTAGATTTTGTTTTCCTTCCCCATTGTATGGGATGATTAGAAAATATCACCCCTGCTAGGCATTCGTGTAAGATGACTGGGCACAGATGACTGCTGGTGGGTTTTGAGACACCTCCATGTATTTTTTGGGCTTTCTAGAGTGATTTCTCATGGATATCGGCTACATATATGTCCTCTGTGGGGATGTAACAAAAATATTGGATCCAAACATGCTTGAAATTCCAACTTTATCCTCATCTCCTACGCATGTGGCCTCTGGATCCTCGATCAGGTATGTGGAACTCATATTCAAAGGTTTATTCATCATCTAATAAGGGTAATTTTAAGTGTATCACATTAACAGAACCAAATATGATATCTTCATCCAATGAGGGTTTCATTTTGTGGGGTAGTTCCTATGCTTCAGATGTTGTAGGGAAGATATCTGAAAGAGTCAGACCTTGCATTAAAGTTGGGTATGACTCTTCCTCTTCTATCTCTTCCTATGTCTAATGATTATGTATACCTCTGGGAATCAAATTTGATGTCACCCCTAGGGGATGGGATCCTTATTTTTATATGAATATATGCTCTCAAGGTGGCATGATCTTGGTCAATTGTCTATTGATTCATCCAGTTGTTGAACTTATACCTACGCCTAACCAAAACTTTTTTCCAATCACCGTGTTCTTCTTACTGAGAAATGGTTACATTGTTCAACTATGACAAGGAGTTATCCAATATCACCTGTCCATAATCAAACATTATTTGGAGGACATATTTGATGATGAAGTAATCTTGGATGTTGTGACCAAACCTTCTATGGAAAGTCTAGTAGTCAGGATAATCAGTGAAGTTGACCTGGTTTGGTTTCTTGGGTTGTGGCAGTTTGAGTATTTTATTTTTTGTGGATACAAAGAAATTACTGGGGACTTGTTAATTCTGGAAGAAGTATACTTTACTTATCGATTTCTCAAATCTTGGGAAACCTTGGTCTCTTTTTTTCTAATAAAGGGATATTTTATTGTTTTTACCATTCAATAGGAGTCATTAGTTGATTCAGGGACTTCCTAGGTCCTTGAATAAGAACTACTGATTGTTTGAGGGTAACAACAACATTTTCTACTATACTGAGCCTTTTCCCTTGTGAAGAGTGCATGATTTGGGACTTAACTCAGGTATGTTGAATGGAATTTTTCAAAATTTGTTCTATTTAGGTAAATTCATGGAATCGATCCAGATATTTCATTATGATCAGAGGTTTCTATAGCTCATCCAGTAGATTTTTAGCACAATGCTCCATCAATTTATCCTGTGATATAGGGATACTGAGTGTGTAGTTTAAAACTTTCCATCTAGATATGAATTCAAGAAACCCATAATTTTTGTTTTTCTTGTAGTTTTTTCAGGACAAAAGTTTTTGTTTTCCTCAGTGTAGAGCTAAACTCATAAAGGAATTGGCAAAGAAGGTCTTCCCATCCTACAATGGATCCTTCTGGAAGACTGTTATACCAAAACAAATGTTGGACCTATCATATTCTATACAAAACACCTCAACATGGTCACCTCTTTCTAATCTCAAAGGTCCATCATTGAACTGCATTGGGTATGAAGTGCATGAGATGTTGTTCTGGGTATCATGCACTATCAAAGGTAGAGAAGGTAGGGTTACTGAAATTGGGTGGGGGAAAAGTTTCATCCACCCATTCGGGATATAGATTTCTCTTAGGATGAATTGGTGTGTGTATCCCTTATATGGATTTCATTTGATTATCCAGGGTCTAGATGGAATTGAGAAGTTCTAGAGGTACTTCTGTTTGAGCCACCTCCCATCTATAGGGAGTAGGTGAGGTTTGATGAGGTGTCCCCATTTTCATTTCACATTGATTCTCAACTTGTGATAAGACTGAATGATTGCCCTAGAAATGGAGAGGCTTCCACCGTAATGTAGGGAAGTCATGATCATTTTTTAATTCCTCATTTATGTAGACCGGATTCCTAGATCTAGTTCTGGTCTAATGCTCAGATGCTGCTCTTTCAGATGGGTTGGCACTTTCTTGATATGTGGTAGGAGGGATATTCACCTCTTTCTGAAGACAATACATAATGGGAATGTTTCCCATGAGTATCTCCTCATTGATTTGTCTAATATTTTGAATCCCATTCTCATATTGTATCATCCATTCCTCTATGGAAGAAATTTCATCTCTTTTGGGCGGTGATTGGGATGTAGCCGCACTTTTCCCTTTATCCTTGGTAGTGTTCTACTATAAAGTTAGAAACTCAATATTCATGGGTGCCAGGTTTTGGATCTTCCTCTAGTTTTGGTTATGTGCAACTTCAGTATGTGCATCCAAATCCTCATCTCAAGGTATATTTTCTATATTTCATCCCTATGAATCTATGTATTGATCAACATTATTTGTTATGTTGATGGTGAAAACATTCACAAAGGTGTATCAAGCAATGTTACTTGTACCATTACTCCAAAAAACATTATGATTCTGTAACACTTTCATTAGCATCATTTATCAAACATGTGTCCATATTGAACTATTTTGGCTAGTGACCCCAGTAGGTTTTGATTGCCTTCATCGTATGTTCCTCCCATATCGGTATGTGAACAATCACCTTGAGGGGGTTTCCAATCATGTTTTTCAAATGGGCCCTGAATAGTAGTGGTTCATCTTGCAATAGGAGGAATAGATGGGATGTCAACCATCGATATTTACATCCCAAACTAGATAATACTGATTCCCTATGTAGTGATGAAGAAGATGAAAATACCCCCATCCCTAAGGGCTAGTGTTAGGAAAATATCCCTCATGATGGTTATTTTGGGTTGATTGTGTTTGTTGACAGGGTTTGAGGTTGTTGAAAAAGGTTGGTTTTCAAAGAATACATGAAGAGTGAGCATGGGATGTTTGATCTCATACAAGCATGAAATATTTGATATTGCATAAGAAAGAAATGTTTCAAGTGTTAAATATCAGATCTCACACAAGAGAGAAATCTCTAATTTGTAACAATAGTGAAATAACTGATTTTGTGCAAGGGTCAAATATATGATCTCACACAATCACGAAATGTATGATCTTTCAAAAGAGAAAAATGTTTGATCTCACAAAAGTGAGAATGTCAGATCTCAGGAAAGGGTGAAATGTTTGATCTCATGAAAGTGTGAATGTATAATCTCATGTAAGGAAAAAAATTACCTCATGAAATCATGAAATGTATAATATCATGTAAGGTCAAAATGTTTGATCTTGTGGAGTGAGAATGTTTGAACTAATATTACGGAGCATGGATGTCTGAACTGGTCTCTCATTGAGATCTTATGAAGCACATGATGGCAAAGTATGATTGTAAAAGGATCTCATAGAGAGATCTCAAGAAGTTCATAAAGATAATGAAAATATGGAAATAATGGAGGTATCTCGTGATCATTCAAAATCATGAGACCACATGATTGACTTTGGATCTCATGATGGGATCTCTTGAGGTGCATGATTGTATTTGGATATCGTGATGGTATCTCACGTAGTGCTCATGATTGTATTTGGATATCATGATGGATCATCAAAATAACTGGAAGACAACATCAATAACCATCTCAATATTGACCTTTAATCTTGCAATGGTATCTTGTAGAGAAAGTTATGTCATTTGTTGTGGTGGTGGAATGGATGGAAGTATAGGATTTTTAGAGTTAAGGTGGTGGAATCTCACCTAAAAATACCCAATGACCCATCCATAAGTGGTGATGAGGTTTTTCTTAAAATATTTATCTAAAGAAATGACCAATATGGAGTATCTAGAATAGATCTCATGAAGAAGTTTCATATATAGATCATGCGGAGGATTATACCTAATTGACATTGCATAAGTGTTTTTCATGATCTGAACAAAGTCTTATGAAAAGGATCATGCGTGAAAGAGTCTTGCACCAAGATCTAGTGAAAAGGAATGAAAGTTATGTGCACTAAGATCTCATGAAAATAATGAAAGTGTTATACACCAGGATATCACACAAAGTGCGAAAGTGTTATGCACAAGGATTTCATGCAAAGCATGAAAGGGTCACGCACTAAGATCCCGTGCAAGCGGTTACGTGTCAGGATCTCACATAGGGGGTCACATGAAAGGATCTCGTGCAAACCAGAAGTTTACATAGGGGGTTATGTGCTAGGGTCTTTCTCAAGGTTATCACACTATAATCTTTCACAAGGATATATGCGCCTATATTACCCTATGAACAGTATCATTTTCATATCTGAATTCATAAGAAGAAGAAGGCATAGGATTTACACCATTCAAAAATACATGAAGAAGGATTTTATTCACTACCACATACAAGGAAGTGAAAGGAAGAATTGGAATTCAGTGAAGATCTTATTATATCCAAAGTGGAGATAATTTTTGTGTCTATAGTAAAGAGAAGTTTGTTCCAGTTGTCAAGAAAGTAGGAGTGTTGGATCTAGGTATTTTTATGGAAGTGAAGGAGTATCCCATAAAGAACTTCAATAGAGCATATACTTAAAATTGAGGATGTGTTAATTATTGATAATAAAGGGACCTACATATCCATAAACTGTGTGTGAATACTTTCTAGAGAACTGATCAAAGGAAGAGAAAAAATGTGATCTTTTCCACTCATAGTGAGCCATAGAAGGAACATTGATGGAGTGACCCTTGGGAAGTAGTGATTTATCCCTAAACATTATAAAGTAAGTTAGAATAGTCATATAAGTGATCTATCCCAAAACGTGAATTTTTAGTGAGCCTTAATAGATTTGGAACATCAGAACATTTTCATTATATACTCCTTGGATGTATCCTAGTGAGGGTGAACCAAGCAAAAATCTATATGTCCTTGGGTTTTCCTTACTTATTTACATTCTATGCATCATCATTAGATAAAATTAGAAAGGATAAGAGAAATATATACACTAAAGAGAAAACAAAGTAACCCTTATAATAAATAGGTCAAGATCTAGTGGGGAAGGAAGAATTTCCAAAAGAATATCCATACCCTGTTTCACCCCCTCTAAGGGTATCTAGGTCCCTTTTGGACCAAATAATTGGTATGAAAGGATAGGTTAAATGGAATAAACTATCCTGATAAGGTTTATTCTACTATTGGAATTGAAGTTTCATTTTTTCTATTATCTCAGTGTGCCATGGTAAATGGAATAAATATAAAGAACAAGCGGAAGTCAAGTGTTATTCCTTGGTCTAGAAGTGTCTACGGAAAAAGTGTGATTTAGTTTAAGAAAACCAATAATGTACTGAATAAAGGTTTGGATGAATAAAATAGTGAAAATATATACTCACTCAATGATTCTATAGGAATGAGTGAAAAAACTGATATTCCAAGTGATGTTGAAACTAATTATGATGAAAAAACTCTAAGAAGACAAAAGGTTTAATTTCTCCATGAAACAAAGGAATTGGATCAGAAATTGGATGAAGAATTTAAATATAAAGATATTTGGATCCAAGTGTAGGAAATTGAATTCAACAAGATAAATTGATTAAATAAAAGGCTTGTTGAAGTGGCTAAAAATCTAAGAGAGAATAATGATTCCAAATATAAAGAACTATAAAAACTGAAATCTGATGACATGGAAAATAATATGTACTTAGATAAAATTCAGAATTCAAAATCCAAAAATATTTATCTTTCTACACACATGTATAAACTAGTTCAGTAGAAGAAAATTATACAATAGGAGAATTCATGTTGTAATGATTTTTTTAATCATATGAATTCTAAAATAAAGGATAAATCTAACATGATGGATAATATCTCTCGAGAATTGGAATATGAGAAGGAAAGAGGGAAGAATGTCAAAATAGAACTTAATTCTCAACTTGAATCAATGGATAAAAAGATTCAACAATTTGGAGAAAACATATAATCAATCAATAAATAAGTGGGGCAATTTAATGCCAAAGGAAACCCTAAATTGAAGGATTATTTCCACTTACTATTTTATTATCCTTAGTTATGAGATAATGAAATGAAAAGAAAATATTCTACTTCAGATGAAAAGCATGAAATTATTGTCACATCCCAAAGGCCATATAGTTTTGGAAAATCTGGTATTGGATATGATGAACCCTCTCCCATGCATAAGAGAAAGATATCCATGTATAGTTCCACAAAATGGAAAAATCATTCAAATACTAGAAACATACCTAAAATGTATTTTACAGGAATTAATGAAAACATGTTCTATTTCTATGGGATTAATAGTCATATTTCATGTTTTTTTTAAATCATTGGAATATATTTCATATTTTGAAGACATAAATATTGCTAAATCTAAGAATAAATAGAATCTTTTTGAAAATTATGAAAGAAAAGTATCTCAGAATAAATTAGTTATCAAATGCTGTTATTATGGAAGATAAGGACACATCATGAGTATGTATCAAGAAGCATGAGGGCTCAATGTCAGAAAAAGAACTCTGAATGCATCAATATCTCATCCAAAAAATGATTAAACAAGGTATTTTTTTAATGTAATATGTTTTATATGTTCTAATCATGGGAATTTGGCAATACATTGTAGAAGAAAGAAAGAAAGGATAGAAAAAGAATCCAAAATGAGATTTTAGAGACCCATTTTTTTCCCAATAAGTCTTTGGAATATTTCTACATATATTTCCAGAGACAAGCGCTAAGACGGCATGCAATTCAGAGGTCCGGTGTTCCCAAAATAAATTATACAAAGGTATTAAATGTTTTTGTACTATTCACGTAATGGAAATGAGATATCTCTTAAACGGTTGATCGGATCAGAAATATAAGACTATAGTTGGGTCTAAAATTTATTTTTTACCCTATACACACCATAAATTATGTCGGTGCAGGATTTTCAGACCCCTCGCTCGTTGGCGGTAAGTAAATGGATGAATTAATTTATTAATTCATTCATTTAATAGTTAAAAAACCAAATAACTCTTAAAAGGTAACTTGGATCGGAAATATGAGTCCATAGTTTAGTTTGGATCATGTCGTTTACCCTAGAAGGGGTAAAATATTTGTCGGCACAGGACCGCTGTGAGAAAAGTCACCCAGGGGCAAAATCGTATTTTTGGAATACTGACTTAGTGATTTTTATCACAGGAGTCTTTTCAAATAAATTTCAAACGAAGTCTTGGAATATAAATCTAATACTTCTGTTGAGTTCTAAATGGGTATTTCTTCCTAGGAACGATATAAAATGTGTGGGCGTGATGGTTTCAGATTTTGCACTAAGCGGGTTGTTCTATAAATAGAAAAACTAGAGTTTGGGATTAGGGTTAGCCTAATACCTTCTCTCTCTCTAGAATCTCTCTCCCTATGTCTCTCTCTCTCTCATTATTAATTCTTCTCTGTTCTTCACTGGATCAAGGAGCGACCTCCAACGAAACATTGGCGGATCAAAACAAGAGCGTCGTGGACGCGCCGCCAATGACGTACGACCGATTCGAGGTAGGATTCTTGTTAGTTTTAGCACATTCATTGGTTTCTTGAATTTTCATCAAATTATCTATTTAAATTTAATAATTTGAGAATCAGGATGATGGAAAAACAAACAAGGCCATCATCTGAGCCCCGTTTCTAAATCCGTTCTTAAGCGTTCTTGGGCGTTCTTCGTCTGAATTTTGGACTTGTCAATTTCTCAATGATTCGACAAGCAAGTTGCAGCACTGTGATGATTCGGACCTGAGGATCCTGAATCCACCTTTAGATTAAAAATCAGACCTTTAGAGAGGTCGCAGTGGTCCATGGAATGGACCACCAGAGCATGTCGGCTGATGGTGGTCAGTGGTAGCCAGCAGCGACAGTGAGCACAGCAGTCACGGTGTGCACAGCGGTCGCGGTGTGTCATGAAGAAGAGTGAAGGAAGGCAGGGTTGGGGCTCAGGCAACTTGCGGTGAGCTGGACCAGCCAGGAGTGCAACACTCAAGAGAGGCTCGGGTGCAGTCGGGGACCTTCGGCCGGTGTGGTCAGGTGCCTTCAGCTGGTGCGATGTAGCGGCGTCCGGCGGATGGGCGGAGTTCGGGGTTTCGACGCGGTGCAACAGACTAAAGCAGAGCTCAGAGGAGCTGGTGAGGAGGTACGTGATGATTCTAGGGGTGCAGCACGGTAGGGTGCAGCAGGTGTGGATGCACAGACGGTGGTGAGTTTGAGTGGCAGGAGCTCCTAGGAAGCTCCGGACGGTGTAAATCTCGTTGCGGTAGCTGAGGCGCTGAGCTTAGGAAGAACAGGGGAGGCAGGACCTGTGTCTCGCGAGTCTCTACACTGGCTGGAGTAGGAGGGCGACCAGACCTCGAGCTTGTTCGGTGTCGGCACGGGCCGCGGCCGGTGGGCTGCGATGACCTAGGATGGACCTGCGGTTGGGCCGCGGGCCAGCGGGCTGTACTAGGCCGGTCAGGGCGGGCTGGCCCATTAGAGGTAGGGTCTAGCAGTGGACTGGACCAGGCCATTGTTTCCCTTTGTCTTAAAAAGGAATTATCTTTTGATACAGGACTCCAAATTGTGCACCATCTGTATCCATGGGTTCGTCTCATTGAGATAAACTTTTTGAGATGTGTTTCAGAAATTTTATTTTTGTTCTTGAAGGTGGGTGACCCAGAACGTTTAAAATAGTAAAAGAAAATATTTATTATTGTTTTCATTGGGCCTAAATCCTGAATGGGATGTTCGATTGGCATGTCATTAGTGGAAGTGTGATCCTAGTATTTATGCGGACTTTCTGAGATTTTCCATTGAGTTTTCGAGTTAAAGACCAAGTGTGGGATCCATCAGGCCCGGTTCTCACATTTTATGATGAAGTGCCACTTTTTCACTCGACATATTTTTGGGGTGTTTGAGTATTCATTTATGACTATTTTTCTGAGGGTATTGCAATGACGCAATCCTACCACCTAAATTCGGGGTCGAGGTGTGGCCCCCATGAGGTGTCTTTTAGGCGTATGGTGTGTTTTTATGACTTACGCTTCATAAGTCTGTTTGGGGAAAATGAAAAGTCCACTTTGCATGTTTTTCTGCAAGGATCGCAATGGTGTGATCAGTTCGGTGGTGTGTGGCCTTTTTGCGAGCGGTAGTGATCGAGTGGCAGTGATCGAGCGTCATCTAGGCGTTGCAATGAAAATAACCTTTTTCACTAGTGGTCCATTTTGGACAAATGAATATCCAATGCTCTATGTTTTTTAGTGGGGATCACAATGACATGACCCACATGAAGTGTTTCAGGATCGATGTGTGGGTCCCATGGGGCACCATTTATGTATGACACTGGAAGATGCAACTTCTGCATCAGGAGTCCATTTCGGACGAGTGAGTAGTTGATCTTGAATTTTTTTCCTTCAAGATCACAATGGTGTGATTCGTTTGAATGTGCGGATCCCTTTTCACAATATCTTGTTAAATATAGAAACATGAAAAGAATATCAGTGGAAGAACCTTTTGATGTGTTTGAAGAGAATCCATATATTAGGTCAGCTATGACTCTTGTGAGAGTGGAGAATATGTATGAAGAGATACAGTCGATGTTCTAGGACCGTTCGAGGAGGTGTGTCAGCTAATCTATGATTCTGACCCTCTGGCTTAGCGACGAGCATCGTGCACTCGTCAGATTTGAGACTAATGTGGCGTGTACTCTGGGAGTACCTTGACCCGCCTAGTGGTACTTGTTCACCCTTTTGGTACCTTAAAATGGTTAGGTACATGTCCAGGAAATGAGGATGGGTTACACGTGGTGTGGGGCCCACACGTGTTGCGTACCACTACGAATCTTCTACCTCTCTTGTCTCTTTCTTCTGAAATCGGACTTTTTCCTGCGAGTAGCCTATCTGGAGTGTTTCTCTGCATAGGACGTGATGGTGCCCTCCGTAGTGGATTTTGAGGTATGATGCAAAAAATATCAAGTGTGATGCTTATTTTAGAAAATTCTTGATGATTATAGTGATGGAAGAGGTGTTTTCATAATCCCAAAAGAAATCCCAGTTTACCCTCCAGTGAGGCTGGGTAGTGGTGTTCATCATTCTCTTTTGGGCTTACCCTCCAGCGAAGCTGGGTAGTGGTGTTTGCTATTATCTATTAGGGCTTACCCTCCAGCATAGCTGGGCAGTGAAGATTGCCGATATCTTTCAAAAATTACCCTCATCTAGGTAGTGGTTTTCACCAATATCTTTCAAGGATTACCCTCCAATGCAGCTGGGCAGTGGCATTCACCGATATATTTTAGGGCTTACCCTTTAGTGCAGTTGGGTAGTGGCATTCGGTAGTTACTCTTTCAGGGCCTACCCTCTATCTGGGCTAGGCAGTGGGTTTGCCGATGACTTTTATAAGTATATCATCCAGCAAGGCTAGATATTAGGTTCATGACTTCGTGACATGATCTCTTGACTATGAGACATAGTGACGAGATGTGTTTGATGTGACTTTGAACTCTCAAGAAATATGGGCACTTTTCCCACCAAGACGCGTTCTCATGACCTGACCTAAAACCATACAGGTGAGATAGAACTTCCTAAAGCATATAGTATCAAGGTTCAGTGATTGATCCCCTTTGACTTCCAGTTTAGGATAGACGTGAGGGATGCTAGGCATCGATGGTGTCTTCTTCTATAACTACTGGCGAATCATTTCCTGGGCTGAGCTAGTGATATGGAGATCCCCTTACTCTTTCATTTGGAATTATTTGGTTGAGTATATATATATCATATTTTTAGTACCCACTCCTTGGGATTTGGTTACTATCCTTCCAGGAGAGGCTAATACGTGCAGGGTATGCCACATGATTTCTATGTCTAGCTTCTTGTGGTTGGACAAGTCTACTCTCTTACTGTAGGTAGCGAAGACTCGATGATAAGTTCACCTTCTCACCGTTTCTATCTCCTCATGTTTAGATGAGATTACTTCACTTATTTGTTGGGTTGATCTTTACTATTTTACTATACCTTATTCTATATACTTCTTCCCTCTTCATTACCTCACTTTCTACTCCCTTGAGCCTTTAGGGCATCCTACTGAGTATTTTTATACTCACCCCTTCTTGTGATTTTCTCTCACTCTGTGTGACCTTGCAGACGACTGACAGGTTGATCGTGAATTTAGAGGAGCATTGGGATACGGGATTCTTGGACCATGTGTGATGGTCATAGCTTGGGATACAAGATCTGGGATCTCTCTTAGATGTTTTACTTTTACACCTATTGTTGGGTTGTGGCACTTTTCTAGTTGGGGGTGTATTTTTTTCCTTTCCCTTTCAGTTTACATTTCTGTACTTGTACTGATTACAGTTCAATGCATATTTGTGGTTTATATATAGCAGTTTTGTATATTTATTTTTTTCCCTCTACACTATTTTCATTGAGTTGGTTGTGTGTTTGTGTGTACAAGTTCTCAGAAAAATGCCTCCCCGAGTTTGTTGTGCCTTCGGTGCTAGTCGTCATCCCCTGGCCTATGGAGGCGGGCTTGGGGTAGTTGTGGATCGAACCCTGGTATGGGTTGGGTCATGAAATAGATCTATAACTCTGGTAATGTATAACAAAAAATCATATATTATAATACAATAAGATAAGTTGAAAAATAGGTTTATAGCCCCAGGGGAATCACAAGGAGCTTAGTGAAAGGTGTATCAATCACCTCATTTGTTACAATCACAACAACTCTCTTGGAAATAATATGATCTAACCTAGAAGAAAAAGGGAGGATATGGTACAATTTTTATTAATAATAATATAAATTTAGTGTAAGAATCAACCCCAACAAGAAAGGGTGACATGACTCAGATAACTGATAAAAGAAAAATGAATAAATAATGCCTTTAAAAAATCACATGTCAAACCACATGGTGAGAAGGGAATGTAAGAGAAATATCCCTCCAATGGAGGAAGAAATAAGAGAATATGACAAGTGGAAATATTTCTTCTCAAAGAAATATTCATGAAACATGGTATATTGGTGGAGCATCAAAGAAGGAAATTTATACTAATGGGTTTAAACCCCAAATTGTGAAAAATTACAAGCCTATAGAATCTAAATATCAAAAGAAGACTTGGTATATGGGTAAATATTGTTTAGTAATATGTATAGAATATTTTAGGTTGGTTGGTCGGTTAGAATAAGCACAAAAATAGTACAATGCTTTGTAAGAAAGTATTAAAGGTTTTATCTATCAGGATCAACCAAAATCCTCTTCTTGAGGATTATAGAGGTACCCCTATCCTTGTAAGTTAAATATTTTTCATATCTACTGGAATTTGTGCAGGACTATAGTGGAGATATGATCCAAGGGGTGTGTGTGTTAAAATTTCATGGGTGCATTAGTTGAATGAGATACATGTAACATAATAAATCTAAACTCTTGAAATTCACATATGTTATTAGATTCAACAAGTGTTGTTACACAACAACTCTATTTCTTGAATATTTATCTAAAAATTGTATGTTATGGAATAATTAGATAACGTGATGAAGATCCTAATGTGAAACTAAATAGCTATTGACACACACACCCTGACACATACTCATGTTTTTACACAATATTATGTGCTTCTATTGTAGAATAATGGGACACACCATGAGTATGTGTTAGGAAGATCAGAAGCTCAATGACAGAGGAAGAACTCGGGCTTCATCAACATCTCAACATAGAAATGATGAAACAAGGTATTCCTTTGATCTAAAATGTTTTATATGTTCTGATTATGGGAATTTGGCAAGACAGTACAATAAGAAAAATTTAAGAAAGGAAAAGGGACTTGAAAAGAGATTCTCGACTCCAGTGGTGTATAATGAGAAATCTTGCACTGGGATACAAAGTGGTAAGTTGAATAATAGGCTTAGACCCTCAGGGGAATCACATGGAGATGAATGAAAGGTGTATCATTCACCTCCCCTATCATACTCACAAAATATCTCATAGAGAGAATGTGAACAAACCTGGATGATTAAGGGGAGATCTACTCTAGCTGTGAGAAAGAAGAATGCAGGTTCAATGAAGGACTCACCACCAGCACAAAACAGTGTAGTGACTCAGATATCTAATAAAATAAAGATAAATAAAGAATTTATTGAAAAATTCACATGTTGTGTGCCACGAAGAGAAGTGGGGTAAAGAAGAAGATCCCTGCAATGGTGGAAGAAGAAAGGAAAGATGACAAATAGAGAGATTCCTACCCAGAGAAGGAATCAAGGGAAATGGAATTCTGGTGGAACATCAAAGAAGGAAATCTGTACTAGTGGGTTTAAACCCCAAATGGTGAGAAAGTCCAGGCCTAACAAATGTACATATCAAAAAATGGCTCAGGATGTGGGTAAAGAATGCCTAGTCATATGGCCAGAACAGTTGAAGTTGCCTAGGAAGCTAGAAGAAGCGAGGATGGAGTGCGATGCTCTACAAGAAAGAATCAAAGGGTTGACCCATCAAGATCAACCAAAATTCTCATCTTGAGGATTCTAGAAGTTCCCCTATCCCTATGTATATAAATTTTGTTAACTGATGATTCAAGTGTTTCAGGTTTTAGGGAGATACGATCCAATGGGAAGTGGCATCTAAATATGCACAGTGGAAAAGTGATATGCTTTAGAGTTACCATTGACTCAAATCAGGTACCATAGTTGAAGAAGAAAGGGAGAAACAGTGAGAAATAGGAAGTGATTATGTTATTAACTTTATCTCTTGTTTACTACACCGAGTTCCAACTTGGTATTCTTAGAGATTTTGTTAATGGATCAATGTCGAGTGCCAGATTGGTATAAATGATGTAGGTGGAGAAGAATGGATATGGGTCTAATAGTGGGCCTAACACTAGGAAGTATTTCATAATATAGGGGGATAATTCAATAATAAAATCAGATGTAAGATCCATCAAAGAAATAATTGGATGACTCAGCTCAGGTGTTGTCTATCGAGGGAAGAAATACTGCAGAAGAAGAAGAAATAATCATGCATCTCATGCTCATTTATTTTGCTCTAAGAATGTGGTATCAGTTGACTGTTTTTAGGATTCCAAGAATATGCGAGAATTAATTGAAAGGAATGATTCCACTAAACAATGAAACAGTGAGAAATTTCCTGATGAATGTGATGAGGAGGAAAGAAACAAAGGGGGAGCATAAGTGACTGATGCCGATTCAGAAAATAATCAGACATGGGATATTGTTTTGAGGCTAGAATATTGTTTTGAGGCTAGTAGATAAAAATTTTATTAGGACTAAATAGGTCTTTCGCAACAAGATGAATGAAGATGGCACAGTTATCCGAAACAAAGCACGAGTAGTGTGAAAAGGATTCTCCCAAATAGAGGGAATAGATGTCAATGAGACATTTTCATTGGTTGCAAGCCTGGAGATAATCAGATTATTCTTAGCCATTGAAGTTTAATAGAAGTTAAAAGTGATCCATAAGGATATAAAATTGGAATTCTTAAATGGGGTTCTGGAGGAATAAGAGAAGGTGTTATATGGATTAAAACAAGTACCGAGAGCATGGAACCTTAATTTATCAAACCAAATATACTAAGTAGGTTTTGAGAATATTTGGAATGAAAAATTACAAGGAGATGAAGACTCTGGTTGCTACCCGGATGAAGCTATCCAAAGAAGAGGATGGAAAGGTATTTAATATCACAGAGTACAGGCAAATCATTGGAAGTATATTGTACCTAATTGCGAAAAGTCCTGACATTGTTTTTGTCACATGCTAAGAAGCGAGATATCATAGTAATCCCAAGGAAATCCACATGCTTGCAGTGAAAATAATACTTTGGTATATCAAGGGCATGGTGGATTTCGGCTTGTTGTATAATGGAAAATCTCAGACAGAGTTATTGGGATATACTGATGCAAATTGGGCCGGTTCAGCGGATGACAGGAAATCAACGTAAGGAGGTGGATTCTATCTTGGTGTCTTGTGTGTTTCTTGGCTAAGAAAGAAGTAAGATTGCATTTCATTGAGCACTAAAAAAGCTGAGTATATTAACGCCACTCAATCTTTCACATAGTTATTGTGGATAAAGAAGCAGCTTGATGATGTGGGTGTTGAAGTGAAGTATCTGATCGGAATCCAGTGTGATAACTCAAGTGCTATAAATATTAGAAAAAATCTCGTCCATCACTCCTGAACAAAGCACATTGAGATAAAGTATCATTTTATCAAGGAGAAGGTTGAGCAGGGAATCATGAAGTTGGAGTATGAGCCTATAGAGCTACAGGTTTCCGACATCCTAACAAAGGCCTTACCCAAGGAATCTTTTGAGAGGCATCAACTAGCTCTGGGAGTTTAGTCGACTCCCCACACTGGAAAAAGTGTGGTTGTGGAACCCCTAACCCCCTCTCCTTAAGGTATTCCGTGTTTTTCTCTAATGTGATAATCTGTGTTCTTTCCAATGTTGCAGACCGCAAAGAGGTGACCTTTGGGTTCATTGACAAAGGGGGAGAAATATTGACTCCTCAAGGGGGAGAAACTGTGGCTAAGGAAGGGAGAAAATGTCTTCCTAGAAGACACGGGGAGAAGTTTACAGGTAAATCAATGAGATAGGAGGAGAGTAATGAGATAGGGGGAGTAATATTTTTAAATCTGATGATGCTAGAAGTGATCGATCCAAGGGTATATATCACGACTGCTGAGGATCGTGATAAAAGCATAACAGTTGTGTTGAAATGGTGTGAGAAGGTTTCCAGCAATCACCAATTGATATCAGTGTGGTCTCAACAATTGGTATTAGTTTGTAAATTTGTATTAGTTGGGTGGAAACAGTTGGTGTCTGAAATGAAGTGATTCATTGATTATCTTTTAATTTACTCTTGTTTCTCACAATGATCATTGCTCATGTGGGCTTAGAGTATTTGGTGGGTGAATCTTTGGTCGCTATCTGAATCACAAGATGCGAATGGTGGTAAATGATGGAAGGAGTCTCAGTGAGGTATTAAAGTGTAGTAAATCATTCTGAGAAGAGTTGTCAACAAACCTAAAGGGGGAGATTGTTGGGAAAAAATCCCTCAAGGTAACATTACATCGTTTTTGGGTTGATTGTGTTTGTTGACAAAGCAGGTTTCAATGGTGATTGTAGAGTTCTAGAGATGTTGTTGACAATCAATGTTGACAAAGAACCATGACAAAGGAATGGATGATCTAGAGGTGGTATAAAAGAACAGATACAAAGTGGCGCCATTTTCTAGTGTTTGCCAAGTTTTTGGGGTCCAAAATTTGGATTTTAGTGAGCATCGTGAAAATAGTATTTCCTTTAAGATCTAATTTAAATATGGCAAAAGGAATGAATTTCACGAAGAGAGGATTCATGGATTGGATTTCGTGAAGACTAGAAGAATGATGACGGTGATACTTTGTGATTATGACGAGCTTCACGAATGACTGTGTTGAAGAGAAATGCGAGGGATCTTCACGGTGGTGATGTGAAGTAAATGACGGAATGCTCCGCGATTACAAAGAGCTCCACGATCAGAAAGTTGTCATGGTGCTTCGCGATTTTGAGAGAAGTTTGGCAGGAACTTCGGAGCTTCACAATTTGTGATGATGTGGAACTGACTTCGCGCGGAAGGTTCGAGGGTTGATGGAATCACCTATAAATAGACCTCAACCCCCTCAGGAGAACTAGAGAGGGTTTTCAAAGAAAATAATTTGCCCTCGGCTCGCGAAGGTGGTCCATGAAGGCAGTGTGCTTCATGAAAGAAGAGCTTTTCAGTGGCTAATCTAGCTTCATGAAAGTTGTGAGCTCTATGTTGGCTCAGTGAGCTTCGTGAGGCAATTCACTCTATGATGACTTGAGCTTCGTGAGAGTGCTTCGTGAGATTACTTCGCAACAAGGTAGGAGCTTTGTGAAGGCTTGTTTGAGCTTCGTGAAATTGGGAGCCTCGCGAAGTAGGGTGCTTTGTGAAGGTATTTCTAAAGGAATTGCCAAGTGTTAAGGGGAAGAGGGGTATTAATATATGGATGAAAGTTGGAATTCAATAGATCATCTATCAATAGTTGAGGATGCATGTATTTATGCAAATGAAGATACATACAGGTCTATAAACTGTGAGTGGATCCCTTCCAAGTGCAGTGAGCCAAGGAAGAGGAAGAAGGTAATCCTTTCTACTGGTAGTGAGCTAGTGAGAGAGAAATAAGGAGTGACCCTTGGTAATTAGTGAGCTAAACTTAAACATTGTAAATGCAATGATCCTAGGCATATAAGCGATCTAGCCTGAACATTATTGGTAGTGAGCTTTAGTGGATTTGGTACAGCGGCACATCGTCGTTGTATGCTCCTTGGACGTAGCCCAGTGAGGGTGAACCAAGTAAAAATCTTTGTGTCTTCCTAGTTTTTTCCCTGCATTTCATCTAAATCATAACCATCAGATAAAGATAAAAATAAGTGATCAACATAAAAACATAAGAGCAAACAAAGTGACCCTTAAAAAATATAGAGGTCAAGATCCAGTAGGGCAAGAATAATTTTGAAATAGAATATCCATACCCTGATTCACCCCCCCCATCAGGGTATCTAGGCCCTTTTAGTTCCTAAAATTTCCTACAAAGATTTTAGACTCAGTAGGCTTATAGGATCTTTCAATGACTCAATTCCAAGTGGTAATTTCACTTGCTGAATATATTTCTGTAGTATGCTGCTATACAGAAGAATATGACTCTAATATTGAAAAGTGCTAAAAGAATCAAAGTATCAATCTGAAGTTGATATATGGAGTCAAAGGTGAAATTGAATATAGTTTACATAGCCTAGTGTTATTCTGATGTCAACCTATGGTATCTATTGTGATAATCAAAAGTTCATAACCAAAGGGGGAGATTAATTTCTATTTATCTGGATTTCTGTAGAAAAAAGAATAATGTGTTCCCCTCATGATGTTGCAGATCATCCAAAATAAAAATAATGGTGATCATTGAATAAGGGGGAGTAAATTTATAATTGAATAAATACCATATTTAATTCTATGAGAAATGGGGATATTGAATTGAAGCCTATGATTGGCATTCATTTTGATAATTCAAGTGCTATAAATCATAGAGAAAATCTAGTACATCACTCAAGGACAAAGCACATTGAAATAAAATTTCACTTCATCGCGAATAATGTGGAGCATGGACTTGTGAATTTATAGTATGTTCCTATATAATTATAGGTTTCAAACATTTTTATGAAGGCCTTAACCAAAGAGGTGTTTGAGTAGCATCGACTGACTTTTGTATTTCATTCGAATCCCCACACTTGAAAAGGTATGGATGTGGGAACCTCTATCTCTAAGGTATGATGTGTTTTTCCCTAATGTGTTGATCTATGTTTTTTACCCTATGGAATCCATAAAGGAGTGACCTTTTTGGATGTTGAAAAAGGGAGAGAAGTCGTGTCTATAAAAGGGGGAGAAAATTTCTTAATCAAAAT
This sequence comes from Viscum album, assembly GCA_963277665.1. Classification (NCBI taxonomy): domain Eukaryota; kingdom Viridiplantae; phylum Streptophyta; class Magnoliopsida; order Santalales; family Viscaceae; genus Viscum; species Viscum album. The sequence continues at coordinate 1,887,927,254 of OY728125.1, read as the reverse complement.
AGGGGAGAAGTTGATAGGGGGAGCAGTGAAGTGGGAGGGTTTTAAATCTAACGATGCTAAATATGTTCAATCAAAGATTATATATCATGGAATATGGGGTTCATTATAAAATCAGTTGACTATTTTGGGAATTAAGTGATTCACTGATGAACTTTTCATGCTATACTTGTTTCTCATGCTAAGAATGGATTATGTGGGTTTAGAGTGTGCGTTTAGTAAATCTATGATCACTATCAGAATCATAAGAAGTGAATTTTTGGTAGAGGATGGAATAATATTTAACATGGTATCAAAATGTAAAGAGTTTTCAACAAACCCAAAGGGGGATATTTTTAGAAAAAAATCCCTCCTCATGGTGCTTTTGGGTTGATTCTATTTGTTAACATGGTTTGAGGTTGTTGATGAAGGATGGTTGTCAAAGAATACATGAAGAGAGAGGGTGAGATGTATAATCTTACTAAGCATGAAATATCATATATTTTTCAAGTTTGAAATGTTTGAAGCATTAAATGGCTGACCTCATGTAAGAGTGAAATGTATGATATCACGCAAGAGTGAAATGTATGATCTCACGTAAGAGAAAAACAATTGATCTTGTGAAAGTGTGAAATGTATGATCTCATGAAAGAATGAAATGTATGATCTCATGAAAGAGAGAAATGTTTGATCTTGCAAAAGCGTGAATATCAAATCTCACACAAGAGAGAAATGTTTAATCTTGTGAAAGTGTGAATGTCTGATCTCGTTAAAGGGAGAAATGTTTGATCTCCTGAAATTGTGAAATGTATAATCTCACATGAGGGGTAGATTTATGATCTTGTAGAGCATGAATGTTTGAACTAATCTTGTAGAGCGTGAATTTTTTAACCAATATCATGTTGAGATATTGAGAAGCGCATGATGAAAAATCATGATTTTCAAAGGATATCGTAGAGAGGTCTCATGAAGCGCATAAAGACAAATAAAAGATCAAAATGACTGAGGTATATCATGGTCATTCGAAATCATGAAACCACATGATTGACTTTGGATCTTATGATGGGATCTCATGAAGTGAATTATTGACTTTGGATCTGGTGATGGGATCTCATGCATCACTCATGATTGTCTTTGGATATCATTATGGATCACACAAATCACTAGAAGAAAACATTACTAACCAACACCAGATTGAATTTTGATCTCATGATGGGATCTCACAGAGCATGTGATTCCATTTTATATGTAAATAGAATGGATAGTTATCCGTAATTATAGAGTTAAGGAAGTGGACTCTTTCCTATAAATACCCAATGACCCGTCCATAAGAGGTGATGAATTTTTACTTAAAATAATTATCTGAAGTAATGTCCAAGAGGGAGTCTTGCAGAGAGATATCATGAAGGAGATTCATAAAGAGATATCATGAAGGAGCATACTCAATTGACATCACGTAAGTGTTGTGCATGATCTTAACAAAGTTTCATGAAAAGGATCTCATACAAAAGGGTATTTCTCTAGGATCTCACACAAAGTGTGAAAGTGTTATTCATTAGGATCTCGTGCAAAGTGAGAAAGTGTTACGCACCAGGATCTCACCCAAAGTGTGAAAGTGTTACACACAAGGATCTCATGTAAAGTGAAAAAGTTTCATGTGTTAGGATCTCTTGAAAGAGGTTATGCTCCAAGATCTCATGCAAGGGGTTATGTGCCAAGATATCTCATAAGGCTATTATGCACAAATATCTCACACATGGGGTTATGCACCAGGATCTCGCACAAGGTATTACGCACTAGGGTATCACACAGGGGTATCACACTAGAATCTTGGAAAAGGTGATACGCACCCACATTACCCTTTTAACAATATCATTGTAATATCTAAATTCACAAGAAGAAGAATACAAAGGATCTGAACCATTTGAAAATACTTGCAGAAGGATTTTATTCACTACCACATCCAAGGAAATGAAAGGAAGACTTGGCATTCAGTAAAGATCTAGCTAGATCCAAAGTGGAGGTAATTTCTCTATCTACATCAAAGATAATTTCATTCTAGTTGTCTAGAAAATGGGAGTGTTACATCCATGTGTTTTTATATAAGTAAAGGATCATTCTAGAAATAACTTCAACAGAGAGTCTACCTACAATTGAGGATGCATTCATTATTGATAATGAAGGGATTTAAGTGTCTATAAACAGTGTGTAAATCCTTTACAGATTAGTGATCAAAGTAAGAGGAATAAGGTGATCCTTTCCACTGGTAGTGATCCATAGAAGGAATATTGATGAATTGAACCTTGGGAAGCAGTGAGTTGTCCCTAAACATTGTAAAGGTAATGATCCTGGGCATAGAAGTGATCTAGATCAAACCTTGAATTGGCAGTGATCCCTATTAAATTTGGTACTTTAGAAAATTGTATTTGTACGTTCCTTAGAAATATCCCAGTGAGCGTGAACCAAGTAAAAACTTTTGTGTCCTTGTGAATTATTTCCTTCCTTACTTTATATGAAACATCATTAGATAAAATTAGAAAGGATAAGTGAAATATAAATAGTTTAGAGAAAATAAAGTGACCCTTATAATAAAGAGGTCAAGATCCAGTGGGGTAGGAAGAATTTCAAAAATAATATCCATACCCTAATTCACCCCCACCCCACCCCTCTTAGGGTTTCTAGGTCCCTTTAGGACCTAACAGTTAGGTTCTATTTGGGGCCACAATTAGCATTGGTTTATCCTTTTTCTTTTAATCCTAACCCCAACTCATGATATTGCTGAATAAACCACCCCTGATCGAGCAAAAGAACCCACCTATATAAGAAAACAGTTCTTATTTTAGTAATAATATAAAGAAATAAATTAACATAAAGTGTTAATTTTACTAAAATTGATGTTAATTTTACTGAAATTAATGTCAATTTTAAATAAAAAGACACACTTGGAGTCATACCGATCACACCATGCATTGGATTGAGGTGTGTATAATTAAAACACATCTCAAATGAATTTTGGATCATTTTCATGAAGTATCAAAATAATATGAATGTGTTTGATCAGTTTTGAGTATATCAGTTTTATTTTTTCCTAAAATGTCATTTTAAACTAGAAACACACACTTTTGACTCATTTCATTCACATCGTGTATCATTTTGATGTGAAACAAATTCATAAATTTCAAAAATTACTTATGAATACTTTTCCTATATTATTAATAAAATTAAATCACGTTTGATCAGTTTTTAGTGAGTGACACTTTTTGAACTAAAATGTCGATTTTAAACTGATAACGAACACTTTAAATCATACCAGGGACATCGTGTATCGGATTGAGGTGTGGAGGATTAATACATGTCAAAAATGACTTATAGATCATTTTAGTAAAGTATAAAAACAATATGAATTCATTTTCTTGGTTTTGAGTAGGTCATTTGTCCATTTTACTAAAATTGATGTCAATTTTAAATAAAAATAGGCACTTTGAGTCATACCAGTCACACCGTGGGTCAGATTGAGGTGCGGCTGATTCCTACACATATAAAATTAATTATGTATTATTTTCCTAAAGTATAAAAATAATCCAAATGTGTTTTTTTTTGTTTTGAGTACGTCATATATCTTTTTTACTAAAATGTCATTTTAAACTAGAAACACACATTTTTGACTCATTCCGATTACATCATGGATCGGTTTGATGTTAAACCAATTCCTACATTACAAAAATAAATTATGGATTATGTTCATAAATTATCAATAAAATATGAGTGTGTTTTATCATTTTTCAAGGAATGACACTTCTTGAACTAAAATATTGATTTTAAACTGATAATGGAAACTTTACGTCATATCGGGAACATCATGCATCATATTGAGGTTTGGATGATTACTAAAAGTAAAAAATGACTTATGGATTATTTTCATAAATTATAAAAACAATATGAATGTGTTTTCTCAGTTTTGAGTAGGTTAGTTGTCCATTTTACTAAAATTGATTCCAATTTTAAATAAAAATACACACTTTGAGTCATACTGGTGACACCATGGGTTGGATTAAGGTGCGGATGATTTCTACACTTCTAAAATGACTTTTTTATCATTTTACTTAATTATCAAAAAAATATAAATGTTTTTCTCAGTTTTGAGTATGTCAGATGTCTTTTTTACTAAAATGTCATTTTAAACTAGAAACACGCACTTTTGAATCATTCTGATCACATATTGTGTCAGTTTGATGTAAAACTAATTCCTACATGTCATAAATGACTTATAAACTATTTTACTAAATTATCAAGAAAATATGAGTATTTTTATCAGTTTTCATTTACTAACACTTTTTGAACTAAAATATTGATTTTAAACTGATAACAGACGCATTGAGTTATATCAAGAATTTCATGTATTGGATTGAGGTGTATCTGATTCCTAAACATCACAAATGAATTATAGATCATTTTCTTAAAGTATCAAAACAATATGAATATGTTTTCTTAGTTTTGAGTATTTCAGTTGTCTATTTTACTAAAATTAATTTCAATTTTAAATAGAAATAAGTACTTGGAATCATATAGATCAAACTGTGTGTCGGATTGAGGTGTGGGTGATTCCTACACATCCCAAATTCTCAAAAAAATCCTAATTGTCAATGTTACCATGATATCAATTGAAATTATTTTTTGAACTGTTAATACTACATGAATATATTCGAACAAACCACCCTTACTCAAAAAAAATAAGAATTAACCTATATAAGAAAACAATTATTATATGAGTAATACTAAAAAGAAATAAATTATACATCAATATGAAATAATACATGAATTATATGGAAAATTATTTTAATTTGGAAACATCAATATTACCTCTCTATAATTGAGTAGTGGAGGGAACTTGAAGTAAAGTGATAAATGTCAACATTTTAGGGGTGAAAGGTTTTGAGGGAGAAAAAGCTTGTGGAAGTTTTGGTGCAAAAAGGCATGAAATATGGATATATCACCCCAAATCAAAAAAAATAATTCACCTGTATAAGAAAAAATATCATGTGAGTAATACTAAAAAGAAATAAGTTAAACATAAATATGAAATAATACATTATTTATATGGACAATTACTTTACTGTGAAAGCATCAAGATTACCTCTGTGATTGAGCAGAGGTAGCAGCATTGCTCTTCCTATAAAGGTAGTGGAGAGAACTTGAAAGAAATTTATAAATGAAAAACTGTAGGGGTAAAAATATTTTGAGGGAGAAGAAATATATGGAACTTTTGGTGCAGAAAGGCATGAAAGATAGACAGACCACCCCAACTCGAATAAAATAACCCACCTGTATAAGAAAACAATTATTATGTGAGTAATAATAGAAAAAAATAAATTAAACATTAATATGAAACATACATTAATTCTATGGACAATGATTCTATTGTGAAAACATCAAGATTACCTCTGTGATTGAGTAGAGGCAGCTTCATTTCTCTTCCTGCAAAGGCAATAGAGGGAACTTGAAAGAAATTGATAAATGAAACGCTACTGGGGTGAAAATATTTTGAGGAAGAAGTTTGAGAAAGTTTTGGTACAGAAAGGAAGAAAAATGGACATACCACCCTAACTTGAAGAAAATAATCCACTTGTATAATAAAACAATTATTATGTGTGTAATAATAAAAAGAAATAAATTAAATATAAATATGAAACAATATATTAATTATATGTACAATGATTTTACTGTGAAAACATCAATATTACTTCTGTGATTGAGTATAGGTAGTGTCATTTCTCTTCCTACAATGACATGACAGATAGATAGGAATATTCTTAAATAAAAGAACTCTTCAAGGAATAATGAAAATTAAATCAATGTTCCATTATATATTTTTTTGGAAAAATAGAGAAAATATGTCGTAACATTTCCTTTACATCTTTCCAAAGGGTTTCCTTCATTTTAGTTTGTTCTTCCAAGGTATTGGTAACATCATCATGTATAGAAGATATTGTCTTCATGAGTAATCAAACATTTAATTTAGATTATTTTAATACAGTAGAGAATATATAATATTTTGAGAAAAAACATAGTATATTAAAAAACACTTTTACCTTCTCATTGAACTCTCTTTATTTTTTTAAATGTTTTAGGGATTTATTTCCTCTATTGAGAATCCAAATTCCCTCTTTGTAGTCCCATATAATGTATAAGACATTTTCTACATTGGGATTTACATGAAGTGATTTTTATCTCCCAATAAAAGGGTTATCCTCGATTAAATTTTCATCTAACCCTACATTTTTTTAGTCACCAATAGAACAATCAACCAATTCTTGTTTTTTGGATTAGAGACATAAAATACTTTCATTTCTTGTGATTACAATATTAATAGCTTATATTTTCCCCCTTCAACACTGAAATTCACCTTCACGAAGCCCATTTCATCAACTTTCACTATAATGATATTGTAAACCCATTTTCAATAGATAATCAGTACTTGAAATGTTGTCTAATCTAACTTGTATATCTATTCTATAATTCCAAGATATGAAATATTTTCATAAATTGGATTTCTATCCATGGAAATAGATATGTGCATCACTTTATCCATAAGTGTAACACTACTATTTTACACTACATTGCAGTCATTGTGTTCTTCTGTATAGAATGTATAACCATTGATTACAAAACCAGTGTAAGATATTACATTTTAATTTGGTTCTCTAGATATCCATTGAAGTAAGTTGGAAATTGAATTCGTATTTTCATATAACTCCTTATAAATTTTATCTAGGAACCATCCTACAAACTGTTTATTATATGTATTTTATATCCATCCTTCATCCCTTCATGGATTCAAATCTCTAATAATTTATTTTTGGGCTTCAATTTAAGGATTAAAATCTTCACTATTATGTAAAATGTAAAGTTTCGTTTTCTTCTGCTCTGTCAAGGTAATTATAACAACATCTCTTTAGGTTATCCCTTTACCCATAAGGCATTCACTGTGATGAGCCTTTGGGAGACCGATGTTGTCAACATCTGAAAGGTAATCAGTACAAAATTCAATAGATTACTCAAAAATATATCGTTCTACAATAGAACATTCTGGCCTACTTTGATTCTTGACTTACCCTTTCAAAATCTTTAAATAGTGTTCAATGGGGTGCATTCATCTGTAATGGATAGGACCACATAGTTGAACCTATCTAACCAAGTGAACCATCAAGTGGACCATTATATCAAATAATGATAGTAGGAAGAACATCTCTAATTCACATAATATGACTACAACCTCCTTATTCATGATGGGAAACATTGTCAGGTATATAAATTTACTACATATGGATTTTAAAAGGAAGTATAGTCTGGTTAATGTATGTCATAAATTTTGAGGTAGAATGCAATGGAAAGCAACAAGAATTAAATATTGCATCAAAACATGATAGTCATGTGATTTCAGTTCTCGTAACTTAAAATTAGTCGTAGACACAACATTCTTTAAATCTGATGAATACCTTTGTGGAAATTTTACACTATTAAGAAAAAGAAAAAATTATAATTTTTTCTATCTGGATAGAGTGTAAGCTATTAGAGGAAGAAAAGTATGCCTTTTACCCTTCACCGGTTCCAAATCTTCCCTTATATCTATTTCAATCAAGTCCAACCTAGCCTTGATGAAATCTTTCATTTTTTAGGAACATTTAGTAACATTCCAATAACATTATAAAATACATTTTTTCTATACGTATGACATCAAGAAAATGTCTGATATACAAACAATTCTAATATAGTAATTCAAAGAAAATTGACTGTTCTTCCAAACTTATTTTGTAATGTTTTTTGAAAATGGTTTACCGAAAATAGTGTTAATATATTTTACTTTATTATATAGTTGTTTGCCCATTACTGGAGATAGTGTTGTACCTTGTTTGATATTCCCATAAAATTATGTTATCTAGGATCAGTAGTTATGTCCTTGAGGTAAAAATTTCGGATGTCTTAAAAACACAGTTTTAGAGGAATTTTTCAACCGAACTAAGTGTGTGTTTTTTTCAAAAATGGGACACCACAACATTCCTTTAATGTTATATCCTAATAAATTTCCATTAGTGGGGAAGTAATTTATCATTCTATAAAAAATGGTATCAATGTGAATTATTCACTTCTATGAGCATCATAAATTGTAACACATGTATCCCACATCAATTTTATATCTTCGATCAATAGATCCAAATAGACATCAATATCATTACTAGGTTGCTTTTGTCCAAATATAAGTAGAGGAAACATAATGTATTTTTTCTTCATACATAACAATGGTGGAAAGTTATAATTTACCAACATGACAGGCCATATACTATAAGTACTACTCTATACACCAAAATTATTTATTCCATCTGTAGATAATGCAAGATGAAATTTTCTCAGCTCATTTCCAAATTTAGGATACTCGTATTCAATTTTATTCCACTGAGGAGAATCTGTTGGATGATGTAGGTTCCCATATTTAATTATTTCATTTGTATGCCATGTTATTTATATTGTGGTTTCCTAACATCCATATAGTATTCTAAACCATGGAATGATAGGAAATTACCATACATATTTTGAAGGAATTGATTCATTTTTCTTATTTCAATATGCATCACACTTAGGGAATTTTATAAGTGATTCATGGTCCTTGAGAAACAATATGAAATCATTTGGAAAAGTTTTAATTTTTTTAGAGATCATGCCCATTGAACGTAACATTCATTTAGCATTATATGTTCATCATGGTAGTTAATTTTATTCTAGTATCATATCATTTAGAAGATCAAGTAGTTCTGTAAATATAGTGTCACTCCATCCACTGCCATATTTCAAATTATATAACTTCAATACATATGAAAATATTGTGTATTTAGTACTACCAGTATATAGTGGTTTCTTGGCACAACTATTTAACTCCTCAGACAAATTTGGACAATCATGAAGGTCATCTTCAATTGCCATTGTCTTTTCTTCCATACGATCTCCATTATCATTTACACTGTTATTCATATCAAATGATCTATAAACTATAGTATCATCCCAATTGATGTCTACATTCATTTTTTTCCATCTTTAGCCCAAAATTTATAGCTTTGATCTATTCTGTAACAAATAAAATGTTCTTACAACTCTTTTAGACTAATTTTTCTTGAATAACAACAACTTAAACATTGACATAGGATTTGAGAAGGGTAATATGCATGCTCTCTTGCAAATTTGATAAACTCTTTAACTCCATATTCATACTCTTTTGTCAAATGATTAGAATGCATATATTTTTTATTCATATTCATCCTATTAGATTCAAAAAAGATTAATTTTTTATAATAAATAAATAAACACATAAGATATTCATTATCAAAGGTGAAAGTTATAGACAATTATACAAAGGGAAACTAAACATTTTATTGTTTAAAAAAAAACAGTATGTTGAAGAAAATGGGTGATTGAATTTAAGAAAATAATTAAGCCACTATGGAAGGTGTTATCCTATGAATTCATTAGAAGGTGAAAATTATAGACAACTCATCTCCTGGACATTTATCATTGCATTTTTTTAAACATCCTTAATCTTTTGTGGACATGCACCTATGTTTCTTGAAATACTCTAAGCAGTAGTCATACATGGTATGACAAATGATTAGAGTAGTACAAGCAACATAAAAGAGATGGGGGATTATTTTCAAGAAATAAATTGAAATAATAGATCTTTGGGAGATGAAGGTGATGAGGATGATAGTTTTCTATAAAAGAGATGTGGGGTGAGTTTCAAGTAACAAATTGTAATAATAATTGTTGTTTGACACAAATAAAGTCTTTCTTAAATCCCCTAAACAAATGAAAATATAATATAGGTAATTAAAAAGTAATAAGAAACCCAAATATGATAAATAAGAATAATAAACTCTCATTCAATCCACTAGAAGATATAAAAATATATTGATAAAAAAAATTAATAAATAAAGAGTTATTTCATATACATAGATAACAATCAGAGATTCCTAGGGGTGGAACCAATACATGTAGACCTAAAATGATGAATACCTAAAAATAATTTCTAATATATATAATTTGATAACTTCCATTCTATTTTTTGGAACAAGTGATGTAGCAACCAAATTATTCTAGGGAGGCCATCTAATACACATTGACCCATCCTTGAGATTCTAGGGTGGTCCATAAAGAAATTGGCATATAGCAATAATACACATCAATAAGATATATCACAAACAAGGGAGAAAAACACACCAACCCTTACAAAATCTATCCCATACACATTTAAACATATATATATATAACATGAAGTTTATAATACACGTAATTGAAAAAAATGTACATTTAAACATAATTTTGAATGAAAATAAATACAATCCCTTCCTAATTTGGAAATTGATAACTATAATTTGTGAATAAATAATTACCAAATCACCCTAACATTATAAGTTATGAAAACACATATAAATAGATATAAATATATATATATACATATATATATATGTATGTATGTATTTATGTATATCTTTATAAAATAAATTTAAATTGATAAATATATATATAACCCTTACAACAGAATATCACAACATAGTAAAATAAATACAACCCCATACTAATTTTGAAAATAAAGAGACATTGAAAATAAATAAATATGGTATCACCCTTACTAAGATCTATCTTAAAATAAAATAACACAATTCTAAGAAAATAAATTTTTTAAGGAAAAAACCTTACACCAGAATATTAAAATAGAATTTAAATGAATAAATTATCTTACATGAATTTCATAAAATCAACTTTTGTTGCTTCTTCATACCATCACTAGACTGAGATTGGTTTACTAAATCAATTTTCTCATTCATTTATGGTGCTTATATCCAAAACCTCCATTGTTTATACAGTGTCATAAATATTTATTTAATTGGTTTATCTACAAACCATAGGTGAATCACTAAGATTTAAAAACATAGACAATATTAATATTTAGGAGAAAGATGAGGTATAGATATAGATAATGAATCAAATTGATTCAAAACAACAATTTAAAAAGACCAAAATAGGATATCCAGATTAGTAGTGAAGCAATCAACAGATCATAAATAAATAGGAAATAAAAAAAGAAGAAAATAACTGATGACATCGTCAAAGAAAAAATCAAAAACAAAATAAAAAAAATAAAAAAAAAGACAATCAGAACCTATAAATAAAACATAATCCTGCCTAACTAGGTTGGAGAAAATCTGAGACACTTAGATCCAAATCTCAATATTTTCTTCAGAAACCCTAACTGGGAGAAAACACCAGATGATAGGCAATGTTCAAGCAACTAGAGGCAGTGGGTTTGTGTGATTTGAGTGGGTTTGTATGATTTGAGCTTTGATTCACTGAGGAGGAGTGGCAATAATGGGTGGCTTCCATAGAAAGCTTCTGATATCGTGACGGGTTCGCAACTAGTTAGGTTTTTTTAAATATATTATGACACTTTTATCAACGCTTTCAAAAAAGAGCTGATAAAAAGTATGTTTATCAGTACTTAAGTAATAAGCACTAATAAAAGGAATATTTATCAGTTCTTTTTTAGTGTTGATAAATATTGATTTTATTAGTGCTTTTTTTAGCACTGATTAAGCCTCATCTTTATCAGCGCTTATTACTTAAGCGCTGATAAATGGTTTATAATTAAAATTATAAATAAAAAATTGTAAATATATATATATAGTAAATATATTCCATATTTAAATATATTTATTATAATTTTATAGTTATTTAAATACATAATTATTTATTTATAATTATATAAATATTTTTAAAAAATAATATTTATATCTTTATATATATTTATATAATTATATATATATTTTTATTTTTATTTATTTATTTATTTATAAATATAGTATGTAAATTTATAAATATATTTTTTTGTAATTATTTTTTTACAAATATTTTTTAACATTTTTAAAGAATATCTAATTTTAAGTGCATGCATGTTAAAAATGAGTGAAATTGAATAAATTAAAAATAAGTACACTTTAATAGTATTGAAAAAAATGGATAAGTTTAATTTGGGTGTGTGCATTGTATATTAAAATGCATTAATTACATATATGTGAAATCAATATAACACATATTTGATCTATGTTAAATTTAAAAATCAAACGATATTCAATTATATGTCCATTACTCTATGAAATTAATCAGTATTTTTAATTCATATTGATTTTTAATTATAAACCATTATTCACTAAATATATGACTATTTAATGAAAGAACATAAATATTTTGTAATATATAAACCATATTTATATACATTAATATATATCCATATATTTAATATATATTATTTATAATATTATCAATAATCATCTAATTAATAAAATGTTTCATATTTTTCTCAATTTACTTATTTTTATTTTTAATTTGTTTAATTTTCATTTTTCATATCTATGTATTTAATACATATTATTTATTAGTATTTATAATTTATATATAGTATAATCAATTTATTCATTTTTATCAATAATTATTTAATTAATAAAATTTGTAATATTTTTTTAATAAACTCATTTTTGTTTTTTATTTATTTAATTATTTCATTTTATTTATTTAGACCTTTATCAATACTAAAAAATGATGATAAAGGATTAGTTTATGAGTTCTAAAAATATAGCATTGATAAAGGGTTAAATTTATGAGTGCTTTCTTTAGCACTGATAAAGATTCCATTTATCAGTGCTTTTTTCTAGCACTGATAAATATCATCACTGTTAAATGCTTATTTTGTAGTATTTTATATCTTGAATCCTCTCATAAATTAAAAATCCTAGGGGTGGAGGTGGTAGTATATATTCCCCCAACCCAGGGGTTGGGTTCGCTCCAAGAAGGTTGTTATGGTAGCTGCTATTGAGACATGTTTGATGTGTTTTAGTTGTGCTCGTGTATGAGTTGGGTGCAATGATAGCCCATGATAGGAGTCATTTTCTAAGGTAAGTTTTTGGGTTGACCGCAACTTTTTCACCCATGTTTGAAATGAGTTCTCTTTATTTTGAGGGGCCTAGTTCAAAGACCTGTTACATGTCATCTCCCTTTGTTAATGATGTTTTTGCACCATTAAAGTGGGGGAATTCCATTATAGTGACTAATTAGATCATGTGTTACCCAGTCCCCTGATTTTACTAGAGGCTATGACATTACAGGATGTTGTATCTAGTTATTTCTATTGTTCCAGTGGAGCAACAAAGTGGAATGCTTCATATATTCCCCATCCTTGAATACAGATACATGATGAGGCTTCGGTGATTAGTTGTTGAAGGTTTGTGATGCAATGGTGGAAATATTGTTGCATATTTTCACCATTCTTTTCGAGTTTTGGATCCCAGGTCATGGATATATCATTCAGTTCTAGCTGAGAATAGAGTATCTAGATGGCTTGAAGGTGGCCTTTTTTGTGTATATGGGAGATTCCTATCCTTCAATCCCTAATGGATTTCCCACATATTTTTTTATAGATAAGGCATGAAATCCTTCTCTAGCTCACTCGAGATCTCATATTCAGAAGTGGAAAGGGTCAAGAACATGGTGGGGAGGTTGTTTTTGTCTGAATCTCTCCATATGTCAATGCCATATTCCTCTTCATCAGACTTACACACCTCTATTTGGTTGGACCATAGAGGTCTTATCCCTAGGATGCCTATTGACCAGATTCTATTATTGTTGGTAGTTAATGGGGAACTATATATGATTAACCCTAATGTTTTGAGAAAATATCTATATGAAGGTTTATGAGTTTTTAGAACCTCTATATATGGAGGTTTCTGAGAAAGGTGAGGATTTCCTTATCCATGGGATATATCACCATGGGAAGGTTGACCACAGTGGATGTTAGGAGTAGAGTCCCAATGATCCATATCCACACTACCAATAGGAGGAATATCATAGTAATGATCTCTGTCTACTTTAGTTGAAGAGTCTAAGTACCCTTAGGGTGTTGTGAATGTGTCTCAAAAAACTACAAGGACACTGGCATTGAGAAAATAAGGGATATGAGCCTCATTTTGTATCGTGTCTAGAATATGTCATCCAACCTTTTGGTATTGTGCTGGAATATGTGCATGCTTTATAATGGCTGCTAGAATATATTGATAACCATTTTTTGTTATGGGGGTATGATCCCACTACGAAGAAGCTTCCAGAATATTCTAATGAAATTCTGTATCATTGGAAAGAATATGATCTTGTCTGTGGATGGTTGCCAGAATATACCAGTCAAACCTAGTTAAAGTGGAGATACGATATCAGTTCAAATATTAATTCCCCATCATAATATGTAGATGGACCTACAGAATGGGATAAGTGATATGTGGCTCCTCTTATATAGCCTTATAAGGATTCTGGTGCAATCGTTCATCAACAGAAGTAAGGATATGATCCTAGATTTTGTGAGCTATCAGAATATGTTAAGTAGATTCACTGATGGTAATATGAGCCTACCCTGAGGTGCATTCCACTCCCACCTAGTGGTCCTCAATCACAATGAGGATATGAGCCTGATCCTAAGCCTTTGGAGTATGTTTTGGGTCTTTTCCGATAGGAATATGAGCCTATACCGAGGCATGTGTCGCTCTCACTTGATGATCCCCGACCAGAATGAGGATATTATCCTGATCCTAATCCTTTGATGTATATTTCCAGTCTTTTCTAATAGGAATGTACCCATATACCAAGTTATGTTTCAATCTCACTTAATGAGCCCCAATTGGAATGGGAATATGAGCTTAGTTTGATGCCTCATGATTTACCGGAATATTACGAAAATCCTCCTGGACATGAGTAATAATGTGTTCTTACTCTGTAGAAACCACTTGTTCATGTTGATCATAGTTTTTTGTTGGCCTAGATGTAGGGATAGGGTTATGTTCATGTCCTTGTATTTGTACCAGTTCTGGAATATTCCGATGGAGTTCTTCAATTGTTTTCAGAATGTAATGGAACTTTAGAAAAGTGTGAACATGAATGTAATCCTACGCATTTTTTTCTCCACTATATAATGGATGATGTCTTCAATTAAAGTAGGGATATGATACCACTTATATCCTTCTCGGGCCACTAGAATATACTAATGGACTTCATGCATGTGGTTTGGGATATGCGCCTCTCCAATGCTTGTTGCATGAATATGCATGAAGACTTATTCTGAGTGAGAAGGGATATGATCCTACTTGATGTTTTCCATTGGAATATTCCAGAGGGATTTTTCAGAAAAATTAGGGATATGATCTCACTCCTAGTTATCTAGATATTTTGGAACCTGGTGAGTCATCCTTTTTTCACGTTCATGGGTTTCAGGGGTGACAATGTGTTGGGTGGTTCCATTAGTAGGCGCCTGAGGGGAACCGTTAGGAAGGCACTAGTGATAGTGATTCATAGGATCCCTCCTCAATGGCTTCTGAACCAGAAGGGAGTTTCAGTTGACTCCTTGATCTACCTTTATCATATGCTAAAGGAGGTAATTATCATGCTCTAGGGATAAGTTTCTAAAGTGGTTGGAAGTGGAAAGAAGAACCACAGAATTTACTAAAACTTTATTTGGATGATACAGACTCATCAGTTTCAGAATTTGAAGACCATAATAGGTAGCCTCAAGGGTCAAGATCATACCATTTTGATGGTATTATTTAACCATTATATTCTCCACCTAACATTGAATATGTCGGGTGGGTGAGGTTGTTCTGCATCCCACGGCAACTGCAGTCGTAACCAGAACAGTCATTAGATGAAGACATGATCTTGGGTTAGGGTGTTTTTTGTGAGAGAAGTATTTTTTATACATAAAGACTATAAGAAACAAGTTCACCAATCAATGCATCATTGTAGGCATGATACATGCTCAATCAGATATGCATGGGTAACACAATTATCCTTCCTTATTCTCATACCATTTATTCTACTTGTGTGTAATTTTCACAGTGAGGATGGACTTATTTTATGAGAACCCAAACTATAGAGGATCAACCAATTATTTTTATCATTTGAGAGATTCATGTTAGGTTCCCCTTTTTTTCATAGTATATGCAAAGAAAATGGCTTGACACATGGTAAACTAATCATTTTTCTATTTTAGATATTCATGTTGGGTTCACGATTTTTTCTTCTCAACAAATCTAGAATGGTTTTTTTCTCAACACTTAGTTGTGAGGGGGTTTGAATGTGCTGAAAAATTCTTCACATCAGGTTTTCTGTTTTTGTATTTAATAGAAACTCCCAATGGTTCCCACTTCTATAACTACGTATGAACCTTCTTTCCAAAGGTAGGTGGTCCTTCAGGGCTTCAAACCTAAGGATTCTTAGAAATTCATATTGGTCAAGAGTATGGGAGGTCGAGCTCATCATACACTTTTGGGGGGAATTTTTTCCTACTTTGTGACTCTCTTATATATTTAATATATGTTTTATAATATCTTCTTTATCTCAATATAGTACCGGTTACCCTAACAAAATGATCAAGTATTGAATCCTTCTGGGTGTAAAAGTGGTGCCTATTAATTAGTACATCTATTTGTATCTGAGGTTTATTGTCCATTTCCCATTAATGTATAGCCACTTATATGTTGAATCCATATAACTAGGAATTATGAAATTTACTTCCATCCAGGGAGGTGATTAATATTATGAGGATATGATTGATCTGTTATGAGGCATCCTACGTATCCTATTTACACCCAAAATAAAAACCCACATAGTTCATTGGACCATTTTAGTTTAACATCATGCATAAAGGACATATATGGGGGTACTTAATCACCAGGTATTGAGTTTGATCTCCAAGGAGGCATCCTACATATCCTGGTTATGGAAGGAATCAAGGTTTTTATAGTTTAGTCACACCATTGGGACTTTCCCTGAGGTAGATTACCTTGTATGGGGGATATCATGTCATTATAATGATCAGGACTTGCATACTAAGGTTTCCCTAGATGATGGAGATTCGTGATGAAAATGATATGATCATTATGAATCCCTAATCCCATGTGATCCATGATTGGTGTGAGAAACAAGGGATTACAAGTAATCGGTCTCACTACATATGGATCCAAGAATTATGTGTTGGGCCAACCCTTTAGATATTTAGTATAGAGCTCGAGCCTTAGGAAGGCATCCTACGTATCCTGGTTATGAAAATAATCAGATTCATCGTATTTTATTTGATTAAGGCTTACACATTGAGGTTTTCCAATCAATCCATTGGTCGATGAGTAATAATGATCATCCCATGGGAGAGGCTAGGTCCCAATGGTTTGAATATCAGAGGCATGATGGGACTTACACTAAAGTGGATGCTTATTTGAGATTGGGCCTTAGGAAGGAATCCTACTTATCCTGGTTATATCATGAATCAAAGTTCTCATAGTTTGATCTTATTGGGGCTTACACACTGATGTTTCCCTTTTGTATCCACTGGAAAAGGTCTTCATGTCCTGGGACATCTTCTTGACATGGATTGATTTTCTTCCTAACATATCTAATTGTCTGTATGACATGTCTGAGGATGTATGGACATGTCCTAGTTACTTGGAGGACAATCCTGAAGACAATCACATTATCCAATTGACTTTTCTAAAGGATGTCACATAACCTGAATGATATGTCTGGAGGGAATCATATGATAAATATTGAAATTTTTTAAGGGTATCTCATGATCTGGGTGAATTATCTAGAGTACATCATATGATTAAGGATGAATTGTCCAGAATACATTGCATGATCAAGGATAACATGTCTGGAGGGTGTCTCCTGACTTGGATGACATGTTTGGAGGGTGTCGCAAGACCTGGATGACTTGTTTGGAGGACATCTCATGATTAGGGCTAGCATGTCTGGAGGACATCATGTGATCTAGATGACTTTCCTAGGAGATATCACATAACCTGAATGAAATGTCTGGAGACCATCTCATGATTAGTTCCAACATTTCTAGAGGGTTTTTCATGACTTGGATGACTTTTTCAGAGGGTATCACATGATATGTTTGACTTGTCCTAAGGACATTGCATAATCAAGGTTGAATTGTCTGGATGACATCGTAAGGTTGGATAGTATACTTGTAGGACTTCACAAGACTTGGGTGGAATTCCCGGAGGAAATCATCCAACTTTATTGATATGTTCAAGGGACATCATGTGATCCATATATCATGTTGAGGTAACATCGCATGATTTGGGTGACATGTCCTAGTGAGGTCATATAATCTGGGTGGATTATGCGAAGCACATGAGGATCAATGAGTTTTTCTTTGTGTAAGTATCCCATATTTTTAAATTTTTTAATTACATCCTTTATTTCATGTGTTCTTCAGGTTTATACAGTGTTATTTTATTTTAGGTTTCTCATGATCTAGACGACATGCATGACCTCCTTCACATAATATAGCAGACATGCCAGAAGTCCTTCACATGATTTATAGGGTGATCATGTGAAATGACTATGTATGACGCGTAATCCTTTAGGTCATTCCCTATATTTTACCTAGTAGAAGACCTTTGTGATCGCATGATTGGTCCCTCTAAGAAGTCTACTCATGTTATCTCATATGCGATTAATATTTGATGTGTAGGTAGGTGATTTTTTATGCTGAAAGGGAGGGATTTATAGGCCTTGCCTACTTGGTTATATTCTAACTTGTGTGGATTGTATCTCATGGATTTGGGATATATTTGGTGGAGGGTTTTGGTGTTGCATGCTTCACATGATCTTGTCCTGTGTCATCCATGGTGCTTCCTAATGACAGCGACTATCAGAATGTTATACCATTTCCATTTTTATTGAATTCAATATGATCAAAGGGATTTATCCTAGCTATACGAACATGTAAATGAGATTGCACAAGGTCAAGTAAATAATTCTATGGGTATTTTTGAGATCATGATTCCTGTAGAAAGGCTCTCGCATGATTGAAGATGACTTTTCTGGGGTCTTTCGTGAGACAAAGGTAGGTTGTAAAGGGTTCTCATGAGATCATGTTAACTTGCTGAGGAGGATTTGAGAGATAAACTAAGATTATTGGGGTTTTATAAATCCATTATTATGAAAATTACCATATCTTCCCCTCATAAGAAGATCCCTTCATTTCCCATTTTATTTCCTTCTTTATTTTATAGGGGTATGAGATCTCAGGAAGTCGTGCGAGTGTTGTCAAATAAAATCACTCTCCTTTTTGGTGATGTGTTGCGTGACCAATAAAGGGTATCAAGGTGATGCAAAATCCTTTTCATGGAAAACCCTTTTATATTTTCAATGGAGCTAAGGGGGAAGCGCATAATCAACTGGACATGTCCAAGACCCTTCTCATGATGAAGGTGACATGTCGGCAGGCTCTTGCATGACAAGTTAGACATATCACTAGGGATTTGTGAGATCAAGTTTATATGATTGTATTGAAATAATATCAATGACCACATAAGGTATCCACCTTATACATATTTTTTTCATTTATTTTACAAGTGTTTTTGATGATTTTTAGGCACCCTCTGGTTTGACAAGTCACATGGAACAGAGGAACTCGTCCGGAAGTCTTTGCATTATTATTTAGTATCTTGGATGCATTCATAAGAACAGAGAGTTTTGTAAAAGGGGATCCATGTGATATCAATCGGATAATTCTCTATGAATGACCCATTCAGATGACCTTTCGAAGGTCATGTGATCACATATTATTTTGAAGGTAACATGATCTGGGTGTTTCTATACACCTTCTCTTACTTTGATTTATAAATAAAATAATACCCATGCTTTGGGTATTTCTTACCTTGTATATTTACTAGTGATCATTTAGTGGGCATCAAAAATGGTGAATTTGATTTTTATATCATAATTTTATCATCAATGTTCAATGAATTGTGAAAAAAAACATTAGGACATGGATGGTTACACATGTTGTCTAGTATCCTAGAAGTTTGTGAGGATAAAGTGGAGAAAAAATGAATTATATTATATCATTCCTACATCCTTATCACCCAGTAACTCTAGTTTTGTTTAGGTTTATAAAATGAATGGTATAAATAACACTTCAATATTTTTTTTTGAGGTTTTATAAGTTGACTAGAACTTAAAGAACATTAAATTTTTACTTCTTATTGTGAATAAAATAAAGACAAGGTGAAAGAGACAATGGAAAATATACCGCCAAAGGCACCTTCACAACATCCTTCTAAGAAACCAAATGTAAAGAGGGAGGACAACGAACATGAGACCATTTTATTCACATGTAGAAATATAAGACCATGAAAGAGAAACTAAAATGGATTGAAGTATAAGCAACCTAAGTCTTTAACTTCGTGTATATTCATCATTGTTTGTGATGTTTTTATTTTACTTCTTAGTTATTAGATATTGAATGTGTGATACACATTTTTATCAAAATAAAATAACAAATTAAGTTTAAAAACATTACAAGAAGTAAGTTTAATTCTCTAAATGGTTGAGAAAGGGTGATTCCTATAATAGTGGTGAGAAGTATGTGACTTTTAATTACCTGGTGAATTGATTCTAGTTCAACTATTTTGACTATTACCAAAAAAAATTATATAATATATCCATTAGACACAAAAAAACATAATTTCATTTTGGAATGAATGTTATTTTTGGTGATTTGTACTCAAAAAATAGTTCTATAATACTTAAACCATAAAAAATAAATGATGGATATAAAATTTAAGACTTTATAATACCTAATTGTGGCAAGTTGATTCTTGGTCAAGTAAATCCAGAAGAAAATGTTAAAGAAATACTAAGAAGGGTGTTTCGACTCTTCATGAGCTAAAACTCAGTATTTTGAAATATTACTTATTTCATTAAAATTTTACCAAGGAACCTTTTTACATTAAAGGTGATGAATCCACAAATATTCTATATATAGTTCGTCTTGACTGTTTGAACTATTCTAAATAGACGAGGTATGTGTATATACTTCATGAGATTCCTTTAAGAAATTTAATTGATGTGAAAGTGAAGTAATGAATGCTCTTGGAAAGAATATATAAGAAATGATTTAATTCTATGAGATAAATAATATCTTAACCAAGCATTCATCAATCATGAAAATGTAGAGTGCATTAATTCCTAAACTCACATTTCCATATACACATAAAATCCATGATGTGAGTAAAATGAGGATCAATGATGAGTGTAACACCCCAAAAATTTACAATATTTTTATTTTAGAATGAAAATTAATTTTGATTCTAGCTTTATTTACACTCAACACCATTTTAATTTTATGCTACACATAATCCTGGGTTAGCTTGTATTACATGCAAGACCTAGTTTTACCGCATTTTAATGGTGCACCTATTTTAAAACTAAATTTTGAAAATTTTATAAATTTTATTTGTCAAAATAAAATTAATTTTTGAATGAGTAATTTAAAAATTATCTTAGGGTTAATATTTTTTATTTTTTAGTGAAGTTTATTTTTTTAATGAATAGTGAAAAATACTACATTTTAGTTGAAATGTGCCTTTTCATTTTAATAATTATTAATGTTAAACTACATTTTAAATTGGTTTTAAAGTAAAAATAGATCAATTATACATCTATTAATCCAATTTAGGTCATTGGAACCATTTTTACATTGAATTTAGATATAAAATCTTAATGAAATTTTGAACATTTTCACTTTAAAAACCCACTTTCTCACCACATCCATAGGATTATATTTAAATTTAATTTTTCCACTTCTATGAATTGAATTTATAAAAATTGATATAAAAATTTGGAATTATAATAATATTTATATTATAGTAAGATTAATCTTTTGACTCAAAATATTAGTGAAAGTAGTTAAAATTAATTACAGTGATTAAGGTAAAAACGAGCTTACTTAATGATTAAATTTGGAATATAAGGTGTATAAATGACCCAACACTTTTAAAACACCCATTTTATGGATATATTTAGACCCTTATGACCATGGGTTCTAATTTTATCAGTTATTGGTACACATGTTCATGAAAGTGACCCATATAATAAGTAAAGTAAGGAAAAAGGCAAAAAAGGAACCTTCCTTACGTTTAACATTTATAAATCCTTGAGTTATGGAAAAAACATCATATTTTCAGTTATACATATCCTTTTAAAATATAAATGAGTTATTTTTATCATAATTATTTATCATTAATTTTTAGAGATGAATTAGTTACTTAAAATGCTTAAGAAATGCCAACGAAGTGATTATTTAGTTAATAATTAAATAAAATAAATGACATTAAAAATATTAGAAGTGAAAAAAATTGAATGAATTATTGTGTTATATTATTTTTTTAGATGGATATTTCTTTTTTAATATATTTGAAATTAATATATTTTAATTCCATCATTATATTGATATTTTTTAATTTAAATTACGTAAATAATATCAAAAGTGACATTAATGTTATTTTATAATAAATGATATTTTATTTAAAGATTTAAAATTTACTAAAAATACTATATTATTCAAAAAAAAATTAAATTTTAATAAATATAAAATATGTTCTAATAGTGTACCAATTTATCTTTTATAATGAACTTATTGACCCCTAAGTAGTAAAAACAATGTTAGCATAGTTCGGGTTAAAGTAGTGTTTTTGCGCGTTACATGCGATTCTGTTAAAATCAATTTTCAAAACACATGAGATTTTAAATTTTTAAATTAGATATAATATTTATAATTAATTAGGTATAAATTTTCTAATATGTCTCACTTTAATTTATTCTTAATGGATAAATTACATAGGTTAGAAAACTAGTCACATAAATGAAAAACCAAAATGAAAAATATAAGGAAACCTAAAGACTACGGAACAAAATTATAAACATGCACATATTTTTATGTAGTGGAGATTTTTATAGAAAATAATTTTACTATAATCCATTATTTTTCCATTTTTTAAGAACATGAGGTAATTAAGACCTCCCAATAGTGTTTACCTTTTGGTATTTACAAGAATACCACTCCTCCTCCACTATAAAAAGGCATTCACTCTTCCCCTTAATCACACCTATCAATACACTTTGTCTCATACAAAATATTCCCAACTAAGTTCCCAAAATCTCTACCCTAAAAATAAAATCTTCACTTTTGTCATAAATCCAACCAAGGAATTATTTTGGTATAAACCAAAAGGTGTTACCCAAATGAGAGGTAACATTCTTCAATGATCACTTTTGTTTCATTTACTTCTCCACCCCTTAAATTATTTTTATGTAATACTTATATAATAACCTCAGTATATTAAATATAATGAGATTTTTTTATGATAGGATTTATACCTACACTTTCACACACATCCACAAAATGGGATACGCAATCATCGTTCGTGTGTACGGCGAACTACCACCTCGTGAACTGATTCCATTTGTTCTTCCATTACCACCTTTAAAGGTTGAAATAATGATGTATTTATAGTTTATATATTATATACATGATATTTATTATATATTTATGCTTTTTTTATTTTTATATAACACATAACGTTATGATTTTCATTTTTGGGAATACGGTAACATCGTTTGTGGACATGTGGACTACCACCTCCTCAAAGTGATATGATTCGTTCACACTATACATGGAAAGTATTAAGGATTATTTTAATAAAATTATGTAACATATATTACATAAATACGATAATTTAATTATAATATAAATATATTTCATTTAATTTTTATTCTTTTAATATGATAAAAAAATGAAAGTAACATTCATGCGTACGTATGGCCTATCGTCTCCATGAACGGTGCATTTCATTTCCTATCTCCAAATTTTATGGATTATTATAAATAAATATATACCGAAATATATAAGATATTTAAATC
Organism: Viscum album; assembly: GCA_963277665.1. Lineage (NCBI taxonomy): Eukaryota > Viridiplantae > Streptophyta > Magnoliopsida > Santalales > Viscaceae > Viscum > Viscum album. Next base: position 1,887,903,425 of record OY728125.1, on the reverse strand, counting down.
ATTGATTAAAATATTTATATTATGAAATAATTATCTAATTAATAGGAACAACAAGTAACGAGTCAAAACATGCTCGAAAAACTAGGCAATTAACACCCGAAATAGTGAAAATAATGAATGATTGTTCACAAACGGGTAATAAAATATTATAATAAGTTGATATATGATATTATAAATATTATTATGGTTTTTTTATAAGTTAAAAACATTATTAAAACCATTATAAATGAGTTTAAATTATTTTTACCCAAAATAAAATGTAAGGTAATAGATTTAATCTCAATTTACATTCCATTGAGACTTATTTATTTTTATGAACCAGTTCAATTTAATGTGGTGTATATACTATCAATTTTTCATTTAATATCATGATTCAATCATAATTCATGTTATTTTAAGTTTCAATTTTAATTATATCTCCCATGAGTTTTGGCTTGAAAATTACTAAGTGGCAAAAGTTATCTTTACAATCTCATTTTATTTTGTGATTATTAACTTTCTGTTGAAACAATTGCTTTATTGTAATAATTTTTCATTGGAAATTTACTTAAATATCCACATTCATGGGTTATATATATTATTATTTCCTAAACCATGTACCATTTTTACATACAGTGTTTACTTTGACAGTTATTTCATTATCTGGAGAAATATTGATAAATATGTATTCTTTATTCAATATAGATATTTGATGAGTCCTATTGTTTATTAATTAAATATATTATTTGATATGAGGAATTATTTATACTGTAAGTGATAGGTGGGTTCTGATCTTTATATATCCCCTCGATGCATTGACAGGTTCTCATGATACAAATCAATTAGGAAAATTAAACGGGTTTATACCTATATTTGTAAACCATCTTGTGAAAGGTCTTGATGGTATAGATTTTCATGTGCCTCAGACATGAATTACAATAATTAAGCATTTCCTAAATATATATTTTATCTATTATTGTTATTATCTATGATATTTTCATTTGATAAAATCTATGGATGCATTTCATTATCAGTTTATTGATTAAATGGAATGTGTTTCAGTTATTTACCTTTCCATATTGATTATACCTTATCCAGTTGTTTAAATGAAAAGTTTGTTCAGTTGTATATATTAAAATATTTTTTATTCTTATTGATTCATGATTAATTATTTTATATTCTTACCCTTATTTATCATTTGAGCTCACCCTTATTTTTTTTCCTTTCCCCAGGATATGAAGATGAATTCTTGGAATGAGTTTCAAGGATGTAGTTTATTAATATTTGTTATGTATTATGTTTTATTTTATATTTCCAAATTTAATATGTGAATCATGTATGTAATTTGGTTTTCCAAATCTTCTAAATTGTTTGGTCCTTCAGGATTTGATTCCTTGTAATCATGCTAATGTAATAAAGTAATGCACCAGCTCTAGGCTTCTGGGATTGGGGCGCTACAATGAGTATTACATGAATACATTGATTATTAAAATGTAGAGTGTATTTATTACTAAGAACACATTTACTTATACACATCATATCCATAATATTAGTAAAATAAGTATCAAAAATGAATTTTATAAGTCATGAAAATTCCTCCATTATCTTTTCAAGATGTTATTCATAAATAGCGGTGTTAACCCATAACCATTTTCCAATTATAATGATAAATTGATATCATATAAGTTATAGTGTTAAATAAATCCATTATTTCACAAAACATGTGTTTAGTTGAATTTTTTTTTTAAGTCTAATTCAGTAAGTAAACTTTCATCAAGAAAAACACAAATTACATCTCAGTAATTATCCTAAACTTTATATAGGATATTATATAAATCCCTAATATAAAAAACTAAAGTTAACTAATAGACTATATTTCTATAAGAGGGTTCATATATTTTTTTTATAGTGAGAGAAATATTGATTTGGAAAAAATAAATTCTTAATATTTAAACATAATTGGCATAGGAACAAGCTCCAAAAGGGATCATGGAAAGTGAATGTTGCAGTGACACGTGATTTATAGGAAATATGAAACCAAAGTGATATTGTTTTATGATCACTGAATCAAGGTGATATATTATTCAATGATAATATTAATCTCCATCCTACATTGATGTATTAAATGGAAATAAGTAATGGTTGACAAGTAAAATATGAATTCAAAAAAATGGATTTCATGTACCAAAATGAGTTTAGTATTTTGGTGGTTTCTTTAATTGATGTAAATTCATTGGTGGGAATTCAGGAGAAACTATGCATGTTAGTAATAATGTGGTAAAAATAAGGATTGATTGGTTAAACCATGTATTTATACTTAAATTCATTAGAAATTTACTTTCTATAGTGACATTCTATGATCATTATATAGGCTATTGGATTTCAAAGGCCACCTTTCTTGGAAGGTTTCTGTAAGGAATAGCCAAAAAGGTTAGTGAAACTAATGAATTACAATAAGGAATTCAAGTTGTAGATATCCATTTATTTATTAATATAAGAATCATGATCATAATATATTCATTTGGAAAGAAATTATGTCAGGTGTCTATAAAAGGTTAGTGGGAGTTCCATAGTTTTCCAAGTAAAATATGTCGATAACTATAATATCCTCGATTTTTAATGATAATAAAAACCATCTCTGATATTAATTTATTATTATTTTAATATAAAAACGTAATTTATTAATAAAATCACCTAATAAATGATTGAAAGGCTTTGAGTTATGGTAAAAGAATAGTTATCACCTTGGAATATTCGATGGAATATTTATGGATCTAGGTATTGAGTTAGCATGATATTCCGAGGTCTCTTGAGCCTCAGTGCTAATAGAATAAAAATAATAAATATATTTTATCATGTATGTACTTTTTTTCAAAATAATGGAATATATCCTGAATTGTGCATCATATAAAAAATCTGAGACCACCATTAGGTCTGAGATTCAAGGTTTATTCTAGGCGTGATAAAAAATTTATGTGCATTAGTTGTTTGGTAACATTTCAGGCAAGGGTAATTTATCTAATACTTTTATTATAATTTTTTATAAAACTATTGGAATATATCTTGAATGGTGTTTCATATGAAAAATACAATACCACCATTAGGTATGGAATGTGGGTTTTACCCTAGGTGCATTATAGAATTTATGTGCATTGAGTGTTTGGTTACATCACGCATAAGGGAAACAATAATAATAATAATAATAATATTTTGGTTAAAGAAAAAATGGAAATTAATGAGTAATTCTTCTAAACATGTAAATATTTATTGGGAGGTTAGGTAATAATAGTGATATCATTACTTGTGTCACATAAATTTAATTATGTGGATAATAAAAATATGTCTACTATTATCACCATTTAATGGTGGAAATTCTATGAGATATTTAATAACAATAATAATAATTATTTTTGTTGTTGTTGTTGTTAAATTTTGAAAAATAATTTTGGTGTATATATATATATATAATGTGTGGGGGGGGGGATAAATATATATATGTATTGATACATGTGTGGGTGTATATAAGGAAGTGTGTGTATATATAATGTGTGTATATATATGGGTTATATATATATATATGTGGGTGTGTATATATATAATGAATATAAATATATATATATATATCTTTATTACTTTTAAGTTATATTTAATTAATTATTTAATATATTTAAATGAGTAATTTAAAGAAAAACATGTAAGTGGTTTTTTTTGTAGAGCATGAATTTATGAGGAGAGAAAAATTAAATGATGAATTGAATAAAATAGGTAAAAGGAATTAATATAATAGGGCTATTTGGGGTAATTTACATCACATTTTGGGTAATCCACTTTCCTCTTCACATCTTCTTCAAACTTATCACTTTAATAACTTCTTAAATACTGATCGGATTGACACGTTGTCAATGTTGTTGGGTTTGTATTAATGAGAAGAAGCTAAATCCTAATTTTTTTAATGTAATGAGGTACTCTTAATCTTATTTTTTTCACATTTTTTAAGGATAATTTAAAATAAATTATCAAAATATAATTATAAAAGGATAATTTATAATAAATTATTGGAAGATAATTATAAAAAGTTAATAATTCTTGAGGGGAAAATTTGTAACACATGCATTGGTCTAAAATGATAATTTTATATTTATATCAAAAATAGAAAGTATCATCACATGTAATATTTTATTTCTTCTAGAAATAAAATAGTTGGTCTTGGTTTTAGGATTCCTTGGCATGTAATCATATTTTGGTTGGTGTGAAAATGTGGCTCAGGTGATGACACCCTCAATAGACCTATTGTTGATGTTGATAAATTTAAGTTAGGAGGTTCCTTACCATTATGGTTCATGTATATATGATTTTTATCATGATGTGATGTTTATGTTGGATTAACTGATTCTTGAGATTAGTTTCATGTGGGTGTGTGAGTGTTCATGGGATTGCTTTATTATGGACTTGTGATTATGTGTGGCACCTAACTTTGATCTTAGTGTGCCTTAACATTTCTCACTATAACATGTATTGTTTTTGTGTTGCATATCCTATGTAATTGTGCTTTAGGGACTGAGATATTTAGGTGGATCCTTGAGTTTGGGAGTTATGTGGTTTTAACATCCTTAAATGTGGGTGTGGTTATCCCTATAGAGGTACAAGAATCAGTGTACGGTTACCCAACCTGGTGCATCACTAATATCCTTAAAGGAAGTCTTGGTTATCCTTGTAGAGGCAAAAGCATAGTGGATAACTGAATATACCAATCATGGATTTCTATGAACTTGGTCAATGGGTGATTAAAAGTATAAGATGACCAAGGATTGAAATAATGGAATGTGTAGAATTTCTGTGAAAACCACTGACTGGGTGGGGTGATCTAATGATATGGAAGAGCGTGCGAAATTCCAGTGATGGTCACTAATTGGGTGGGATGAGCTGATGACATGGTGGACCATGCATCATTCCTATGACAACCACCAACTGGGTTGGGTGAGCTATGTTACCTTAATGGAGATATGTGACTTCTTTAACATCATTTCCTGCAATTAGAAGAGGTGGGTGGGGTCGGGGTTTATGGAAGCTTGGTCAGATCATAATGACTCATCATATGTTGTGAGTTTATTAAACATTTACTTATGTCATTATATACATTGTTATATATATTATGTACTTATGGTAAGAATTCATTGGTGGTGTACTAATGAGTCTTTTACTCACACCCTACTCAAGAACTTTGGTGCACTTATAGATATTATAACAAGAGATCCAGTGAAGGGAATGGTCCCTATGGTAGATGGTTGAGAAATGGAGCATTGATTTGAAACATACTAGGATATAATCTAGAAGACCACAAATATGTTTTTATTTACTTGTCATTTATTATCTATTGATTATTATTGTTCATTTACTATTCTTCTTGATGAAATAATATAGAGTTTGTAGTCTCCCCACTTTCAAAATTAGACCCTCATTACTATTTGGAAACCTCTTGTGTATGTATGAGGTCATGTGGCACTTGGATCGGACCTGGTGGTTCGGGTCAGGATGTTATTAAATGGTATTATAGGAATAGGTTTACTAACTATTATTTTCTATTTCCATGATTTGGGATAGGATACATAAGAGTTATGATGGTTGGGACTCAAGTAGGGGAACTATGACAATGCTTGGCTAGCATTATATAGTGGAACTCTAAGTTTCCATAAAAGTTGGAATTTATATTTTTTTGTTATGGTTGATTAAAATCTCCTTGGGTTATGCACATGATGTCAATATGTGATTTATGAGACTTCACATATTTTAATGTATCATGAATAGGAATTTAGGTCCATATTCCATATATATAACTATTTTTATGTTGCATAGTAGTTATTTAATTAAATGCCTTGTTTTTTACTATCTTTTTGGAATAGTTTCCTTGTGTGATATATCTATTGACATGTTGTGTGATATATCTTTATTAAATTTAATTATTTGAACCTATCATGTTGTATTGTTAGTATATATATGATGGTTGTGACTAATATACAGGAACAAACACCAGGGTTAATACTAGGAGGGATATACCTTGGGTTGCAGGTAGACTCATAGGAAGAACATTATGTTATCCCATAGGCCATTTAAGAATTGTAATTTTTCTAATGTTCCTTCTGTGATAGAATATGCTACTTCAAAAATGTTTAATGATACCACCAGTTGATCAGACTATTCCTAAGCATGTTCCCTCACCTTATCTATTAGTACAAGCAGTAATCCCACTCTAGATAGAAGTACTTTCACCAAGGTTCATGGTCAATTAAGCTAAAGACTTCCATCTTCCGAATCCTCCATCCTTTAATGGCACTGGTCTATTGTGGGATGTGAAGGACTGGATATGAATCGTCAATGATATTTTCAATATCATTGAGACACCTGAGGTCTAAAAGTTTGAATTGGAAGCATTCATGCTATAAGGACGCACCAAATAGTGGTGGGGTGTGGTGAACCTTTTAGTAATATATGAAGGTATAACTTGGAAAAACTTCCAAAAAAAATTCATCAAAGAGTTTCCTCTAGTAAAATGAATCCATATTGTACCCATGAACTCATAGAACTTCAGTAGAGATTAACAAAAATTATTTCCTATATAGAACGACTCACAGAGTTTCTTCAAAAGGCCTTTATAGATAGGAAATGAATATAAGGGGATATATTTGTGGGCATTCTCTTAGTTTCGTATAGAATTTACTATAAAACTTCGAGAAGAAGGGGGAAGGTTGATGTTTCATGCCAGAGTGGTAGTGGATAGCTAGGGAAGACCAAGGTCTCATCAGAACCTCTTGTGAAAGAAATAAGTATACATTTCTTCAACTATGAAGATGTTGGGAATCATTGAAAGTTATTCCCATCCCCTCAGAGCTAGTGGCATCAATGCAGCAATATGGGAAATCTATAGCACTTTTTCTCAAGGGATTAATGATCAAGGTCTCATGGGGTTTTGAGATAGACTCAGACATTGAATTATGGGATAGGATGGGGTCCTCAATAGCAATCCCATATGGTAGGGACTCAAGAAAGTTGTGTACAAGTTTGTGGAGCTGAGGTAGTCCATGTCTATAAAGTGCATAAAATTCCAATAGATAGTGATGAAGAACTTGTTATGGTATTATGTATGGTTCTAAATGAATCTTGTGTTTTCTACCTTATATGATATTAGTTTTCACTTTCCTTATATTTTCAAAAGTTGTGTTTGGACTTGACTTACTAGTAAAGTTAGGTTTTCCCTAACTTACCATTCTCTGATATGTTGTTGAATGATGATGTGAAACCTTGGTATATGAGAGAGTGGTAGTCAGTGCTTCCATCAGTGAGATAATTATGAGTGGATTCCATATCACTAGGTGGTAGGATGTCATGGTGGACTTTGTGATAAGGTTACCTAGGACCCCAAGGTATCGTGATGTAGTATAGGTGATTATCGATCAGCTAAAAAAAGTTTCCCACTTTTCACCAATAAGATATACTTACCCAGTAGTTGAATTGAAAAATATTTAAGCCTATGAAATAGTATGATCATGATAATTTCCCTTGAGGATTGTTTTGTATGGAGACACAAGTTTTACATTGCGGTTTCGGTAAGTCTTATAGAAGGCCCTAGGGACTTAATTGAGATTGATCAAAGTATACCATCCTCTAATAGAAGAATGGTCTGAGTGGACTATATGCATACTGGATGAGATGTGTTGAGATCATGTCTTGGACTTTGGTGGAGTGCGGCATGATCACCTAATTTTATCACCTTAAGAGACAATTTATAGGATTCCATGTCATTCACCATCGTGATGACATTAGGAGGGTGAGGAATTAGTTGTGGGGCCCATTTTGGTTCAAGATACCTCCGAGAGAGTGAAGATGATATAGATGAAGTTCATCACCACTCAGGTTAGAAAAATATTGTATGCCTACCATAAGGGGAGACCTTTGGATTTTTCTATGGGTGGTCGAGTTTTTCTTATGAGTGACTCCTCGATTGTGTAACTGACATCTGAGGAAGCATGAAAAGAGAGCATAATGTTTTGTGAGCCCTTTGATATCACTAAACGGGTGGGGAAAGTGTCATACTATCTAGACTTTCTTCCATGCTATTGAGGCATGCATGATGTGTTCCACATTTCTCAGCTTTGAAGGTAAATGAAAGGCGTTATCATGGGCGCATTCAAATGATGTTTGGTTTTGGGTTACTTAGGTGCAGTAGAGTGGCTGACCAAGGTCGTCTCTCAAAGGAGGAAGCAAATAATAACAACTTATTAAAGGTATTCTAAAAATAAAATAAAAGAGAATAAAAACCCAACTTTTAAGGATGGGGGTTGTTTATCGTTTATAAAACTAGAATAATTTTTCTGTAAGAAGATTGCATTTTTTTTAAAATGAATTTTGATTAAAAATACACAACAAGATGTTTTTTTATACAATATTTAAAAGGGGTAATCGATCTAATTATACATATTCCCTCAATTATTTATCATTATAATTTAAATTAACATTTACTTAATTATGATCTCTTAATTTATTAAATCCTGAACCCTATGAGAATTAACTTTACCACAAATATGAAGTGAATTTAACCCTATTATAACTTCAGAACATGCAATCGCAGCACCCTGATTTGATTGATGTTCTAAGGTTAGCTTATGGTCATTGGTAAATTAAGGAACATTTCTATTCTGAAGAATGAGGATGAATTTTGTTTAGAGAATATATTTGAACTCTACAAACTTATCCTGTGTGGTCTTGTATTACCGATTAAGTTTGTGCTCTCACAATTTAAACAAAACCTCGACCTCGCGTGTTTTTGTGTTAATTGTTCAATTACTTTCTTAGTTTTGTATAATTTAAGAACACAATTAATGGATCATATTATGTGAATTACAGTATCTCAATGATTCAAAATAATTAAATTAATAGGGTAGAAGATAGATTGATCACTAGAAAACTACTCTTCCATGGGTGGTGTGGTCATCGTAGAGACGTTTTGCATGAGCAAAGGATTGAAAGGGTAGAACCCAATCTTATATCCACTCTTGATTCAAACCCAATTAGGAATATTAATAGAAGAATACATTTGAACAAAATAGAATAAAAGATAAGAAATAAAATAAGAACAAAGAAGTTTATTACACAAATGAAAACATTACAACATGATGAAGAGAAGAAGGCTTCGATGAGGGGATCTTTGCTTCAAGAGATACCCCTCTTACAATGGTTGGATAATTTGGGTGAAATCAATTCTCCTCTGCCTACAATCTCCTAATGCACGTACCAACCCCTAAAAATAAGAAAAACACTAATTTATATAGTGGAGGGGAGGATAGGTTACAAGTGGTTTCAAGTGTGGATGGGGAAATTCGGACAAATATTTTAATCCAACTTGAATCGCCCATTTTACCACCAAAATGCGAGAATAAGCTCTCCTTATAGAATTATGATTTGTGCGAAATTTAATCCTCTAGATCCTCTCAAAATTTGGGTCTAATATAAGCACGGATGAAGAAGTTATGGCTCAAATACAGAACTCATGTCAATTCTGGTGAGTCCATCCCACCATTGACTTAATGGTCCATTTACTCCATCCAAATGAACTCTTTAGATTTAGTGTCCTGAATAAAAGAAAATTAAGTTAGGAACACTTTTACAAAATTTTAAGTTCAAATAATTCATATTAAAATATTTATGTGTGAAATACTACAGTGCATTTTAAAAGGGTAAAACTAGAATTTTCATCAAATTTTCAAATGAATGATCTAATCCCAAATATTTCACAAATAAATATATTTAGCACAATGTGAGGAAATTATTTCATTTATTATCAATAAAATATTCAACAAAATCTTGTTTTATCAACTCCCCCACACTTACCCTTTTGCACTCCTGGGCAAATCCTCATATCAAGTAAACATCAATATCAAATCAAAAAAAAATTAAAACACATATCCTTGATATATAAAAATTACACACCAAGAAACAAAAGATAACATGCCTCATAAAAAACATTATTTCAAGTTCTCCATTTATATCATTCAATATATTTCCACTTCATTTATCCTCTCATGCACAAAACACTTACCTCACTAGAATTTTCTCTTATCACACAAATGTCAATTTTTTAGCAATGTCTTTCTCATCCAAACTCATACAAGGGTCACCATAGGCTTGATAAATTCCTACATCACCACCCAATATGATTCAAGTACATATGTTTATCATGATGACTTTTCAGGGTTGTTCTGTGGCTTTCGGTTGGTAGGATTAAGATTTGAAAAATTCTGAGGCTGAATGAGGGGGACTTGACTCTTTTTGAAGAAAAATTGCATTAATTTAATTTTCACTCAAGTATGGTCTCCACCTCACACCTCTTAATATCAATTCATCTCCATAATCATGAATACTCATGTAAATTTCAGACCATTAATCATTTCATCAACAAAAATTTAAATCCTCTCAAACATAGTTTTTCATGAAATCTCCAGAAAGGAACAACTTTTAACAGAATGATTTTTTTTAGTAGAAAACATGTATCTTTGGAATTTTATTTTCTATCCAAAGTATCACAGAATGTGGTAGAACAACACAATATATCTTCCCACACACTTAATTTTAACTAGATTATGCAATTTCACTTCAAGAGTTAGTTGGATAGGGAAAATTGGCTTGTAATGTGGCTAACCTAACAGGCTATTCATGGATTCTAAGGGAAAAAAGGATTAAATGTTTAAGGTAGTCCATTATAAAAAGGTATTATTTCAAATAGGGGCTTTAATACCAAAAAAATTCCTCAATCATTTAAAACATAAGTACCTCAAACCCTTAAGTTTTGATAGGAATAAATCAAATTCTGATTAAATCAAGCATGGTTTGGTTCTCTCAAGAAGTGAGGTGAATGTGAAGAATATGAAAATAATTGTTCATAAGCCTCATAGGAAAGTGATTTCAAATATATAGATAGTGATATGTGGCATGGGATAAAAAATTCAGAGTACTTTTCATGAAATTACTAAAGATTTGAACTTGAAACAAAGTTATTTTCAGAATTAATTTAAGCTTGGTTTCAATGGATAAATTGTTTCAATTATTTATATGGATTTAAAAATGTTTATAAGAATAATTTCAGGTCAAAAGTTTCAAAAACACACAAAAAACTGAAAAATAAACACACAAAATTTGAAAAACACAATTGTTTTTTGAAAATCATTGAAAAACAGGAAAACAATTGAAATTATTAAACTAAAAAGATCCCTCCCCCACACTTAAAATATTACATTTTCCTCAATGTGAAACCAACTGATGATATATGCACATGAAATGTATAATTTTAAATAGGAAAAAGAATAAAAAAATGAAAGGGTTAGTAACAGCCTGATATGCTCAAGTGATGATGGGGTCATGCAGTGTGATGAAATCCACTACATCAGTAGGAAGTCCCTCAATGTATTTCTTCAAAAGTTGCCTATTGACTGTAAATCTCCTTCTAGTGTCCTCTTGTGTGATCTCAACTGCACCATAAGGAAAAACATTAGTCACAACATAAGTACATAACCACTTGGAATGCAACTTATTAGGCATCAGCTTTAGTCATGAACTATAGAGCTAGACTTTCTCTCCAACTTTAAATTATCTTTTCTAGATCATTTTATCATGAGATTATTTTCATATTTCCTTGTAGAGCCTTGATTTATCATATGAAGACAATCGAATCTCCTCAAGCTCTTGAATTTACAGCTTACTTTGGATTCTAGCTTGGGCCAAATCTATGTTGCATTTCTTTATAGCCCAATAATCTAGATGGTCAACTTCCATAGGGAGATGGCATGCTTTCCCAAAAAAATATGAAATGGGGAAATACTGATGGTAGTTTTGTATGTTGTCCTATATGCCCATAGCACATCATCCAAGCGCTTTCTCCAATCCTTCCTATTTGGCTGCACATTTTTCTCCAAAATCTGTTTCAACTCACGATTTGAAACCTCAGCCTAACCATTTGTTTGGGGGTGGTATAGTGTTGATGTTTTGTGTGTCACCCCATACTTCCAGAGAAGGGAAGCCAAATTTCAATTGCAGAAGTGTGTCCCTTGGTCACTGATGATGGCCTTCAGTACTCCAAACCTGCAAAAAAAATTGTGCTTTGACAAATTTCACAACAACATGAGAGTCATCAGTCCTGGTGGCCTTAGACTCCACCCATTTACTCACATAATCAATAGAAACCAATATATACAAAAAACCAAAGGTACTAGGAAAAGGACCCATAAAATTGATGCCCCACACATCAAAAATCTCATAGAATAATATGGGTTGTTGAGGCATCTCATGTATCCTAGAAATGTTTCCCATGTATTGGAAATGTGAGGATGACTTATAATACACATGAGAATCATGGAATAAGCTAGGAAAATATAATATAGAGTCTAAAACTTTCCTAGATTTCTGTTGGGGTCCAAAGTGTCCACCACAAGCAAGTGTATGACAGAATTATAGAACAAACTCAAACTCATGATTAGGAACACACCTCCTAATAACTTGGTCACTACACATGAACCATAAGTATGGATCATCCCAAACATAAAATCTTGATTCACTCTTTAATTTTTGGACTTTATGTTTATTTAAATTTGCAGGGATTTCAGAGGAAACAAGGTAGTTAACTAAATCTGCATACCAAGGATGTGTACCTAAGATGGAATAAATATGCCCATAGGGGAAAGTGTCATGAAGTGGTACCTGGTCCAAGGTGTCATCCTCTAGTGTGTTAGTAATCCTACTCATGTGGTCTGCCACTATGTTTTCTGACCCCTTTTTTCCTTTATCTCAATGTCAAATTCCTAAAGAAGGAGCATCCATCAGATTAGCCTGGGATTTGCATCTGGATTCTTCAAGAGGTACCTCAGAGCTACATGGTAGGAAAAAACAACTACTTTAGATCCCAATAAATATGAATAGAATTTATATAAAGTGAATATAACAGCAATAAAATCCTTTTTGTGGTTGTGTAGTTTTATTGGGCTGAATCCAGTGTCCTCGATGCATAAGCAATCACATGTGAATGTCCCTCCACCCTCTAAGATAAGACAGTTCCAACCGCAAAGTTGGAGTTGTCACACATAATCTCAAAAGGAATCTCCCAGCATGGGGGTTTTATGATCAGTGGAGTGGTTAGACACTTATTTATCTCATCAAAGGAAATCATTCAAGAATCATCAAACACAAAATCAGATTCCTTTTAAAGTAATTGAGACATAGGAAGAGCAATCTTACTAAAATCTTTGATGAAGTGTTAATAAAATCCTGCATTCCCTAGGAATGATCTAACATCATGCACACATGAATGATATGGTAAGGATGAAATAATGTCTATCTTAGATCTATCAACCTCTATCCCATGTTTTGACACTGCATGCCCTAAGAAAATTCCATGATCTACCATGAAATGACACTTTTCAAAGTTCAAGACCGAATTCTTCTCAATACAACGATTCAACACCTTTCCCAAACTAGAGATATAATCATCAAATGAAGACCCATACACTATAAAATCATCCATAAATACCTTCATACAGGTATCAATAAAATCAGAAAAAATGCTCACCATATATCTCTGGAAGGTACCTGGGGCGTCGCAAAGTCCAAATGGCATCCTTTGGTAGGCAAACGTACCAAATGGACAAGTGAATGTTGTCTTATCTTGATCCTCAGGATCAATAGGAACCTAAAAATATCTATAAAATCCATCCAAGAAACAGTAGTGTGTTTTCCCAGCTAGTCTCTCAAGAATCTGATCGATAAATGGGATGGTGAAATGGTCTTTGTGAGTGGACTGATTTAGTTTCCTATAATCAATACACACACGCCAACTGTTTTGCGCCCTCATTAGAACTAACTCATCTTTCTCATTTTTAACAACTGTAACACCACTTCTCTTAGGAATAACCTAAATAGGACTTACCCGCTAAGAATCTGAAATGGGATAAATTATACCTGCCTCGAGAAATTTTTCAACCTCTTTTTTAACAACTTCCAGAAGGGTTGGATTGAGTATCCTTTGTGGTTGCCTCACTAGTTTAGCCCTATCCTCCATAAGAATCTAATGCATGAAAATTGAGGGTCTAATACCTAGTATGTCAGCCAAGGTCCACCTGATTGCCTTAATGTTCTCCCTCAAAAGATTCAAAAAAAATCTTCATGTTCAAAAGGAAGATTATTATCAATTATAACAGGTAATATCTCGCCACTCAACAAGTATGAGTATTTGAGATTTGTTGGAAATGGATTCAGCTCCAATGTAGGAGGGTGATGTATGGATGGAGAAATTTAAGGAACTGAAATATGTGCACAATGAGCATCAGTATCAGAATAGAAATCATCACAATCATAAAATAAAGCATCAAATACATTAGTATACTCAATATCCATGTCATAATCAGAGTTCATATGATCAGAATATGATTCCATTTCAAAATCAAATCTAAGAGAGTCTTGTGCATTATAAATAGGTGTGTAAGTACTCTTAGACATCAAACTAGAACCAATACTCATAATCTCCCTAAGCATAGAACAATCAAATTCCATGGGGTTTTTATTTGGTGGTTCAAAATGGTAGATAAAAAATGCAGAATGATTCCCTGAGGGGTACTTCATGGAATCCATAACATTAAATATCACAACTTCATCCCCAAATTCCATGGAAAGTGTACCCTCGTTAACATTTATGATTTTTTTTGCAGTTTGAAGGAAGGTTCTATTTAAGATAATGGGGTCATGAGAACTTACCTGATCATCCTCCATGTTATGCACGTAGAAATATTCTAGAAAGATCATGTATCTTACCTGGACAAGTACATCCTCAAGAACTCCCACTGGATATGTTGTATCTCTATTCTCTAACTACACCACTACTCTCGTGGGATTCAACTCACCAACCTACAAAGAATAGAATACAGAGTGAGGCATCACATTTATAGAAGCTCCCAAATCACAAATATCATCATAAAAGTGAAACTCCCCTATGGTGCATGGTATGGTGAATGTCTCTGAATCCTTACACTTTGTTGGCATTGCTAGAGTTGGTGTAATGATTGTTGAAACATTCCTTCTAAGATTGATCATATCATTTCCCTTGAGCCCTCTTCGATTGGTACAAATTTCTTTTAAGAATTTTACATACCTTGGGATTTTCTTGATGGCTTCAAGTAGAGGAATATTGATCTCCACACACTATAATGTGTCCAAAACTTCTTTTTTGCATTTCTTCTTCAGCCATCTTTTTGGTTTGTACAACTATATTTGGAAATGGAAGGGGTTTAGGAGGAACATCATCAATCTTTTTCTTACCTTTGTCTTTCTCCTTGGATTTCTCATCAGTTGGTTTAGAATGAGGATTTTCTGTAGTTGAGGTGAATCCTGGTGGAATGATAGGTGTAAATGTATCATTTTTTTCTTCCCACTTCTCAATGTGATGGAACTAACATTACCTTTTGGATTTGGAGTAGGTTGGGAAGGTATATTTCCAAAAATTGTACTTACCAGTTCATGGAGGGAAGTGGCAATCTAGCTTATTTTAGTCTTCAACTCCCTTAGCTTTGAACCTTGACTCTTCATCTCATTCTTTTGATTAAGAACAATTTGTTTCAAAAGGTCATTAGTGTTAGAATCTACCTTGGATGGGGGATTCCCTTGTTGTTGGCTTTTTTATGTTTGGGTTTCAAATCTCCTTTGGGGTTGTTGGAAACCCTACTGGTAAGGCAGAGGCTTCTGGAAGTTTTTTTGAAAAGGGGGGCTTTGTTATTGTCCAGAGCCATACCTCATGTCTGATTGATCCTTCCACCCTTGGTTGTATGTTGGAGAAAATGAATCAAACTTATTTTGGGGGTATGTCTGTTGTTTCTGCTGATATGGTCTCCCTGGGAATACTACTGCGCAATCCTTTGTCTCTTGTAGTTGTGGGAAACAGTCAATTAGGTGGTTTGTCTCAGTGTAAATTCCACAAGGCCTTGAAGGATGGGGTTAGGATTTCTTTTGAGCCAAATCAATATGTCTCACCATAGTTTTCAACTCTTTCAACTTGTTATCAATCAAATGACTTTCAAGATAATATGGACTTACTTGATGTACTCCTATGACATGCGGTGTACCTCGATCGCCAAATTGTTGAGTGTTTTGGGTAATCTTGTTGATCAACTCATGTGCATCTACTGGTGTCTTGTCCACCAATGCTCCTCCAGCTGCAGCATCCACCATGCTTCTCTCCATAGGTGTGATTCCTTCGTAGAAGTACTGACTGAGGAGTTGCTCACTGATTTGGTGATGTGTACAGCATGCACGCAACTTCTTAATCGCTCCCAATACTCATACATTGAATCTACTTGGTCTTGCTTTATCCCAGATATCTCCTTATTAATGGAAGTGGTCCTTTATGCTGGAAAAAATCTCTACAAGAAAAGACATTTCAAATCGTTCCAACAAGTTACATTTTCAGGTAGTAAATAATACATCCAATCTTTTGCAGCTCTATAAAGTGAAAATGGGAATGCTCTTAGTTTGATTTGGTCTTTAGATATATTTCTTGGTTTTAGGGTTGAGAAAACCACATTAAATTCTGTAAGGTTTTTATTGGGATCCTCACCAGAGAGGCCATGAAATTTTGGAAGTAGGTGAATTAATCCAAATTTCAGTTCAAAGTCTGATTCGAGATTTGGGTATGCAATGCAATTTGGTTGATAATTAATATCAGGTGTAGCCAATTATTGAATTGTTATATTAAGTTCATTTCCATTATTTTTAGCCATTGGTTCTTTTTTATGGTTAAATTTTAATTTCTTCCAATTTCAATGTTCTGAGAGTGGAGTAATTCTCCAACTGGTTGAATGTTGAAACTTCCCGTAGACTAAGAATTTCTGATTCGAGCCCGAAGACTACGTTCAATCTCAGAGTCAAGATCTAAAAGATCCTTGGGATTAGTTCATGTCATAAATAAATGAAAGGTAAAAATAAAATGAATAAAATTGGACCATAATAAAAAGAAAAGAAGTTTGAGTTGGTCCGATAAAAATAAAAGAAGAGAGTAAGAGAAAAAACTTGAGAAGGGGAAATAAGAAAGAAAGAGGATAAGAAAAGAATTAAATGAAAAATAAAATAAATATCTCTAATTGGTTGAAATAATTAATTTCCTCCCTGGAAACAGTGCCAATTTGAAAGGCTCTATTTTGGGCACATTCAAATGATGTTCGGTTTCGGGTTACTTAGGTGTAGTAGAGTGGCTGACCAAGGTCGTCTCTCAAAGGAGGAAGCAAATTATAACAACTTATTAAAGGTATTCTAAAAATAAAATAAAATAAAATAAAAACACTACTTATAAGGATAAAGATTTTTTTATCATTTATAAAACTAAAAGAATTTTTCTGGAAGAATATTGCATTTTTTTGTTTTTATTTTTGAAATGAAGTTAGATTAAAAATACACAACAAGAAGATGGTTTTTTAGACAATATTTAAAAGTCATAATCGATCTAACTCTAGATATTTGCTCAATTATTTATCATTATCATTTAAATTAACATTCAATTAATTATGATCCCTTAATTTGTTAAATCCTGAACCCTATGAGAATTAACTTTACCACAAAGATTAAGTGAATTTAACCCTAGGCTAACTCCGGAACATGCAATCGTAGCACCCTGCTTTGATTGATGTTATAAGGTTAGCTTATGGGCAGTGGTAAATTAAGGCACTTTTTTATTCTATATAATGAGGATTAAATGTGTTTAGGGAATATATTTTAACTCTACAAACTTATTCTGTGTGGTCTTGTATTACCGATTAAGTTTGCGCTCTCACAATTTAAACAAAACCTCGACCTCGCGTGTTTTTGTGTTAATTGTTCAATTGCTTTCTTAGTTTTTTATAATTTAATAACACAATTCATAGATCATATTATGTGAATTAAATTATCTCAATGATTCAAAATAATTAAATGAATAGGGTAGAAGATAGATCAATCACTAGAAAACTACTCTTCCATGGGCGGTGTGGTCATCGTGGAGACGTTTTGCATGAGTAAAGGATTGAAAGGGTATAACCCAATCTCGTCTCTACTCTTGATTCCAAAAAAATTAGTAAGATTAATAGAATAATAAATTTGAACAAAACATAATAAAAGAGAAGAAATAAAATAAGAACGAACAAGTTTGTTACACAAATGAAAACATTACAACATGATGAAGAGAAGAAGGCTTCGATGAGGGGATCCTTGCTTCAAGAGCTACCCCTCTTACAATGGTTGTATAATTTGGGTGAAACCAATTCTAATCTGCCTAAAATCTCCTAATTCACATCCCAACCCCTCAAAATGAGAAAAACACTAATTTATATAGTGGAGGGGAGGCTAGGTTACAAGTGGTTTCAAGTGTGAATGGGGAAATTCGGCCAAATATTTTAATTCAACTTTAACCGCCCATTAGACCACCAAAACGCGTGAATCAGCTCTCCTTCCCGCGATGTTATTTGTTCTAAATTTAATCCTAGATCTACTCTAAAAATTTGGGCCTAATCCAATCACGGATGAAGAGGTTATGGTCTAAATACAGAACCTATGTCCATTTTGGCGAGTCCAACCCACCATTGACTTAATGGCCCATTTACTCCATCCAAATGCACTCTTTAGATCTAGTGTCCTAAATAGAAGAAAATTAAGTTAGGAACACTATTAAAAAAATTTAAGTTCAAATAAGTCATATTAAAATACTTATGTGCGAAATACTACAATGCATTTTAAAAGGGTAAAACTAGAATTTTCATCAAATTTTCAAATGAATGATCTAATCCAAAATATTTCATAAATGAATATATTTAACACAATTTGATGAAATTATGTCATTTATTATCAATAAAATATTCAACAAAATAGTGTTTTATCAGTACACGTCTGATCCAGTTCATGTTATAGACTGCGAGGACATTGAGTTGGAACTAGATGCATCATATGAGAAGAATTCAGTGTAGATATTAGATTAGAGTGAGAAAGTTATTTGAGTAAATATGGTACCACTCATCTGAATTTGGTGTCATCATTGACGGATCTAGGAGACGATGTGGGAGTGTGAGTCTAATGTTTGATCTCAATGTCTTTAGTTGTTTGAGCAATAAATCTATAGTGACTACTCTAAGATGAGAAGTCGATATAGGGAGAGAATTATAATATCCTTGATTTTTAATGATAATAAAAACCTTATATCATAATAATTTATGACTATTGTTATGTGAAAAATGTAAATAAAAATAACATAATAAATGATTTAATGGCTTTGCATAAGGGAAAAATCCCAGTTAGAAAGTTAGAATGTTCTATGTAATATTTATGGAGAAAGGAACTGAGTTAGCATGAGATTCTGGGATTCTTATAACCTTGATGTGGATAGAATAAAAATATTAAATATTTTTTATCACACATGCACTATTTTTCAAAAATAATGAAATATCTCCCAAATAGTCTCTTATATGGGAAATATGAGACCATTGTTGGGATGTAGGGATTATCCTAGGCATGAAATAACATTTGTGTGTGTTGGGTGTTTGCTAACATCTCATGCAAGGGAAATTTATTTAATATTTTAATTATAATTTTTTACAAAAAAATCAGAATATCTCCCAAATGGTGATTCATATGGTAAATCTAAGACCTTCATTAGGTCTAAAATGTGGGTTTTACCCTAGGTGTGACATGTCATTTATACATGTTAGTTGTTTGGTTACATCACACGTAAGGGTAATAATAATTATATTATTATTATTATTTGTGTTAAAAAATCAAAATTATATGTGCAATTAAATAATTTTTAATTCTATTAATTGATGAGTGATGTTTCTCTATGTGTGAATATTTATTAGGAGGTTAGTTAATAATAGTTATATCATTACTTCTGTCAAATAAATAAAATTATGTGACAAATAAAAATATATATACTATTATCACCATTTAATAGATGTTTTATTTAAATTGTTAATGGTGGAAATGATGTGAGATATTTAATAACAATAATTATTATTGTTATTATTGTTATTATTATTATTAAATTTTTAAAAATAATGTTTGTTTATATATATATATATATATTGTGTGTGGGGGGGTAAATATATATATGTATTGATACATGTGAAGGTGTATATAAGGAATTGTGTGTGTGTGTGTAATGTGTGTGTATATGGGTTATATATATATGTGTGTGGTGGGGTGTGGGTGTGGGTGTGTATATATATAATATATATAAAGATATGTATATCTGGATGACTTTTAAGTTATATTTAATTAATGATTTAATATATTTTAAAGAGGAATTTAAATAAAAAATTTGTAAGTGGTTTTTTTAGTGCATTAATTTATGAGGAGAGAGAGAATAAATGATTAATTAAATAAAATATGGGAAAGGAAATAATATAATAGGTCCATTTAGGTTAATTTACACCACATGGTGGGTAACCCACTTCCCCCTCATGTATTATTTAAATTTCACTCTTCGATAACTTCTCCAAAACTGATCGAATTGGTGCGTCGTCAATGTCGTAGGGTTTGTCTCAAAGAGTATAAGCTAAATCCTAATTTTTTTGAAGGCACCGAGGCATTATTAGTCTTATTTTTTCACATTTTTTAAGGATAATTTAAAATAAAATATCAAAATATAATTTATAAGAAATTAGCAGAAGATAATTATAGAAATACAATTATTCTTGAGGGGAAAATTCCTAACGCATTCATTGAACTAAAATGATAATTAATAAATTATCCTGAAGGGAGAAAGTATCATCGCATGAAATATTTTATTTCTTATGAAAAATAAAATATCTAGTTTTGGTTCTAGGAGTCCTTGGTGTGTGATCATTTTTTGGTTGGTGTGAGAACGTGATTCTAGTGATGAAACCATCGATGGACTTATTGTTGAAATTGATGAATTTGAGGTAGGGTGTTTCTTACCACTATAGGACATGTATTTATGATGTTTATCATGATGTGATGTTTATGTTTGACTAACCGATGGTTGATATATGTCTCATGTGGGTGTGTGAGTAGTCATGGGATTTCTTGATTATGGACTTATTATTATGTGTGGCTCTTAACTTTGATCTTGGTTTGCCTTATCCTTCCTTGCTATGACATGTATTGTTTTTATATTGCATAGCTTGTGGAATTTTGCTTCAGGGATTGATATATTCAGGTAGAGCCTTGAGTTTGGAGTTATGTGGTTATAACATCCTTAAAGGTGGGTGTGGATATCCCAATAGAGGGAAAAGAATCTGTGGTTGGTTACCCAACCTAACGTGGTCCTAAAATCCTTAAAGGCGGTTGTCTCTATCCTTATAGTGGGAAAATCATAGTGGCTAGATGGAAGATACTGGTCATGGATTCCTATGTGATTGGGTCATGCGTGATTAAAAGGATAATTTGGTTAGGGATTGACTTGACAGAAAATGCAGTGTTCTGATGACAACCATTAACTAGGTGGTGTGATATGATCACATGGAGGAGTGTCTGGTGTTCCGGTGACAACCACCGACTGGGTGGGGTGAGCTAATGACATGGTGGAGCATGCGGTAAACCTGTGATATCCACCAAATTGGTGGGGTGATATATGTTACCATGATGGAGGTACGTTACTTCTTTGACATCCTTTCTAGAAATGAGTTGAAGTGGGTGGGATCAGGGTTTGTGGCAGCTTGGTCAGTGCAAGATGATTCCGAATATATTGTGTGTTTATTGAACATTTACTTATGCCATGATATGAACTGCTATATATATTGTGAATTTATGGTAAGGATGCATTGGTAGTGTCTAACTGAGTCTTTTACTCACACCCTATTCAGGAATTTCAGTGCACTTTTAGATATTATGACTAGAGATCTGGTGAAGGACAAGGGCCCTATGGTGGACAATTGAGAAGTAGAGCATGGAGCTAGAGCAGACCAGTATAGACTCTAAAGGACTATAGATTATTGTTTATTTAATTGTAATTTATTATCTACTACTTATACTTTGGACAAGATTACCACCTTGGGAGCTCTTATTATGTATTTAATTTATTCGATTTCCTCATTTTTAGTCTCAATATTTATTGTTGTTGTTTATTTATTATTCTGCTCGATGATAATATATAGAGGGTATAGTCTCCCCATTTTTAAACTTAGACCCTCATTGTTAGTTGGCAACCTATTTCATTCAAGGAGGTGCACATGAGCTTACATAGAAACCAGCTCATGCCTAGTGGTTCAGGATGGGATGTTACAATAACATATGGAAAACAATTATTAGTCTTATTATTAGTTAAAACTAGGTTGAAAGAAACTCTCCAAATATTGAATTAAAGTATAAACCTAAGTTCTAGGTAATAAGGTCTAAAAAGTTATATCTAAGGGTTTCTTAGACCAATTCTAAGTACATATATAGATGAGGTATTGAAAAATACAAGTTGGGATAATTTGAGTGAGAATTGTTTCCAATTCCATGTGGCATAAATTTCTCCAAGAAGACATGTATAAGATGTAGGAGGTGATTAAAAAATATAGTGGAACTCCATATGATTTAGTGATAGATCTATCACATATTTCATAATATATACTAGATATGATATTTCCAACACATACATTATGGTAATAAAATTTCATATAAATATAGGCTAACTGCACGGGAAGTAGTCGGAACTATCTAATAATACTTGAAACAATGCAAGGGATACATACATAGTACTTAGAGAGGAAGGTAGACTAGTTATAAGGGATACAAACTAGTATTCATATAGATTAATTAGATCTAATATCATAGTTAGGATAAGGTAATTATCAAGATTAGTTCATTAAATATAGTGGTAACTATATCTACAAATACCAAGTACTTCACATCTTTAGTTGTAGCTAAAGGAGTAGTATAAAATGTGTAAGGATTTGTTCTGGTTCTTGGAATCATACCCAAGGTATTAACATATATTTAAAGATTATAAAATATTAAAAATGGATATACTAATGGATATCATTTATTAAGGATTCTTACTCAAGGATGTGAAGTTGTAAATTTAAAAGTATCGATGTAGGAAAAACATGGAAGGCCCTATAACTAAATCTATAACTTGGTAGAAGCATGATCTTATCATGTGAGAGTTAATAGGTTGATGGTTATAAATTTAGATCTAGTGCAAGTGGGAGTGTTGTAAAAGTGTGTTTCATATACCCAACATGAACAATACTTTTTGATTACCATATCATGTATATATAGAGTGATTCATGATAAATACTTACCATAAAAGTATTGATACTTCTACTTCCACTGTTTTAATAGTAATTTCCTTAGTTTATTTATCATATCAATAGGTTAAAGAATTTATCATCTATAATGATAACCTCGGGATACTATGACAGTAATCTTAAACATATTCCCTATGGTCTGGATACATTATATTGAAGGGATACATATGGTGTCTAATTATCAAGTGTTGGGATCTCATAAGCATTGAGAATTCTTCTCATAAAGTTCACACTTGGTGATATCAAGTAAATGAGATCATAAGGATTTACCCACTAATAGAAACACCACATGTTTTGGATGTCATTGGTTATTCCTATTTAATAGAATGTGTATTGATCTCTCAACTTGAGATGATTATCAATGTATACCATTTGTTCACTTACTTTGGCTCAAGATGAAAACCATGACATTTATATCATGGTGTGGTAGATTTCTTTGGGTGTGTCAATATTTATGAAATTGATTGAATGATAAATACAGAAATTGTTTCTTCTAAAAGGGAGAGATATCTCGAACCCAGTTTACCTGGATGGTAGTAGCATTATTAAATCCTTGGCCATTTTAGAAGAAGTTACATCCATCTGTTAAGGTCATAAAATAATAAATTAATAAAGGATAATGACATAAAGTGTGTATTCTAATTTTTGAGATATCATGATATAAAAATATTATATTACACTGTGTATATTTATAAGAGGTTTATATGACAAAATATTGTCTCCTTGGGGATATCAAGGTTTTCTAGACTCCACTCCTGGTCTATGATTATCACTCATTGTTATCATGATAAGGGCCTAGAGGGTCACATGCAAAGCTTATTTAGAAGCTTTTCTAATTATAATGAAATAGATTTTTAGGGCATGGTGGGCCCCAAAGTGAGGACCATGTAATGTCTACGTTTAAACGACCAAAAAAAATAAATAAATTCAATTTTATCCAAGTTTATAATAATAATTGTTGAATTTATTTACTTATTATATTCACAAGTTATTCAGTGATTATAAAGAAAAATATTTTTCAAACAAATATTTCAAATTTCATATTATGGTTAATAGATTGTATTTTATCATGTAACATAGTTTATATGTTACAAGTATATGATATAATATTTATGATGTTTGCAATTCGTTCTCTACATCATACATGTAGAATTTTGTTTAATTTAGGAGGTTTTATTTATTAAAGGTCCAAGCTGCAATTTTAATAAATAAAACATACCTGCATATATAATATTAATCCAAATGAAATTTGATTATTCATCCACTTGGATTTTTTCTCCTCCAAACTTCTCTCTCAAGTTTTAGAGAAATAACATGGATATCTGATCACCCTGGTCGAAGTTATCTCTTTCAGATTGAAAAATCAGTGATAATGCAATTGCATCGATATTGAAATCACATTCATCTATCCATGATAGCACTTTGATATTTGAGATTGATTATTGAGAAATCCTCTGAAGTGTGTGAGGATGATCTAGAGGGTTCTATGTTTGGTTCCTTAAATCGATGATCATCTATGATGTGTGGAATTCACCTTCGATCAAAATTGAATGAGGTAGGGTTTTAGTTTAATTTTTCATTCTTATTGAAATTACACTAGATTCTTAAGTTGTATTAGGTTGTAATTACATGAGATACAACATCATGACATCAATTTCAGTGTAAAAATTTTAAATTCTTACTATTTTGGGATTTCACTATGCACCTGGTACCAACATTCACTATGCTAAATTGTTTAAAAATTATGAAATTGATTTGGATATTCAAACTACTTAAATAATAAATACATAATGATCCAAATAAACATGATATATCACAGTATGAGAAATATGTTGAGATACATGTTATTGAATAACACTTACATTGCCGTGTATAAAACTACTCCATAGTAAATTCACGATTTCTTAATTTACACTATAACAAACCGTGGTTACCCAAGGATTGGTAAATGTCATAACACTTTACCCATTCAGAGACCCCTCAGTAGATATTGGAACTCACCTACCAAGTGCGTTGATAGTAGTCACAAAACATGATGTGTCCATTAGGATTTCTTCTAGTCATATCCCTGAAAAGAGGAGAAGTACTCCAACATGAAATAACATAGCATAATAATGTAACACAAAACATCATAAATTTTCCCACATTAATTAAATAACCCTAAATATAAAATCATATCTTTCTTATTGAAATAACACTTCTACAATTGATCAACCTTAAACCCAGAGTTATTGGTGAGAAATATGACTATGCACTCAAACTGAAATCATCAAAAGGTTTGTATCATGTGAAACATATTTCCATTATCACCAAATATCCAAATCATCAAATCTATACAAGAACAATTATCCATCAACTTTAATATCTTAGAAGATAATAAATTTCTCAATAAATCATTTATAGTCACAAACTAGTTAATGAAACAAAAGGTAAAGTAATTTTTCATAAACCATATCCAATGAATGAAGCGTGATGTTTTTCCATGTCAAAATACAACACCCAAACTCAACCCACTTCACAAAAAAAGTCCATTTCATTGACATGAGAAGTTCACTTTATAACCATATAAATATTACAACATCACCATGAAAAATCCAAATCACCCTCATGAGAAGTCCAAATCTATTATGAGTGGGTTACCTGGATCTGAATCATTTCTATACTTTGATTACCATAACATGTATACAGTTATATATATATATATATGTTTGTGTGTGTTTCTCTTACCATAAGAGTATAATTACTTCTATATGTACTATTCATATGGTAATTTCATTATATTTCATATCATATATAAAAGGTTGTAGAAATTATTGGGCTATTACGAGAACCTAGAGATCCCTTGAAAGTAATCTTAAATATATTTCCAATGGTATAGACACATCATGAAGACAAGACATAGATAATGTATGAATATCAGGTGTTATGGGCTCATAATCATTGATACTTCTTCTCATGAATTTTTCACTTGGTGATCTTGAGTAGATGGATCATAAGGAATGACTGGACAATAGGAACACCACATGTTTTAGGTGTTATTGGTAGTTATTATCTATGAACAATGGTAATGGTATTCTAAATTGATATTATTATCAATGTATACCATTTTATTACATACTTTGATTCAATACAAAAATGATTACATTTATGTTATGGAGAGGTATCTTTTGTTGGGTCCACCATTGGGGGTATGTCATTGATTTAATAATCAAGATATAATTTTTCATTTCTTAAAGGAAGTGATACCTTGGGCCTAGTTAATCTAGATGGTAGTACCTTTGTTAAATCCATGGATATGGTAGAAAAAGTTAAGTCCATCCATTAAGGTCAATGAATAATAAAGCAAGAAAGAAAGATGAAACAAAGTGTGCATCTTGCTTTATGAGATATCACAACACATAGATTATATTACATGGTGTGTGTTCATATGAGGTTTCTATTTCTATGACTATGCCTTATCTCTTAAGGGCCCTTGGTGGGTTGCTAAACTCTTCTCCTGGTCTATGATTAGTACTCACTTCTATCCAGATAAGGTCCTAGAGTGTCGTACACTTTTTTTATTCAAAACTATGGGCCTATTCTAATGAATAGAAGTATAGGACATGGTGGGCCCCACTATGGGGTCTGGGAGATGTCTGAGTATGAATGATCACCGAGAAATAAATAAATTCATTATTATTTAGGTAAATAATAGTTAGTGTTGAATTTATTTATTTAATATATTTATTAGTATTTAAGTGAATACATGGAAAAATATTTAATTAATGAATATTACTTTAATATTCAAAGTTCATTTAATATTGTCAGGAATAACAAGTTGAGTTAAGGACTCCCTTTTATCACATAATATATTTAATATATTAAAGGTAATTGATAAAAATATAAATGATATTTGTGACATATTTGGTTGTCCAAAATGTTTCTTTTATGGATTCTTTAGTAGGTGATTCATATTTGGGGGTTAGGGATCCATTTCTGGGTATTTCATACCTCACTATATAAGTAAGATGAGTCTCTCATTCATTGTAATATTTATCCAATTGAGTTTAATAGATCATGTCTCATATCTCTCACATCCTAGAGAGATAATAAGCTCATCCAAGTAATTGATCTAAGTTCTTCTTCACATATTGAAGGAACAGTGAGGTGGTGATCATCGAGGAATCAAAGGCTTCATCAAATATTTTCACTAGCACCCGAATATCAATGATCGATGTTCCCTCAAACTTTCAAAGTGAATTTTCATGATTTAGTGGGATTTGATATCATTTCCTTTGAGCAGTGGTCACCAATGATGAGCAGTTTTCGAACTCACCTTTAAATTAAATGAGGTAATTGTTTGATTTAATTCTTATACTTAAATTCTTCATGCGAGATCATGAACCTTTTATCGGTCTATGCATTGTCAGAGATGAAATTTTCACATCATTATAGTGATAAAAACTTTAAATATATTTACCATATACTTTCATTGTTCTCCCTAGTACCAAAAACTAGTATCAAAGGGAATGCATGAATTTTTAAGCCTATAATAAATTAGATTTACATTAAATTCATGTAGAGGGCATCGTAATGGTCCCATCACACTAAATCGGGATTTGATCTAATCCTAGACAGCCAAATTACGTTCATCTAAAGTTTTAAATCATATTGAAAATTGGTTTTGTGGGAAATTAAAAATTGAAGATCATATATTCATATATGTTATTTTTTGTTCGAGGCAATGGTAGCAGCTAGTTCTAAAGGTCCCTATTACTCTGGCTATTTTTCAATGGCTGGAATAGTTTTTTCCATCTAGGTATACATTCCAAAATTTCTATAAATGAAAAAAATATATTTAAAATACTATTAATATAGGCTTTGTATTTGTTTCAAAAAGACAAAAAAAATTAAAATCAATGGAACACAAAAGGGAATAAGGGGTGATACTCTATGGTTAACCAAAAAAATATAAGGGTAAAGGGAGGGGGAAGGTGGTCAAGATGAGAGAAGAAAAACGTTAAAAATATAAGTCAGGGGAAACTTCAGATGCACCCTTTGAAGATTAGGTCGCCTCATAAGAGGGGTGGTGTTTAATGGTGGCTCACGCCTTGCTGGTACGGGTAAATTCTTTTAAAAAATCAATATGAAAGGGGCAATTGTGATTCCCCATCCCCTCATTCCATCCCTTCCCCTGTGCATCTCATGTGGTGTACTATCATTATCTAACCCAACAGCCCAGTTGAGTCAGCCTAAAAGCCCTTTTAATTGGTTTACAAGCCACCCTAGGACCCAAAAATGTAAAAAAGATTCAAAAATTTGGGAAAATTTTAATGTTTTTAAAAAAAATATCAGATTATGCGATTAATATTTTATGAATTAAAATTTGGTAAAATTATTTTAATTCATTTAAAATTCCCTCAACTATAATTTATTGAAAATTTAATTTTATATTTCTTGTGTATCAACTGTTGACTGATCTTGATCATTGACCAACCAATTTATCTTTGAAATTTAATTTATTTTTAATGATCTATACATTTTATTTCCCCACTTTATATGTATAAGGGTCTTCACATCCATGTGTATCATTCTGTATAAAATTTTCACATTCCTAGGTGTTTATTTATAAATTTTAGGATGTTATAAGATGTGGATTATGTGGAGATGATATGGTATTCCATACAAGGTATTCCATACAAGACGTGATTACATTGAATCGGGGTGTTAGTTACCATACGAGTAAAACATGACTTGGTATTCAACCCCTAGGGTCACAGTTGATCCATTTACACTCAATGGATCAATAAATAATAAATGTTCAGGATCAGTCAGGTTTTTTATTTATTTTATGCATGGTTTATTATTTTTTTGTGAATATGCATGTTTATGTTATCATATAAAATAATAAAAAAATGAATAAATTAAAAAAATAAGATACAATGAATGTTTCTATTTAATGAAATGTAAATTTGTGAATGAAATCACATAGTACAAGCATATCAAATAGAAAATAATTTCATTCATTGAGAAATAATAAAATCTCTCAAAGAAATATTAAGTCATAATTCTTTTCATCATTTAAATTAGAACAAAACTAGGTGTACAAGGTGCTCGTGTGCAATATTTGAAGGTGTCTATTACTGCTAAAGAGTTTTCATGAGAGCGATGGGTGGTATTAACTAAGGATAATGGTAAATAAGTATCCATAGCTATCGTGTTTTCACTTTAGAGGTGAAGTTTTTAGTAAATCAAGGTTACGATTCCTAGAATCTAGGACTTCACTCAACAGTTCAAGGAGTTGTGAGTCAATGTGGTTGGTCAGTCTAAAGACTACCTAGAAACTCCATAAGTAGTGGAATATCCATAGATTATACTATGAGGAGAGGTTTCAAGAATCCTTCCACTAGAATACTCACGTGACTGGATATTCTGAATCTAGTAGTGAGCTCTACTAGGGTTCGAAAAAATAGCGGCAGGCATTTAATGATTTAATTAATCGGTAATGTCTAATTGGTAATCCAGATAAATTAATAATATGGTTAATTTATTTATTATAAATAAAATAGAAAAACTACCATAAGTTCAATATCACTACAATTTATACTGGATAAGGATAATATCATGACCAGTCATAACTTCCAGGAGTGGTACAGGCGCTTACACATGGTACTACACCAAGAGAGGAATCTTTATGTGTTGGAGTCCTCACTTCCTGCTAATCCTCCTTAGGGAGAAAGCAAGGTGGGTAAAAAATACAGGAATCGTATTGTAATGAACCAACCCGGGTCAACTTGAAAAGCCACCTGAACCATCCCATCGCGTAATACAAGTAAAACAGGATAACAAAAACTGGTCTTGAATATAAGAAAAAAAAGACATATAACCAGATTATAAATAGAAAATAGAAGAGATGCCAAAAATAAATTCAATACAATCCAAAATAGGCTAAACCATAAAGTAATTCAAAACCCCACGTGACCAACAGTCACCTCTAGACCAACCTGAACCAAAAGTAGCAGCAATAAGAGAAGCCAGCATACTACAATATGATCTTCCCTTTACCTGAATCTTGAAATAAAACATCTAAAATTTACCAAAGGAACAAGTAGGATGTGATATGATCCTAGTACGATATAACTATAGTTTCTATACAAGATCTAATATCAAGAATTCAACAATTCTGGCTTTTAAAACAAAATAGTTTTAAAAAGAATTTTCATAAAATAAAACCAATTGTAAATCATTTTCCCTTTGGTTTTAATAAAATCCTTTCATATTCTCAAACCATAAATATGAAAAGTAGAAGTGATAAAATAGAAAAGAATATCCATGCATCAAGAGGTACACATATCCATGAAATAACCTATATGAAAAGTTATGTGATACAACCTCATATAAAAACTTGTGAGCAATAATCCATGATAAAAACAATAATGAGATAAATAACAATAAATGAAAAAATGAAAAACAAAACACCTCATATTGGTCTATAGTATATGGGGAAATGTGTACTAGTCAATCATAATTCTAAAAAGGAATACATTGGATCCAATAGATATTGATTCCTTCCAATCGATATAACAAAATCTACCACCTAGTGGTTCCAAACACCCACTAAGGATACTCGTGTATCTTTTCCAATGCACACAAGGTTCCAAATGTGAAATTTTCCAAATTCCTTTTATAACCATGCTCATAGTTTTACAAAAACATTTTCAAATCCAATCCAATCTGCTTTGGAGTTTGAAAACTCATTTCCAAATCAAGAAATCCATTTTCAAAGAAAAATACCTTTTGGAAAATATTTTCATTTCTAGGAAATCATTTAAAACAAATTATAACTTCAAATCCATGAACAAAACAAATGAATTTATCAAAAATGATATGAAATTCATCAAATTAACCCATTTTATAGAAAAACCTACCTCAACACGATAGAACCCCAGCTGCCTTCAACAACGGTGACCAGAAACCAAGAGAAGGGATTTAAAAAATGAGGCACACTAAGAAACTACAAATAATCGATAGAAAACACTATATTATCACATCCATAAACAAATGCATCCAAAACCAAAATTATAACCAAAGAAAAAGAAGAACTATAAGGATTGCATACCTGAAGAGAAGAAATCCAACCAAAAAGATGATCAATTGTTGAATGAAGCAATCTGGAAGGTAAGGAGTCACCCAAAATAACCCAGGGAGAGGCTCTAGGTTAAGTGGGAGAAGAGATTCCAAAGTATGAAATGATAATTCAGCCGAGCGGCACCCTAAAATCCTAAATAATGGCAATTAAATGGCATGAAATCCCATTACAAGTTGTGTATTCTTCGAAGCTCACATACATATAAAAAAACCTATTGCCTTTTTATTAAAAACCTGATATTTTCCATTGCATGATGTGAAAAACTTACACTATGTGCAAACCTCTCATGCTTTGTATCCAATTCATTGATTCTGCCCGGTAGCCATTATATGGTGTGTACTCCCAATACATGGGGTGTAATCACCCAACGAACTATAAAAACTATAGGTTTAAGATGAAAATTACAATAAATCCATGATTTCACCTTTACAAGTATCCTCCAAACTTCTTTATTGGAATTTCTCATCCAATAAAAAGGAAACCAAAAGTAAAGGTTAAAACATACTTGGAAGAAAGGTAACGAGGTGTTAAAATTGACCCACCATAAACGCTTTTCCCCCATAAATCCCTAAAGATCCTAGATTTGAAAAAATAAAAGGTCAATGATGCCTCATCAATGACTCCATCTCCCATGTATCATGGCTATTATGTTTGTACTACCATAGTACCCAGACCAGGGGGATCGTTCTACTACATAATACCTTATCCCGGTGACCCATAATCTAAATCGGCTACTCAACTAAAGTGGTATCGAGCTCAAGATTAACATCCTCCCATAAAATCACATGGGAAGGATATTGTATACACCTCATAAACTAGGAAACATGAAACATTCCATGGATATAAGTCAATACAGATGGAAATTTTAAATGATAGGCCACCCTCCCTAGTCATCCAATGGTCTCAAATGGGCCAAAAAATATCGGTGTCAACTTACCCTGCTTACCCAACCAATGATGTCCCAAGATAGGTGAAACTATAAGAAATACATGATAACTAGCCCCAAACTCTAGTGGCTGACGAAAATGGTAAAATTAATATTTTTGATGACTCTACTACATGATCAATATCCTCTGAATCAACTAAACCATCTATGTCATCCCCTGAACAACACTCATCCCAACCAAGGACTGATCTCCCAACTCTTCCCAGCACAAGGGAGATCAATATTTCTACACACACAAATCCTTGATGGGTACCATATTTATAAAAGCTTGATAACTATTTTTATAGGAAAATTCAACCAAAGTAAAATGATTTCCCCAAGATCCTCTAAAATCAAACACACAAGACCAAATAATATCCTCTATAACTTGGATAAACCTCTATGTCTATTCATCCATATAAAGATGATAAGTCATGCTAACTCTAATCTGATAACCCCTCGCCTCCTAAAAACCTTTCCAGAACCTATATGTGAAACTCAGATCCCTTTTAGAAAAAAAAATATATAGAGGGAACCCCGTGAAGTCTCACAATCTCTCAGACGTACAAGTCCCCAAGATGTTCCACGTTCATCATATCCTTGATAGGAAGAAAATGTATTGATTTAGTGATTTGATCAATGATCACCCAAATCACATTATTCCCACTCATATTCCATGGAAAACCTGTGAAAAAATCCATGTAAATATCATCCCACTTCCATACCAAAATGGTTAAGGGTTGTAACAACCCTGAAGGTCTCTAATGTTTTGCCTTAATTTTCTTAAAAGTAAGGCACCATGATACAAAATCTACAATCAATCATCTCATCCCTTTACAACAATACCAATGCCTCAATTTATGATATATATTGGTATCCTGGATGAACAAACCAATAATAATGGTGTCCACTATCCAAAAAATCCTTCATTAGGGAAAAGAGAACAACCAACCTTCCATAGAAACACAAAGGTCCACTGGGAGACTAATACCACTCGCTCGAGGTATCCCACCATAAATGATTACAATAAAATTTTGGAACTCATTTTTTATCACCTGATCAAGCCAAACTCACACATCAAAAGATGAGTTAGCTTTCATCGAATCAAATATCACATGTCCACCAACCTCTTCCACTTCTAATCTTATCTCAGCAAACAAACTCATCAAAGATCACTCCTCAACTAATTCCTTCATGGATTATATTAGTAATTTACTACTCAATGAATAATTAACCACATTCACTTTCCCAAGGGTATAAAAAATATCAAAATCAAAAGTCTAAAGATACTCTAACCAATTCCTCTATCAAAAATTAAGATCCCTCTGAGTAAAAATATATTTATGGCTCTTATGATCAGAATAAATCACAAACCGCTCCCCAAAGAGATTATGATTCCACATTTTGAGTGCATGCATAACTTATTCCAACTCAAGATCATGTTTAGGATATTTCTTCTCATGAGGTCATAACTAGTGATAAACATAATCCACAACTTTTTTACCTTGCATTAATACACATCCAAAATCCATACCAAAAGTATCATAAAAAACGTCATAACCCGATCCCCATTCCATAAAAATAAAAACTAGTGATGAATTCAACCTCAACTTTAGTTCCTAAAAATATCTTTGAAACTTTTCATTCCATTCAAACCTTATAACCTTATGGGTTAAATCTATCATCAAAGATGCGATCTTGGAGAAGTTATGAAAAAACATTCTATAGTAACGAGTTAAACCTAAGAAGATATAAATCTCAATCACATTTCTATGATGATCCTAGGATATAAATACCTATACTTTTTCAAGATCTACTCATATTCCCCTCTCAAATATCACATTCCCTAGAAACTTCACTTCTTAGATCCAAAACTCACATTTGAAAAGATTACTATACAGATGATGTTCCCTCAAGGTTCGAAGAATAATATCAAAATGGTACATGTGCTACTCCTTTGACTTGAAGTACCCCAAAATATCATCCATGAACACCATAACAAAAGAGTCCAAGAACTAGTGAAAGATCTGGTTCATTAAAGCTATAAACACTATAGGAGCATTAGTGAGAACGAATGGCCTAACCACAAACTCAAAATTCTCATATCAACTCCTAAACGTTTTCTTTGGTATATCCTCTTCTCAAACCCTCAACTGTTGATACCTTGAATTTAGTTCAATATTAGAAAACCAACGAGCCCCTCTAAGATGATCAAAGAGATCATAAATCCTTGGTAAAGGATATTTGTTCTTAATGGTCACCTGATTCAAATTTCAATAATCAACACAAAGTATGAGGCTCCTATTTTCCTTCTTATCAAATAGGACAGGCAAAGACCATGGTGAAATGCTAGGATGAATAAATCTTTTAGCCTCTAGGTCCTTAATCTGGACCTTAATTTCCACCAACTCATTAGGTTCCATATGATAAGATTGTGTACAAATGGGCATTGTACCAAGGAGCAGGTCTATAGTAAACTCAACCTCTCTCTATGGTGGTAAACAAGAAAAATCATCTAGAAAGACCTTGGGGTATTCACACACCACTATAGAAATTCAACCACCCAAAAAATGTTCAACTACATCTATAAAAATCTCTGACAACTGGCATGAGATTCCCAAGAATAAGGAACAACAGGCCCTGCCCTTCCCAGTATAGAGTCCCACTCGCCCTAGAAAACATGAGTGACCCCATAAGTAGATAAGAACTAAACCTGATGGTGATAGAAGTCAATATATTTCTTAACACTAATCATCCAATCTATTCCAATAATCAAGTCGAAGATGTCAAGGTAAAGAAATAAAAAGTCTCACACCACCTCAAAGACATCTATCGTCACCTGACATGCATGACATCTAAAACCTTATTTGGACCTATTTCTCAAAGGCATGGAAAGATCCAACAAGAATGGAATATGTTCTGAATGGAAACCCAACACATCAAGTAACTTTGACAATATAAAAGAATGATTATCACCTATATCAAACAAAGGTAGTGTCGTAGAATATGATATAAACACCATACCACTCACAATATCTAGCCCTGATTTGTATTCTCTTGGCACATACTCTATAGTATAAATCCATTCGGTCTTAGCTACATGAACATCTCCCTTAGACTATGGATTAAACCCACCACCCTTGGAAGCATCAGTATAAACCTTATAACCCTTGGTGAATGTGGATCCATCCTTACTTTCCTGAGATATATTTTCACAAAAACATTTTATATGGATTGATCATCCACAAAGATGACAAGTCCTAGGTACCTCTGTATAGTTAGGACTCATATGCCCATGCCTCTCACACTAGTAGTAGACAACCTACTACTTCCCTATCAAAGCCCCTGAAACTGATACTGAGGAAAACTGAACACTTTTATGTTTCTTTTTCTAGCCAGAAGATACACCCTAGCTAACCACTAACCCAACTAAAGCTTCACCCAAACCTGTCTTCCCAACTATTCCTTCTTCAGCCAAAGATTTCTTGTCAACTACCTCTATAAAGTTTATAAGTAACATGAGTATCAACATAAACTAAATATTAGGCCTTATTCCTAACTTAATCTTTCAAGCCTTTAGGTACTCATTAGTGACATGTTCTGGTGCCAAATGCACCAACACATCAAAACTGGTAGAATACACTAGAATTCTATGCTCCCCCTTCTCTAAGGTCAAAAACTCTCATGTCTTTTCCACACATAGCATCTCAATATAAAACTACTGGTTAAATATTTTCTTGAAGGAATATCAGGTAAGATCCTCATGCAACTTAGATTGTACAATAGATTCCCATTATCTCATTCTCTTCCCCTCGAGCATATACATGGAAAAACCCACCTTAGATTCTTCAAGAGTCTTCAAAATTTTGAAGATCCTCTCTATCTTCTCAAGATGCTCCTCATATTTTTGGAGTCCTGTGTCACCATAAAAGATGGGTGGATGCTACTTAGTAAACTCAGATCTATGATCCACAACACATCTTGGGTTCTTGACACCCACTTAACTCAGAGTCTAAATAGTGCAGATAACAGCTTCTTCCAAAGTAGGTTCCACTAGAGGGTTCACCAATGGAACCTGTCTCACAGCCTCCTCTATTGGATTTTTAAGATCTCTTCTTAGAGGAATTATCTAAAAAGGGATTAAAACCAATCAATTTTTAGACAATTTAAAAATCATAGGACCAATTTTAGGTATTTATATCAAATATTTAAAACATTAAGAATTTAAATCAAATATGAAAGGCCTTACTTAAAAATTAATAGGTCAATTTAAATAAACTTATCATACATTACATTCAAATGACCTCAAAATCCATATCTCAAACTTGGTAAATGTACTTAACCACCAATGGTAACTTAGTTTTAGTCACATAAGTGAGCTATCCTGACCCCTTTTTTGTACTTACTATACAAATTCTAACGGTCCGAACTCATTTCTACCCAAGACACAAAATCAAACTCATGTAGTGTTAACACGCTTCAGGCTAAGAATCCATTTGATACCAAATTGTAATGAACCAACCTGAGTCAACTTGACAAGCCACCCAAACTAGCCCGTCACGTAATATAGGTAAAACAGGATAACAAAAAATGGTATTGAATATAAGAAAAACAAGACATACATGTAGAGTATAAAGAGGAAACAGATGAGATACCATAAATACATAAAATCCAATCCAAAATAGGCTAAACTGGAAAGTAAGTTAAAACCCCACATGAATAACAGTCACCTCTAGACCAACCTGAACCAAAAGAAATTGCAACAAGAGAAGCCATCATACTACAAGATGCTCTTCCATTTACCTAAATCCTAAAATAAAATATATAGAAACACCAAAAGAAATAATTAGGGTGTGAGAAATTCCCAGTAGGATACCACCAGAGTTTCTATACAAGTTCTAATATCAAGAATGCAATAATTCTAACTTTTAAAACAAAATAGTTTTACAAAGAATTTTCATAAACTAAATCCGGTTATAAATCATTTTCCCTTTGGTTTTCATAAATTTATTTAATATTCTAGAACTAGAAATATTACAACTATAAGTGCTAGAATAGAAAATAATTTTCATGCATCAAGAGGTACGTGTATCCATGAAATAACCTATCATGATAAGTTAAGTGATACAACCTCATATAAAAACCTATGAGAAACAATCCATGATAAAAAAACATGTGATAAATAAACATATATGAAAAATGAAAAAACCACATATTGTTCTCTAACCTATGGTAAAATGTGTACTATGAACTCATAATCCTAAATAGGAATACGTTGGATCCAACAAATATCATGTCATGTTAGTAAATATCACAAGATTTGCCTCATAGTGGGACCAAACACCCACTAAGGCTACCCATGTCTCTTTCTTGATGCACCCATGGTTCCCAATGTTCAATTGTCCAAATTCCTTTCTAAACCATTCTCACAATTTGAAAAACATTTTTAAAGTCTATCGAATCCAATTCAGAGTTTAAAACCCATTTCTAGATTAAGAAAATTAATTTTCAAATAAAACCCCATTTTTGAAAAAAAATTCCTTTCCAAGAAAGATTTTAAAACAACTTATCACTTAAAATACATGAACAAACCAAAGGAATTTATCAATAATGACATGTAGTTCATCAAATTAACCCATTGTATAAAATCATCTACCTCAATATGGTAGAAACCCAATTTACTTAAATAATGGTGACTAGAAACCAAGAGAATATCCTTTGAAATATGAGGCACACCAAGAAATTGAAAAGGATCAATAGAAAACACCATCTGGTCACATATGCACACAACTACATCTAAAACCACTATCATAACCAAAACCAAAGAAGAACCAGAAGGATTACATACCTAGATAAAATAAATCCAACCATAAAGGCGATCAATCACTGAATAAAGTGATTTGGTAGGGAAGGAGTCACCCAAAATCACCTAGGGAGAGCTTCTAGGTTGAGAGGGAGAAGATATGCCAAAGTATGAAATGATAATTCAGCTGAGTGTCACCCTAAAATCCAAACTCGTAACTAGTACTAGGCGTGTAATCTAATTACACATTGTGTATTCCATGAAGATCACATGCACCAAAATTACATTACATGATGTGAACCACTTACACGGCATGTAAACCTCTCACACTATGTATCTAGTTCATAGATTCTACCCAGTATCCATTACACAGCATGTACTTCTATTACATGGAATGTAAGCTCCCAACGAACATCAAAAATTTCAGGTTTAAGATGAAAATTACAAAAAATCCATGACTTCACCATTATAGGTATCCACCCAACTTCTTTCCTGGAATTTCTCATCCAAAAAAAAGGAAACCAAAAGTAAAGGTTAAAACATACCTAAGATAAAGGTAATGAAGCATTACACATATAGGTGATGTAATAGATGTATAGTGTACCATTTTGGTCTCTTGTTCGTCGTTATCTATTTAGGGTTTCCTCCCTCATATCCGACTCTGAGTGGCTCAGCAGTGGGATGAGTGATATTACAGGGTGGAGAAGGGACATATGGTGATGATGGGCAGGATTTTTTGGATTCTATCCTTTGGTTGGGTGGATTTTTTTTTGGTTGTGGATTTTTTTTGTTTGGACAGGTCTGGTCCTGGACTGGGCTCTTTACCCAGCCCGCTTATGCCTCCTTTTTGATGGCATGGTCAGTTTGTTGGTTCTCACTTTACCTCAAAGTAAATTTTATTATAAAACCAAAAAAAATTAGGTAGGATAGATGATGCTAATCAAGTGAGACCTCATGTACTCAATATGATTGGGTACATTGAGATACTAGAGTCCCTTAGGTTCAAACTAAACCAGTAACTAGTGACCGATCTATTGGATTTGGTTCCCTGGAACCAACTTCTGTGTACTTTATGATAACTTGTATACATAGTTTTGAATATTAATAAACTTCTTATCAAATCATGATTGTTATTTTATGTAACATAATATGTGATAATTTCCGAAGAGTAGTCGTCACACTAAAAATTCATAGTTGTTCCTCACTTTGATAAGAACCTAGAAGTGTCATTACAGTACTCTTAAATATATATTCTATGGCAGGATAAAATCATTTTAAGGACATAGATAATTTAGGCTATTAGGGGTGGAGACTCATAGGACATTGATTAAACTTCTCATGGTGTATGCTCTTGTAATATCTAGTGTATGATATTATGAGAACGAGGCCTACTAGTAGAAAATCCACATTTATATATGTTATTGGATGTTCTTATCTATGTATGTGTGTATTGATCCTTTGAATTTAATATTATTATTATTATTGAGTATTATAAGTCGCGTACTTTGATGTAGTTATGAAAACCGTTATGACATATGTTCATAGTGTGGTAGGATACGTTGGGTGTGTCATGAGTAATATTGAATTAATGAATAATAGGAGAAATGATTTGTCCCTTATGTTATTTAATGGAATTTGTTATCTCAATCCCTCTAATAGAAATTATATGGCCTAAATAAATCCATGGACATGGTGTTCTATAGTCAAGTTTGATTTCTGTAAATTCAGTGAAAGAGACATCGATCACATAGGTTTATGGCACTAGTTTTTTCACCCTACTTGATTAGAGATATTATGATAAAGGGATTATATTACATAGTAAGCATATGAATGTGTTATTATGTCATTTTGGAATTAAATTCTTTCTCTATGGGTGTGTTGG
Organism: Viscum album; assembly: GCA_963277665.1. Taxonomy (NCBI): domain Eukaryota; kingdom Viridiplantae; phylum Streptophyta; class Magnoliopsida; order Santalales; family Viscaceae; genus Viscum; species Viscum album. Next base: position 1,887,863,411 of record OY728125.1, on the reverse strand, counting down.
TGTGTTTCTAGACTATAACCTTGCACTTTAGGCTACTTCGCCTAATTCCATTAAGAAAGAGGCGTAGAGAGTCACACACTAAGTGTATCTAGAATCTCAGTTAAATAATATATTATTATTTATTATTTAACAAGTTGAATAAATGTTATTCTTGAACATTTTTTAATAATTATTCATGTTTTCTTGATCGTAGATATTCCATCACCAGTTATTCAAGATAATATTATGTGAGAAGAATATTTAATATATATTTTTTTTCTATTTAGTAAATATAATATTTATTTATTTATTGGAAAATAATGCAATGATATTTATTTAATAAATAAATATACTTTATTCATGGCCCAATAAATATTGTGGAGGAATAGAAGACCGGGTTTTTAGGTCTGATGATAAATAATATATATTGAATATTATTTGAATAAATAATATTTAATTTCAATTTTTAAGTTAAGTGAATGTAGAGAAATAATATTATTATTATTATTATAGACATGGGGTTCCATAAGGGATTAAATAAATAATAAAGGGAACTTTTTAAATTATTTATTTCCAACCCTAGTGATATATAAACTCAATTATATTATTTTTTAAGAGATCCAATTCATTTGTTTTGTTGTACACAATAAATCTAGAGAATCCTATCGAATCCCTAGAGAGCTACCTTCTCTAAGAATGTTCCCAAGAAAAGAGAATGATCTTCATCCACCTCTCACTCTCGAGTCAAAATAGATCAAGGAGAACGATTTGGAAGCGGTTCTCATCACAATCAAAGGAGAACAATGCAAGCGATTGGATTTGTTGTTCTAGAACCTAGAGATTCCTATGTCTACGTTCGGAGATTTTTAGAACACATGTGGATCACTACTAGAGGGAATATGCTCTTGGTTCCTACAAAGAAATGATAGTACAATGTAGATCTTTTTTCAGATCCATCAATGAAGAAATAATTCTCACAAGGTAGTTCTTTAATTAATTAAATTAATTATAAATAATGTGTGATGATCCTATGTTTGGTTCTGAAATTTTATCCCTTATTTGTTTTCTTTGATTCCATTCCATTTATTATGGTGTTTATTATCATGTAAATATCAAATTAATCGTCGATCAAGATACAAAAGAAAATTTGGACATGTCACATCACATGCTTCCACTTTTCCTAGAACCTACAAGTGGTATCAGAGTGGTCACATAATTATTTCTAATTATTTAAAGATCATTGATTGATTTATGCATTTTTAATTTAGTTTTCAATTCAAGTTTAATCATTCTTTAATCCTAATTGAGATATCTGATTCTTCCTATTTCATTTATCATAAATATTAATTTTATGAATGAAATAAAATCAAAGATCTCATCCAGAGGTGTTGAAGAATCTGGTCAGATAACACAAAAGTACACGCTGTGTAACCTGGAGGTACACACCGTGTACTAGTGTTCAATGCACCAAGAATTAATTCATAATTAATTCAAATCATTTTCATTTATTAAACGCAGTGTATTTAATTATACACCATGTGTTTACTAGGCCATCATGGCTCTTGGTTAGATGGAGTACACATCGTGCATCCCACATACACAATGTGTAGTCCATTAGTCACAGATAGGTTGTGTATCTTCTTATATGAACTACCTGACTGGTGACCATGTAACTCAGATACCACACATCGTGTATCCTATGTACATTCATTGTACTCCAATATTTTCTATGTAACGGTTTACATGTTGAGTCCTTAGGCATGTACCTCAGATAGCCAGTGAGAAAATAACATGCCCTGTAGCTAGCTTGTATAATTCATGTACTTATACCAAATTATAAGAATTAAAATTAATTTATTATATTGTTTAAACCTTATCAAAATGTGATTTCTTGTGCTCATTAAGTTGATAGGATGCACTAAGTGATGGGTTTTAATATATATAAATGTCTAATTAATAACTACATAATGTTCGAGTGTGTATATCATGTATTAGTCATATTACAGTTATTACTCTATGTGAATTAAAGCATAACACATGATAGAAAAATCATGTAATCATTGTATTCATTGAGTTGATAATACACTTCATGAAAGTACATGATAATTTGTGTATGCCAAATGTCACAAGATTAAACATTATACGAGTATAATACATGTTGGGTAGTTCATATGGGTACTCACTGTGTTGCCTCTAAGGTACATTTATGTACATAATTAATTTTAAATAAATTTATTTAATTTGTTTAAAATTATTATGGATGAGAATCTCAAGGTAATTTGGATGAGAATTAAGATAAAAGAATTGATTAATTAAAGAAGATAATTAATTGATTGAAGCGTGATTTATTTTAAATGAGAATGATTAGAATTAAATACTAGTTTTATTAAATGTGTAATTCATTTCATGCTAATGGATGGTCATGATCTTATACCAAGACCTTTGTATGTGATTAGTTTCATTTAATTTATTTTTAAATAAAAAATTTAGCTTGTGTTCCATCTCTCCTATTATTATGTAAGGGTCTTCATGCCAAGGTTTTTTTTATGTAACCCATTCCCCTCACCTACATGTAAGTAAAATCATATGTAATGGATGGAGCTCCCAAGATAGAAGATACAGTTCAAGTTTTGAGCTGAGGAAAAACCAATCGAAGAGAGATATATGGGTGGAAAGGTGGAAAGTTGTAACACGAACCTTAATTGGTTCGAGGTGTTTTTCCCCTAGTTCAAAGTTTATTTTATCATTTATTAGATAAACTAACCATTAGTAGATGCTCATGATCATACCACTTTATTATTTTGTTTTTTTCAAGTTGCATTGTTATTTCATTATGAATGTTTTGTCATGATCACATGAATTAATGAATTAACAAAAATGCAAAATATAACTAAAATAAATTAGCTTATGTGTAAATATTATATGAGACATGGTTAATCACTTAAGTAAATCCACTTAATATTAATAAGCATGTAATAAAGATAATAATTCAAAATTTATGTATAAAAGGAAATATCCCTCAGTTATATATTAAGTCAGTATAGCCTTTCAATACTTCAGTTAAAATTGAACCATAGTTCAAAGTGCTTGACCATCCAAAGTTGGGGTGCTGTCAATTATCGAGGAATTATAACATAAATTTTTGGGTTGACTTGACTTAGTTCACATCAAGGGTTGACTGCCAAATCTGGACTCAATGTAATTAAGAGGTAAGTATTGAGGAAATCCAAGTAAAGGGTTTCATAATTGCGGAATCCACTCAAAAGATCAAGGAACTATGAGTTAATGCAGTTGGAATTTGAAATTCCTACATAAACCATTCAAATTGCTTGACCAACCAAATTTGGGGTAATGAGAAGGTGAATATAGATCCTTTCCACTATAATGTTCAAGAAATATAACATTTTTGAAGCCAATGGTGAGGGCTATTGGGTTTTGATAAAATAGTAGGAGATTAATAAATATAATATTTATTTATTTCTCTAAATTTTATTAGATAAAGTAAAAAAATTCTTCCCATATTATTTATAGAAATAGTAATAAAATGACTTCAAAGATATCTCTATAATACATACTTGAAAAGAATAACCTTCTCACTGGAACAAATTTCTAAGAGTGGAAAAGGTGCTTACACGTTATCCTTCACTATGAAAGAAAATTTTATATGTTGGAAGAACCTTTTCTTAATGGTCCTAGTAATGAGTCTAGTGATGAAAAATTATCTCTCAATTAGAAACATCTGAATGATGCTACATATATTCATTATTTCATATAATCAGCCATGACTAATGAGATTTTGAAGCAATATGAGGACCTGGATACATATAGAATGATGGATTGCCTTCGGTATCTCTATCAAGAGAAGGTGAGACAAGAGAGATATGAGATCACCAATGCTTTTTTTACAACTAAGCTTGGAGATTCTGCACCATATGGGACTCAAGTAGTCAATATTATTGGATACATTGAACACTTAGACATATTAAATATTAAATTACCATATGAGTTGTTCATGGATCTCATACTTTCATCAATGCCCAAGACATTATCTATTTTTATTATTAATTATAATATGAGCAATAATGAGAAGAGTCTTTTGGATCTTATAACTTTAATTCACCAAGTGGATAAGGACATGGGGTATGGAAAATTTTTGATCCTTATGGTGAATAAGAAAAGGAATAATAAGGTGAAGGGTCCCAAGACTCATAACAAGTCTAAACCTCCTGAGCACCATACTTCTAAAAAGAGGAATATCCAGAGGCAGGGAAAAGGAGGAAGTATGTTTTTTATGTGGAAATCAAGGCTTCTTGAATAATAACTACACCCATAAGCAAGGGTAAGCTAAAGGTGCTTTCATTATCAAGTGTAATCTTTCAATATCTACACATTGGGTATTATATACAACTTTTGGTTCTCACATCTGTATCCAAATATAGGAACCAAGTATAATATAAAAGATTTCTAGAGGAAAGGTGGATCTGCGAGCTGCCAAAAGTGTGAGAAATGTATTCTCTAACCATTGGTGACTACCACCTTTCATTGAAAACATGAATGATTTTGGTTTTAAAGGATTTTTATTATGTACCAACAGTTACCAAGAAAATAATTTGTGTATCATGCCTAGATGTAGATGGTTTTATTTTAATTTTTGGGAATAAATGTTTTTTCTTTTGTAAAGACAACATATGTTATGGTATAGAACATTTAAATAATGGTATTTGTGTATTAAATTATGAAAACCAAGTATTAGAAATAGGTAACGAATCATGTTCACATGAATCATATAACACCTAGTTATGGCATCACCATCTTGGTCATGTAAATGAGAAGTGTTTGAATTTTTTTATCAAGATGGTTATTTAGACTCTTCTAAGTTCAAAACACTTGAAAGATTTCATACTTATTTATAGGAAAAAATGACTAAATTATCATTCGATGGATAGGATGAAAGGGCAATAGAGCTTCTAGGATTCTTACACACTAATGTGTGTAGACCATTTCTAGTAGAATCTAAAGGTGGTTTTTCTTACTTCATAACTTTTACTGATGACTTGAGTAGATATGGATATGTATACTTAATGAGGTATAAGTCCAAGTCCTTCGATAAATTCAAAGAATTCAATAATGAAGTAGAGAATCAACTTGGAAAGAAACTTCAATCGAATCGAGGTGGTGAATATCTTAACCAAGAGTTCATCAAATTTCTATAGGATTTTGGGATTCTATCACAAATCACTCCACATTAGACACCACAATGGAATGGTGTTAGTGAAAGGAGGAACTATAACTTATTATATATGCCAAGGTCAATGATGAGTCATGCAGATCTTCTATTATCATTTTGGGGATATTCAATACAAATAGTGGAATATAAATTAAATTGAGTGCCAAATAAAGTAGAAAATGGAATTCCATTTAAATTATGTAGTGAAAAGAAACTCGTTTTGTCGCATACATGTGTATGGGGTTGTGAGGCATTTGTTAAGGCCTTCTTAGGCAGCAAACTAGCACCCCGAGGCATAAAGTGTATCTTTATAGGGTATCTCAAGGAAAAAAATGGATACTACCTATAAAACCCCTCAAACAAGAAAGTGATTATCGTCAAACAAGCTATCTTTCTTGATAGGGATCGCATCCTCAAAAAGGATAGTGGGGGGAAATATTGACTTTGATGAATTTTATGCTCAAAATACATAGGAGTTGGTACAAGAATAGATTCCATAGGTCCCCGTGGAATAAATAGTTCCTAAAACACAAGTATTATGTAGGAGCATAATATAAGTAAGAGAATAAAATAGGTATGGTTTTCTAGTCACTGAAGATGGTGACTTATTATTGGTTGAAAATGATGAACCACTCTCTTATAAAGATGTAGTAGAGAGATTAAAAGCTTCAATATGGAAATAATACATGAATTATAAAATGGATTTCATGTATCAGAACCAAGTTTGGGTTTGGGTCGATTTTCTAGTTGATGTAAAGCTTGTAGGGTGGAAATGGGTATTCAAGAGAAAATTAGACATAGAAGGTAAAGTAAATACCTATAAAGAAAGGCTAGTGGCTAAAGGTTTTAAACATCATCAATGAATTGAATATGTTGAAACCTTTTTACTAGTTTCCATGTTTAAATCCATCAGAATTCAACTCGCTATAAAAACTTACCATTACTATGAAATTTGGTAAATGGATGTAAAAAATGATTTCCTAAATTTAAACATTCAATAAGAAGTCTATATGATGCAACTAGAAGGGTTTGTGACTCCATGTGATGCCAAAAATATTTTCAAGTTGTATAGATCCATTTATAGATAGATCAAGAATCCAAGTCAAGGGACATTCAATTCGAGGAATCTATAAAAGAATTTGGTTTCATTAATAAAGAATGTGATCCATGTGTTTACAATAGGATTAATGAAAATGAATCTTTTATCCTAGTATTATATGTTGATGACATATTACTTATTAGAAACAAAATACCAGACATACAGTCAGTTAAAGAATGGTTAAACAAGTGTTTATGCATGATGAAATTGGGTGAAGCAGCCTATATTCTAGAGATAAAGATCATTTGTGATAAATCCAATAGGATACTTGGACTAAGACAAAGTACATACATTGACCAGATACTAAAGATATTTAGTATGAAAAATAAAAGAGGGGATTAATTCTAGTGTCACATGGTATACATATTTCTAATAAAATGTGTCCTTAGACATAATATAAGAATGAGAGAATGAGTAATATTTCATAAACTTATGTGATAGGATCAACCATTTATGTCATGTCATGTAATAAACTTGATGTTGCCTACACATTGAGAATGGTATGAATATATCAAGCAGATCTAAGAGAACAACATTGGTCTACTATTAAGGCTATCCTCAAGTATCTGAGAAGAACTAAGGATGTGTTTCTGGTATATAGAGGAGATAAGGATATGGTCCTCAGGGTTTATACTGATTCTATTTTTCAAACAGATCAGAAAGATCTGAAGTCACAGTCAGGATATGTTTTTTGTCTCAATGGAGGAGTTGTGAGCTAAAAGAGTTCAAAGTAGCTATTTGTTGATTCTACAGTGGATTCCAAGTATATAGTGACTTTTGATGTAGCCAAGGTTTTCATTTGGATATAAAACTTTATCCAAGATCTTGATGTGGTACCTAGAATTAAAGACCCTATCACATTGTATTGTGATAATAGCTCGAATGGCCCGAAGGCCTTATTTTTTTTATTTTATTATGGATAATACACCTTTTTAAGGGTTGAAGGGGAACCCGTACATGACCTGTAGGCTCAAGGCATAAGGCCCGACATGACTTGAAATACATGACCCAAAGGCCCAGAGGCATACCATGCCCAATACATGACTCGTAGGCCCAACCCACTAGAATTGCCCCTCCCTAGCTTCTGCATCATTGATATCCTAGCTCCCCACCTTGCATTGCTGATCGGATAGCATTTCCCCATACAAAGCTGCACGGTGCCTGGTCCCAATGGCAGTTTCCATACCCTCTCATTCTTCCAATCTGATTAGCTCTACTTCTGGTGACTACTATTCTTGTGATAATACTATAATAGTGGATATTACAAAAGATCCAAGGTCACACCAACGAACAAAGAATATACTCCATAAGTATCACCTCATGAGTAATTTTTCTCAGAGGGGTGAATTTGTAGTAGACAGATTTCCCACAAAATAAAATGTGTTGGAACCCTTGACTAAAGGAATATCTCAGCAGAAGCATAAATATCATGTGAGAGCTAGTGGAATGAAGGTTGTTAGCAGTTGGATCTAGTGAAAGTGGGAGTCTACTAGAGTTAGTTCCCTAGAACCAACTTCTATGTACTTTATGAAAATATGTATTCATAGTTTTTAATATTAATAAACTTGTCATCACATCATGATTGTTCTTTTACATAGCATAGTATGTGATAATGTCATAAGAGTAGTTACCGCACTAAAAGGTTATAGTAGTTCCTCGCTATGATGAGAACCCAAAAATTCCATGAAAATATTCTTAAATATATGTTCTATGGTTGGATGAAATAATTTTAAGGACACAAATGATTCGGGATATCAAGGGTGGTGACCTATAGGACTTTGAGGCACCTTCTCATGGTGTACGCCTTTAGTAATATCCAATGTAGGATATTATGAGAACAAGACTCACTATTAAAAAATACACATTTATATGTGTCATTGGATGTTCTAATCTACATAAATGTGTATTTATCCTTATATTTTAAGATTATTATTAATGAGTATTATAAGTTTCATACTTTAATGTATTGAGGAAAACTATGACAACATGTTGGTGATGGGGTAGGATATGTTGGGTGTGTCACGAGTAATATTGCATTAATGAATTATGCGAGAAAGTATTTTTCACTTCTATTATTTAATAGAAGTTTATATCTCAAGCCCTTTAATGTAAATGATATGGCCTAAATAAATCCATGGCCATGTCATTCTATAGGAAAGTTTGATTTCTAGAAATTCAATGAAATAGACATCAAACACATAGGTTGATGGAACCAGCATGCAACCTACTTGATTAGAGAGATCATGATAAAGGGATTATATTACACAGTAAGCATTCATATGATGTATTATGTCATCACATCATTAAATTCTTTCTTTATGGGAGCTTTGGCATGTTTTTAGATGTTAACCTTGGACTTCAAGCTGTATCGCCTAGTGCCACTAAGAAAGTGGCCTAGGGGTCACACACTAAATGTATCTTGAATTTTAGTTAAATAATATATTATTATTTATTATTTAATAAGTTGAATAAATATTATTCTCGCATGTGGTTTAATAATTATTCATGTTTTCTTGATTTTATATATTCTATCATGAGTTATTCGAGAGAATATTTTTTGAGAAGAATATTTAATAAATATTTTTTATTCTATTTAGCGAATATAATATTTATTTATTGGTGAATAATGTAGTGATATTTATTTAATAAATAAATATACATTATTCAAGGCTTGGTAAATATTTTGGAGGAATGGCAGACTGAGTTTTTAGGTCCGATGAGAAATAATATATATTGAAAATTATTTGAAAAAATAATATTTAATTTTAATTCACAAGTTAAGCACATGTCGAGATATTATAGTATTATTATTATTTTAGATATGGGTTTCTACAAGGGATTAAATTAATAATAAATTAAACTTTTACAATTATTTATTTCTAACCCTAGCGATATATAAACCCAATTATATTATTTTTCAAGAGATCCAATTCATTTGTTTTTTTGTGCACAATGAATCCGAAGAATCCTCTCGAAGTCCTAGAGAGCTCCCTTTTCCAATAAATCTATCAAGAATGGAGAGCGATCTTCCTCCACCTCTCACTCTCAAGTCAAGAGAGATCAAGGAGAATGCTTTGGAAGTGATTCTCATGGCGATCAAAGGTGAACGATGCAAGCGATAGGATTTTTCGTACTATCACCCAAAGATTCATATGGAGATGTTTGAATATTTGTGGAACACATGTGGATCACCACTAGAAGAAATATGCTCTTGATTCTTACAATGAAACAATGGCACAACATAGATCTGTTATCAGATCCATCAACGAAGAAAGAATTCTCACAAGGTAATTCTTTAATTGATTAAATTAATTATAAATAATGTGTGATGATCCTGCGCTTGGTTCCAGTATTTTATCCCTTGTCTATTTTCTTTGATTCGGTTCCATTGATAATAGTGTTTATTGTCGTGTCAATCTTAGATTTATCATCGATCATGACAAAAATAAAAGTTGGGCATGACCCATCGCACGCTTCTGTTGCACCCGGAACCTACATGATCTCATTATTGCTTCTTTACCACCTATATTATTGACTTTTATTGTTAATTATAACATGAATAACATGAAAAAATCACTACCATACCTATTGAATTTAATTAGAAAAGATAATAAGTATGTGAAGAATAATAACTCTTCATTCCTTATGGTGAACAAGAGGAGGAAGGGAAAGGCTAAGAGGCCTAATCCTAAACCCAAGATGAAAAAATTGATGCACCATCCTCACAAGAATCCAATGATATAGAGGGAAGGAAATTATTAGGAGGTTTTCTACTTTTCATGTGGAATGAAATGCCACTAGAAGAAGAATTTCATGGATGGGAAAAAGAAGCAAGATAAAGCTTCTACCTCTGGTATATTTTTCATTGAATGAAATCTATATTTATCTATAAGTTTGGAATTGGATATATTATGTGGATCATGTATTTGTATTCATATACATGAACCAGGTAGATTCCAGAAGCCAACGAGCTCATACCTGAGTGGTAAGGGCTCCTGCTTGGCATCCAAGAGACCCAGGTTCAAAACCGAGTGGAGGTGAATTTCTGGGGTACTATAGCAGTACTGTATTAGGGACTGTACAAAACTGTATAGTACTGTAGCATCCAGAACTATTCACCCTATTTGGGCCTTTGGGCCACCGGTTTGGGCCTACGGGTCTCCAGGACCTTCGGGTCATCAAAGGTCTTCAGGCCTCAGGGCCTTTGGGCCACAAAGACCATGGAGTAGCCCAGTTCACACAGAGCAAGCCCCAGAAGAGGATCAGAGCAACAAAACTAGTAGTTACCAGAAGCTGGGCTATCAGATTGGAAGAATGAGAGGGTATGGCAACCGCCATCGGGACCAGGCACCGTATATCTTTGTACGGGGAAATGCTAGACAATCAGCAATGCAATGTGGGGAGCTAGGTGATCAATGATGCAGAAGCTAGGGGAGGGGAAATTCCTGTGGGTTGGGCCTATGGGTCATGTATTGGGCATAGTATGCCTCTGGGCCTTTGGGTCATGTATTGTGAGTCGTGTCGGGCCTTGTGCCTTGGGCATACGGGTCATGTACGGGTTCCCCTTCATCCCTTAAAAAGGGGGATTATCTATAATAAAATAAAAAGAAGGCCTTCGGGCTATTTGGGGTAAGTAGATTCCAGAAATTTTCAAAAAAAGAGGTGAATCTTCAAGCCTCAAATGGTGTAAGACTAACAGCCTTGGCAGTGGAATATTATCATCTGAATTTGCCAAGTGGTTTGGTTCTTGTATTAAAAAAAATTTATTATGTTGTTTTAGTAACCAAAAACATAATATCAATGCTGATTTTAGACACCATAGGATTTTATTTCAAGTTTGGAAATAAATATTGTATCTTTTATAAGGATAACATGTGTTTTGGTATGGTGCATCTTAATAGTTGCTTGTATATACTTGATATTTAAAACCTTGTGATGGAAATCAATGAAAAAAATAGCGAAATGAATCATTTAATTCCCACCTATGGCATTTTAGGCTTGATCATGTAAATTAGAAGAGTTTACATAAGTTACATAAAGTAGGGTATTTATACTCTACTGATTTAAAACCCTTGGATGTATATTACACATGTTTACAAGGGAAAATTACCAAATCACCCTCTATTGGGAAAGGATTAATGGCCACATAACTACTTGAATTGATTCATACTGATGTGTGTGGTCCCTTTCCAATAGAGACAAGGGGTGGGATTTTGTACTTCATTAAATTTTACCGATGGATATAGTAAGTATGGCTATATCTACTTAATGAGTTATAAGTCAGATTTCTTTCAGATGTTTAAGGAATACCAGCATGAATTAGAAAACCGGCTTGGTAAGAAGTTTAAGGCACTCTGCTCAAACCTAGGCAGAGTGTATCGCAACCAAGATTTATGTTGGTCGGAGTGGACACTCAAGAGGGGGGTGAATTGAGTTCCAATTAAAATTTCTGTTAAAAATATTTCTATTAAAATCCACCAAATTGAAAAACAAGTTAAAATGTAGTGAATTTATACAGATTATAAATGTTCAATTAGTTTCTCAAAGATTGATTAAGTCTCAGTTAATTTAATCAGGGGATTAAATTAACTTTTGAAACTAACCTACTGGTTCACAATAAGTATAAACACTTGCTAGTTTAGCTATCAAAGTAACTTTCAAAAAAATAGTATTTCAAAGTAATTAGTAGCAGAATATACAATATAGTTTATAAACAAAATAGATAAGCACAATAGTTTTTGAAACAATAGGTTCAGTCTCAAGCCGAGACTTAGTCCTCTCAAACAATTTATATAAATTTGATCCACACCCTGGATTGGGGTAAACAACAGTATAGAGACTTTCTAGGTACTAAGACCTCTACCACAGTTATACGTGGGAAAACAAATGATATCAACAGCACACAGGTTGTCCAGGTCCTACTTGACCTCTACCACTATCCTTAGTGGGATACAAGAGCGTGTGGAAAGATTGGTGTGAGGATTTAGTATCCTCCAGTTCAACACAGGAGTCAGTGTGTGTGTGAATTATACAGAGTACACACACTGCTCGAAAATGTAAATAATGAATCACTTAGAGAGAGAGTATATGAGAGTTTAGAATTCTCTAGTGATAATCGGTGTAGCTCTAGACTCCTTCGATTTAGCATAAATGATTCTGAGACCTTCTCTGGTTTTTGTGTAGAAACACAAAGTGTCGTGGTTCTCCTTCTTTCACTTTCAGTGTAAGTGTTCTTCTTGAGTATGAGTAAACGTTATAGCCCTTGAAATTATTCTTTGAATTTGTGTTCTTAATGAGTATAATAGGTCTTCGTGTGTTCTTCTTTTTCATGTATGTGCATGCATGGAAGAATTCCCCTTTTTGCCTCTCTTTCTTGTGTGTCTTTTAACTGCAGCTCGATCTTCCTTATATTCCACAAGCTCCAACAATAGGAATGATTACCTTTTCATAGGTACGAGGTACGGTTCCCTGATATGCCAACAACTACCATTAAATATCATTAATTGAATTAAAAACATCAAATATGACCATTGTAATTAAATATGAGTTAATATAAATTCAAACAGTTTTTATGACTATCGGTGAGTCATTTTGAATCTGCATCAGTTTCGGTAGGTCATGATCATCAGTATCGGTAGCTCCTTAGATCATCAGTATTAGTAGCTTCTTTGATCATCGGTATCGGTAGCTTCTTTGATCATGAGTATCGGTAGGTGCCATCGGTGTGATCGTTCATCATCGGTGCGACCGTTCATCATCGGTGCGACCATTCATCATCGGTGCGACCATTCATCATCGGTGCGACCATTCATCATCGGTGCAACTGTTCATCATCAGTGTGACCGTTCATCATCAGTGACTCAGGAAAATAACTAACGGTGAGTCAAAACATGGAATTTTCACAAAGTGTATGTTCAGTTCATAATTCTTCCAGGTCAACAGTAAAACATAAATTAACATAGATAAACATATGTAGAAATGATTTAAACATATATAAACACATTTAGAACAATTTGAACAAAAGATGAAATTGTCATAAATAAAACAATGATTTGGGATTATTAAAATAACCATATCACAGAGAGTTCAACAATCTTCCCCTTTTTGATAATCACAAATCAATGGCATAAATGAAGAGAGAAGATAGTAGTCATCATTTCTCCCCCTATGTATATGCATGCATATAGTAAACAGTGAAGCATTTATACAAAGTAGAAATTTTTTAAACAGCCATCATGGGCTCATATTCATATTCAGTTCACCCCATATGCATATTCATGATTTCTCCCCCTTATTTATAGTCATGATTTCTCCCCCTTTGGGATTATAAAAAAGAAAAGAGAAGGAAGAGAAGCAAGAAGAAGATGCCACTGAAATAATAGTTGAAAAAGAGTACAAGAACCAGATATAAATTTGGAAAGGACAAGAAACAGACACCCTATCAAAAATGGACAGACACAACTATTTCTTTGGGTGCAATGGAGCTTTTCCTTTGACAGTTAGAGGAATAGATGGTCCAGAGGGTGCTTTGGTGGAAGGTTGATCTGGCCAGATGGAGAGAGGAGGCTGGACAGCTCTTGCTGGTAACACAGTGGGTGCTAAGGTCACTGGCTGAGGAGTTGAAGATCTTTCTAAAGGTGGCTGCTGAAAGATTGGTCGTATACTTGATAGAGCTTGAGAGACAGATAACTGGCCAGGAGAAACATCTGATGGATTAAGAGGCTCAGCAGTAGGAAAAAAAATAGCCTTCACTTGTACGTGAAGGTAAGGTTTGAGCAAATTGATAAATTCTTGAATTACTTCTCCACCGTACTTCATAGCCTTTTCAAATTCATCCTTATTCTGCATGAAACTTTCCAAAGTAGGAGTAAAATCCTTTAGCTGCTGAACTTGAGTCTTGAAAGCTTGAGTAACCGGAGGAAGCCTCAAATTTTCAGCCAAAACCTTGAACCGATGATTCAACTCATGCTTGGTATAAATCTTAGAGAAGTAATGATCCACTTTCTCTTTAATTTCTTTCTTATCCTTGGTAGCATCGGCTGAATACAACTGCACCATTTTGTGAATATGATCACTATGCTCTTTCATATTTTTCAAAGAATCTAAATCAAGGATCTGCCCAAGAGCTACTAACTCATCTCTTATAATTTCCTTTAAGGTATTGATTTCATGACCAGTGATCTTGAATATTTTAGAGGAGATGACCTGAGCAACAACTTGGGTAATCTCAGCTTTCAACTTCCTCAAGTCTGCCTTCTTCAGATGTTCTATCAGATTTCTTAACACTTCCATCATACCAGAGATGGTTGTTCTAAACTCTCCTGATAGAGAAACCAGATTACTGCCTAAATCTGTGAGTGTTTTATTTAAAGAGGTAATGTGACTGCCAATCAATTCACTGGTATTGCACAGGTCTGGCTTGATAAGGTTTACCACTCTTTGAGCCAAAACATCCATAGCAACTTCAGATAAAGACACAGGAGCAGGATTAGGAACATGAGATAACTCATCTTTCACAGTCTCTCTAACTGCTTGAACCAACTCAACCTTAAATCTGTCAAAATCAGATTGAGTAACTGTAGTACCAGGTCTAGATTGAGACACTGAAGGATCGGGTCTGGATTGAGAACCTGAAGGACCAGGTCTGACTTCTACTTTTTGCATATACTCAGCAACTAATTGAGCCTTAACTAAAACACTTACTCCTGTAATATCCACTTCTAATTATTCCTCTTCCTCTGGATAATCTAAACCCAGAACATCAAGACCTGGGTGTTCTTCCCATGTGGCTTGGCATGAAGGATATATAGGTTTCACAAACCTAGATCTTCTAGAATTTTTAGGAAAGACTTCCTCATTCACATTAGTCTCTAACTATTCTTTCCTCTCAGCCTCAGGAACATTTTCTTGCTCATTTGGTTGGGGTTTAGGATCATCTTGGATCGCATTTTGACCTTCTACAGGTCAAGAATTAGCATCATCAGAATCACCACTATCACCATCACTGTCTTCATCATCATCATTATTAACTGATTTCTCACTTGAACTATTTGTACTACTGGATTCATACTGCTTAGGGTTTGATTCTTCAATCTCAGCTTCTTCTTCTTCATCACCTAAAAGAGGTTCAATCTCTAGTAAGTTGAGAGGTGGACTAGCTGGTCCAAATTCTATATTTCTATTCTTCAAGCTAATTGTATCAGGATCACTCCTCTCATCAGGAGATGATTCCACCTCCTTTTCAGTATTAAAATTATCATCAACTTCTTCTTCCTCTGTTCCATTCTTACTGGACTCACCAGTTTCCTTAGGAACTTATGCTTCCTCTTCTTCATCAGAATAAACCACTTCCTCACCAGGTTTTAAACTGGGATCTATCATCCCCTTTGGTCTCCTAGGATGATCAGTAGGATTGAAAGAGTCATACAACTTCTCCTCATCAGCAACCCAAGCCTTCTTCCATGGGTTCTAGTTGATTTTCATCCTTTTACAAATATCTTTGTTAATATAGAAGCTACTATTGGATGAGATACACTCATCTTCATCATCAACACAGCCCAAGAATTTTAGCATGGTAGAGATTTTCTTGGAGTAGAACAGGGTTGTAGCTTTCTTGGATGGCTTCACCATCTCAGAAATATGCTCAGCAAAATATCTACACAGGTTGATATTTTCACCATTCAACAAATGGAACAATAGAAAAGCATCTTGATACTTTACATAAGAAAAGTCACCTTTTCTTGGACAGACTTGGTGCTGAATAAATTTAAACAAAATTCTACACTCACCATCCAACTCAGCAGCAGTTATTCTTATGGATTTAGAATTGCCAGTTAACATTTCCAGAGCTAGCTCATAAGAAAAGTAATCAGTTGTAGGAGGGATATTACCAGTTTAATCCTTGTATCTTCCATTGTGAGGAACTCCCAAACATTCAGCCCACTGCTTCGATGAAAAGGTAATATTTTTCCCTTTAACTATTGAAGATAGTCTCGCAGCTTCTGCTCCATCCAACACTATACTTAAGTTTAAATAGAAATCATGCACCAACTTCGGGTAATAGACTCGGTCATTATCGCAGAACTAGTTTTTCCAACCTTGCATTTCCAACACTTTCAAAAGAGCAGACCGGCTAGATAATACCCATTCAACACAAACTTCCTTTTCTGCAGTAACTGCCCGTTTTTCCAGCTTCGGGTTTACTGACCTTTGTGTCGTGCTTCTAGATTCTCTGAGAGCACATTTTACAAGAGAGAAACCTTCATATTCCTTGCTTTGTCTCTTTTTCTTGGCCATTTTGAGGTTTGAGACGATTGAACGTTTGGAAAGGTTCGAGAGGTTCATAAGGTTTGGGATTCGAAAAAGAAAGAGAGTTCGGTGGGAGATGGAAGGTCAACAGTCATTAGAAAAAGAAATAGCCATGGGTCATTATTTGTATAATTTAGGGTTACAAAACAATAAAATATCGATTAAGTAAAACAGTTTCGTTTTAAACAAAAACTAATGATTTCAAACACAGTACAACTCAATCGGTAGCACAGATCGGTTTGACAGATCGGTTTCACAGATCGGTTTCACATATCAGTTTCACAGATCAGTTTCACAGATCGGTTTCACAAATCGGTTTATAGATCGATTTCAAAAATAATTTTTACAGATCAGTTTCACATATCGGTTTCATAGATCGGTTTCATAGATCAGTTTCACAGATCGGTTTTACAGATCTATCATACATAACTCTTGTTTAATAAAGTCTAACCTTTCAGAGCTTAAGGGATTGGTAAAAATATCGACTAATTGATGTTCAGAGTCAATAAATTATAGAGAAATATTTCCCTTTTGATAATGATCTTTCAAGAAGTGATGTATGACATCAATGTGCTTAGTCCTAGAGTGAGACATAGGATTCTTAGAAATACTAATTGCACTAGTGTTATCACAATTGATTGACACATGTCTAAACTGATATCCATAGTCCAACAGAGTATGTTTCATCCACAAAATCTGTGCACAGTAATTACCAGCAGCAATGTATTCTGGTTCAGCAGTAGATAATGCAACAGAATTATGTTTCTTACTACACCAAGATACTAGAGACTTTCCCAAAATATGACATGTTCCATATGTGCTCTTCCTATATAACTTGTAACCGGAAAAGTCATCATCTGAATAACTTATTAAGTCAAATGGTTGTCCTTTTGGATAAAACAAACCTAAATTTAGTATTTTTAAGATATTTGAAAATCCTTTTAACAGCAAGCAAATGAGATTCTTTAGTATTAGCTTGAAATCTTGCACACATGCATACACTGAACATGATGTCTGGTCGACTAGCAGTAAGGTAAAGTATACTCCCAATCATTCCTCTATAATTGGTTTGATCAACTGGTTTCCAAGTTTCATCATCATCCAGCTTATAGGTGGTACTCATAGGTGTGTCACTTCCCTTATTACTATTCAAACCAAAATGTTTTAAGAGATTTTTGTATATTTACTTTGATTTAAAATGATACCATCCTTCTTTTGAAAAATTTTAAATCCAAGAAAATACTTGAGTTCTCCCATTAAACTCATTTCAAATTCATTTTACATAATCTTAGAAAAATCAGTACATAAAGAATGTTTGGAAGATCCAAAAATAATATCATCAACATAGATTTGGACAATCAAAATATCTTTCGAAATTCTTTTAATAAAAAGAGTGGGATCATCAATTCCTTTAGTAAAACCTTTTGAAATAAGAAAATTTGTAAGTCTATCATACCAAGATCTTGGATCCTGTTTTAAACCATACAAAGCTTTAGAAAGTTTAAAAACATGATTTTGAAAATGGAGGTTTATAAATCCAGGTGGTTGTTCAACTAAAACATTTTCAATTATAAACCCATTTAGAAATGCACTTTTGACATCCATTTGATATAACTTGAAATTCATATGAGCAGCATAGGCAAGCAGAATCCTGATAGCCTCTAATCTAGCTACAGGAGCAAAGGTTTCCTCATAGTATATACCTTCTTCCTGACTATACCCTTGTGCAACTAGCCTTGCTTTGTTTCTAACTATATTTCCCGACTCATCAACATTGTTTCTAAAAACCCATTTAGTGCCTATGGTCAAGGTGTCCTTAGGTCTTTCTACTAATTCCCAGACTTTGTTTCTTTCAAATTGATTTAACTCTTCTTGCATAGCCATTAACCAAAATTTATCATTGATTGCATCATTGATATTTTTAGGTTTCAACTGTGAAAGAAAGACTTGATGTTCAACCTGATTTCTTAGAGAAGCTTGAGTCTGTGTACCTCTATCAAGATTACCAACAACAGCATCTAAAGGATGATTCTTTAGAATCCTAGTCGATTTAGTAAATATAGGACTAGAAATTTCAATTTCCTCTCTAGGTTCGGGTTCATTAGGAGTAGATTCTGAAATATTTCCAGAACTGGTTGTCTTTACAACAAGTTCATTGATTCTATCATTAAGGTCCAAAACAGACAAATCTCCTTCAAGATTTTCAAGAGAAGGTTTAGGTTCATGTGGATCAGTTTCATCAAATTTGATGTGAACAGATTCTTCTACGCACTTGGTTCTTTTATTAAAGACTCTATAGGCTTTGCTAGTAACTGAATATCCTAAAAATATTCCTTCATCACTCTTAGAAGAAAACTTTTCTAGATTATCCTTGGTATTGAGAATAAATACTTTTCAACCAAAAACTCTGAAGTATCTAACTTTAGGTTTTCTATTGTTCCACAGTTCATAAGGGGTCTTCTTAAGAATAGGTCTAATCAAGACTCTATTAATAATATAACAAGCTGTATTCACAGCTTCAGCCCAAAAATAAATAGGCAGATCATATTCATTAAGCATAGTCCTTGCAATCTCTTGAAGGGTTCTATTTCTTCTTTCTAATAAACCATTCTATTGAGGTGTTCTAGGGGAAGAGAAATTGTGACTATAGCCATTGTGTGAGTAGTAAGATTTAAACTCATGATTTTCAAACTCATGGCCATGATCACTTCTCAGGGTTTTAATCTTAAGTCCACTAAGGTTTTCTACAGACTTGGAGTATTTAGTAAAGTAGGAACAAGCTTCACTTTTGTGAGCTAAGAAGTATACCCAAGTATATCTAGAAAAGTCATCTACTAGAACATAGACAAAGTGCTTCCCATTTAAGCTAGAAACTCTAGAAGGTCCAAACAAGTTCATGTGAACCAACTCGAGAGGTTGAGAAGTTGAAACTTCTTTCTTTGACTTGAAAGAAACTTCATGTTGCTTTCCCTTTTGATAAGGATTACAAACTTTGTCTGATGGGAATTCAATTTTGGGTAGGTCTCTAACTAAGTTATTCCTAGTCAGTTTTCTAAGTGAGTGTATATTGCAGTGTCCTAATCTTCTGTGATAAAGCTAATATTCCTTATGAAAAGCATTTAAACAAGTAACATTATGCTTGGATAAAGAATTTAAATCAACTGCATAAACATTTTCATTTCTCAAAGTAGAAAATACTAAAACATTTTTAGAGTTAAAAACATCACAAGAATAATTTTCAAACTTAACATTAAATCCATCATCACATAACTGATAAATACTTAACAGATTATATTTAAGTCCATTAACAAATAAAACTTTAGAAATTAAAACTGAATCAGTGTTACCAATCTGTCCTAGGCTGATGATCTTTCCTTTAGAGTTATCACCAAAGATAACATGGCCTCCATCAACTTTGATTAAACTCTTAAATAATGAGTAGTACCCAGTCATATGCCTTGAGAATCCACTGTCCAAGTACCACATCTTCTTATGAGAACTCTTTAAGCAAGTTTCCTACAAAACAGATTTAGATGGAGAATGATTTTGGTACCCAGATCTTCTTGGGTCCAGATAGGTTAGAAATCAAGGATTTAGGTACCCAAATTTGTCTTATGGGTTTCATATAATTTACAGAATCAATAGATTTTGAAAGATAAACTTTATTTGATCTGTAACTATGTGATTAACCAGTTGAAGCATATAAATTTTCAGAACTTGAACTAGCCCCATTCTGTTCATAATTAGAAATAAATCTAGTTTTAGTAAATTGTCTCTATCCAGGCTGATAGCCTAAACCAGTAGTATACTTGGGTGCCACTTGTTTTCCTAGCATTTGAGTAAGAGTATCTTTTCCATTTGTGAATTTTTCTAAGTCCTTCCTTAATTTCTCATTAGACAATTTTAGTTTAGTATTTTCCTTCAGTAATTGAGCATTATTTTCCTTTTCTATATCAAGTGAAGATTTAACATTTGCAGTGAGAGCATGTTGTTTCTTTAATGACTTATATTTGTCCTTAATTTCATTACAGTTTTCTTTTAGCATATTACAGTATTCAAATAGTTCTTCACTAGACATATTTTCAGATTCAAAATCAGATTCAACTTCAGAATAATGTGAATTTAAAGCAGGAGTATCCAGTGTTACCTCAGATGTGTTTGTCATAAAACACATGTTAGCTCAATTCTTCTCAGAGTCGGAAACTTCAGATTCACTTGTGCTGTCTTCTGAAGCACTCCAGGTAGCTTTCGTAGCTTTCTTGTACTTATTGTCCTTGTAGTCATGTTTCTTCTTGAACTTCAATTTTGGGCAGCCAGCTTTAACGTGACCTTTCCTTTTGCACTCATAGCAGACAATTTCATCACTTTTATCTGACTTTTTCCAATCCTTCTTCCAATGACCCTTGTTGTCATATTTACCTTTGTAGTTTTATTTTCTGAATAATTTCTTCTTCCTATAGAATTTTTTAAACCTCCTGGCTATCTGAGTCATCTCAGCATCACTATCAGAATCTGAACTTTCACTTGTTGAGCTTTCAGTAAGTGTGTGAACTTTCTCCTTATCCTTGCTCTTTGTAGCAGTAGATTTAAAATCCACTGACTTCCTATTTGGTTCATCATCTTCTTCCTTGTTTACTTTAATCTCTTCCTCATACATCATTAACTTACCAATCAGCTCTTTAACAGTTAAAGCACCAATATCACATGATTCTCTAATTGAAACAGATGTTCCTCTACATCGGTCTGGTAGGCATCTTAGTATCCTCATGATTTGCTCCTTTGATGGAATATCTTTTCCAAGTGAGCTCATAGTATTGACAATCTCATTGAACCTGAGATACATGTCAGAAATAGGTTCATCAGGCTTCATTTTAAAATTATCATATTTAATAGTATAAGTGTTTAATATCATTTCTTTAACATTGGTTGTTCCTTCATGAGAAACACACAAGGTATCCCAAATTTCATAAGCAGTTTTACAAGCAGATATGCAATTGAATTCTTCATCTCCTAAAGCACAATACAAATCATTCATAGCTTTACAATTTTTATTGTGTGCTGTCTTAGTAGTTTCATCCCAAGTAGTTTGTTTAGATTCTGGGATCTTATATTGTGTCTCTATAGCAGACCAGATATCAAATCCCATACTCTCTAAGTGAATTTTCATTTTAAGCTTCCACTAGGCATAATTTGTACCATTAAAGAAAGGTGGCATGTTGGTAGCAGCACCTTCTAATCTATTATCCATAGCTAGATCTTAGAAAATAAATTTAAAGAGATAAAATTTATCACTAACAGAAATCTAAGATCTTTAAGATGCAACTAAAATCACAGTTGAAAAACAGAGTATTTTGAAAACTTTGATAAACAAAACAACATCCTCTGATACCAAATGTTGGTCGGAGTGGACACTCAAGAGGGGGTGAATTGAGTTCCAATTAAAATTTTTGTTAAAAATATTTCTATTAAAATCCCCCAAATTGAAAAACAAGTTAAACTATAGTGAATTTATACAGATTATAAATGTTCAATTAGTTTCTCAAAGATTGATTAGGTCTCAGTTAATTTAATCAGGGGATTAAATTAACTTTTGAAACTAACCTACTGGTTCACAATAAGTATAAACACTTTCTAGTTTAGCTATCAAAGTAACTTTAAAACAAATAGTATTTCAAAGTAATTATCAGCGGAATATACAATATAGTTTATAACCAAAATAGATAAGCACAATAGTTTTTGAAACAAGAGGTTCAGTCTCAAGCCGAGACTTAGTCCTCTCAAACAATTTATATAAATTTGATCCACACCCTGGATCGGGGTAAACAATAATACAGAGACTGTCCAGGTACTAAGACCTCTACCAGAGTTATACGTGGGAAAAAATGATATCAATAGCACACAGGTTGTCCAGGTCCTAATTGACCTCTACCACTATCCTTAGTGGGATACAAGATCGTGTGGAAAGATTAGTGTGAGGATTTAGTATCCTCCAGTTTAGCACAGGAGTCAGTGTGTGTAAATTATACAGAGTACACACACTGCTCGAAAAAGTAAATAATGAATCACTTAGAGAGAGAGTATATGAGAGTTTAGAATGCTCTAGTGATAATCAGTGCAGCTCTGGACTCCTTTGATTTAGCAGAAATGCTTCTGAGTCCTTCTCTGGTTTTTTTGTAGAAACACAGAGTGTCGTGGTTCTCCTTCTTTCACTTTTAGTGTAAGTGTTCTGCTTGAGTAAGAGTAAATGTTATAGCCCTTGAAATTCTTCTTTGAATTTCTGTTCTTGATGAGTATAAGAGGTATTCATGTGTTCAACGCTCGAAAAAGTAAATAATGAATCACTTAGAGAGAGAGTATATGAGAGTTTAAAATGCGCTAGTGATAATCAGTGCATCTCTGGACTCCTTCGATTTAGCAGAAATGCTTTTGAGTTCTTCTCTGGTTTTTGTGTAGAAACACAGAGTGTCGTGGTTCTCCTTCTTTCACTTTCAGTGTAATTGTTCTTCTTGAGTATGAGTAAAAGTTATAGCCCTTGAACTTATTCTTTGAATTTCTGTTCTTGATGAGTATAAGAGGTCTTCGTGTGTTCTTCTTTTTCATGTATGTGCATGCATGGAAGAATTCCCCTTTTTTCCTCTCTTTCTTGTGTGTCTTTTAACTGCAGCTCGATCTTCCTTATATTTCACAAGCTCCAAAAATAGGAATGATTACCTTTTCATAGGTACGAGGTACGGTTCCTTGATATGCCAACAACTACCATTAAATATCATTAATTGCATTAAAAACATCAAATATGACCGTTGGAATTAAATATGAGTTAATAGAAATTCGAACATTTTTTATGACTATCGGTGAGTCATGCGATCGGTGAGTCATTTTGAATCTGCATCAGTTTCAGTAGGTCATGATCATCAGTATCGGTATCTCCTTAGATCATCGGTATCGATAGCTTCTTTGATCATCGGTATCAGTAGCTTCTTTGATCATCGGTATCGGTAGCTTCTTTGATCATCGGTATCGGTAGGTGCCATCGGTGCGACCGTTCATCATCGGTGCGAGCGTTCATCATCGGTGAGACCGTTCATCATCGGTGCGACCATTCATCATTAGTGCGACTGTTCATCATCGGTGCGACCTTTCATCATCAGTGACTCAGAAAAATAACTAATAGTGAGTCAAAACATGGAATTTTCACAAAGTGTCTGTTCAGTTTAGAATACTTCCAGGTCAACAGTAAAACATAAATTAACATAGATAAACATATGTAGACATGATTTAAACATATATAAACACATTTAGAACAATTTGAACAAAAGACGAAATTGTCATAAATAAAACAATGATTTGGGATTATTAAAATAACCATCTCAAAGAGAGTTCAACAATTTCATTAATCACTTAAAGGAGTGTGAGATAGTATCCCAACTCACTCCTTCTTATACACCTCAGTGGAATGATGTTAGTGAATAGAGGAATCGGACCTTGCTTGACATGGTCAAATTAATGATGAGTCAGGAAACTCTTTTGTTATCCTTTTGGGGATACACATCGTAGATATAATCATATACCCTTAACTAAGTACCAACTAAAGCAGCAAATGGGATTCCATATGAGTTGTGGTATGTAAAGAAACCATGTATGTCACACATATGTGTGTGAGGATGTGAGACTTTTTTTAAGGATATACCTAGTAACAAATTAGCATCCTAAATAATGAAGCGTGTCTTTATAGGTCATCCCAAAGAGACTAAAGGATATTACCTATATAATCCATCAGATAGAAAATTGATTGTGGTAAGACATGCTATAGTTCTAAAAAGGGAACACCTTTCCAATGGAAATAGTGGGAGAAACATTGACTTTGATAAAGTTGATGCTCCAACTCAAAATTTGGCATGGGAACAATCTCTATAAGAGATGGTGGGAGATGAAGATGTTCCTAAGACACAAGTACTAAGTAGGTCTACTCGAGAGGTTAGAGAACCAGAGTGATGTAGTTTTCTTATCACTGAGTCAGGTGACACATTGATCTTAGAGAATGATGAACCTATAACTTATAAGGAAAAAATAGATGGAAAGGATGCTGCTAAATTGCAAGAATCCATGAATTCTAAGATGAAGCCCATGTATCAAAATCATGTTTGGATTTTGGTAGGCCCTCCAACTGATGTAAAACCCATTGGGTGCAAATGGGTATTCAAGAAAAATATGGACATGGATGGTGAAGTAAATACATATAAAGCATGATTGGTTGTGAAGGGTTTCAAGCAACATCAAGGCATAGACTATGAAGAAACCTTCTCGCCAGTTATGATACTAAAATCCAAAATAATATTACTTGTAATAGAAGCCTTCCATGATTATTAAATTTGGAAAATGGATATCAAAACTTATTTTCTAAATGGTATGTTGGTTGAAGATGTCTATATGACTCAACTCAAAGGGTTCATTAGGTCAAAGAGTGCTAATAAAGTATGCAAGCTATAGAGATCCTTTTATGGGCTGGAGGAGGCATCGTGATCATGGAATGTTCATTTTGATGAGGCCATAAGAGAATTTGGTTTCATCGAAAATGAAATAGGTCGATGTGTCTATAAGAAGGTTAGTGGAAATGTCATCATTTTCCTAGTATTATATGTTGATGATATATTAATTATAGGAAACAAAGTGCAATTATTAGAGTCGGTTAAGACTTGGTTAAATGAATTATTCCCCATGAAATAATTAGGTGAAGCAGCCTGCAACCTATGGATTAAGATCTATCGAGATAGATCTCAGAGGTTATTTGGGCTAAGTCAAAGTACATACATTGAAAATGTACTCAAAAGGTACAATATAGAACAATCCAAGAGAGGGTTGTTGCTAATATCAAATGGTATCAATATCTCTAAGAAAATGTATCTACAAACACAGAAGGAGATTGAAAAGATGAGTAGAATCCCTTATTTTTTAGCAGTGGGATCTATCATGTATGGCATGTTATGTGCTAGGTTTGATATTTCTTTTTCTTTAAGCATGGTGGGAAGATATCAAGCTAATCTAAGAGAGATGCATTGGGTGATTGTAAAAACTATCATGAAGTACATGAGACGTACAAAGGATATGTTCCTAGTGTATGGAGGAGGTGATGAATTAGTTGTGAGGGGATACACTAATGCTAGTTTCCATACAGATCATGATGATCTAAAATCATAGCCAAGCTACATATTTTTCCTTAATGGTGGTGTGGTGAGCTGGAGAAGCTCAAAGCAGCCTATGGTCATCGATTCCATAGTAGAATCCAAGTATATAGTAGCTTTTGGTGTAGCTAAGGATGCGGTCTAGATATGTAACTTTTTCTCAAATATTTGAGTTGTGTCTAGTAGTGCAAACCCAATTCCGGTTAATTATGATAATAATACAGTAGTGGTCCTTTCCAAGGAACCCAGGTCACACTAGAGGGAAAAACCATATACTTTGGAAGTTTCATCTCTTGAAGGATTTTACTTAGAGAGGTGAAGTCACAGTTAGCATAGTAGCCACAGAGGATAATGTAGAAGACCCCCTAACTAAATTCATATCTCAGCAGAAGCATGATTCTCATGTGAGAGCTAATGGGTTGAGGGTTGTTAGCAGTTGGCACTAGTTCAAGTGGGAGTGTTGTGAGTGGGTGCTCTAAACCCAACTCCTTTATGTACTTTGATTACCATTAAATGTATAGAGTTTGATATAATATATATTTGGGTGTGTGTGTGCGCGCGCACATGTGTTTCTCTTACCATGATAGTATAATTACTTCTGCCTGTATTATTTATTTGGTAATGTCCTTAGATTACATATCATATCAAAAAGGTTATAGCAGTTCTCAGACTATTATGATAACCTAGAGATATCATGACTGTAATCTTAAATATATGTCCTATGGTCTAGACACATCATGCTGACAAGACGCATATGATGTGTGATTATGAAGTGTTGGGGGCTCATAAGCATTGAAACTTTTTCTCGTGAAGTTTGAAGTTAGAGATCTTGAGTAGATAAGATCATGAGGTATAACTCGACAATAGAAACACCACATGTTTCAGGAGTCATTGGTAGTTCCTATCTGTGAACACGTGTAATGGTCTCTTGACTTGAGATTATTATCAGTGCATACCATTTGATTACATACTTTGATGTAAGATGAAAACCAAGATATTTATGTCATGGTGGGGTAGCTTAAGTTGGGTGTATCATTGGTGGTATGTCATTGATTGAATAATCAAGATGGAATTTTTCATTTCGAAAAGGAAGCGATATCTCAGGCCTAGTTGATCTGAATGGTAGTACCTTCGCTAAATCCATGGTCATAGTAGAAGAATGTAAGTCTATCCAGTAAGACCAATGAATAAAAAAGTAAGAAAGGATGATGAAACAAAGTGTGCATCTTGTTTTATGAGATATTGTGAGAAAAAAAATTATATTACATGGCATGTGCTCATAGGAGGTTGTCGTCGCAATGACTATACCTTATCCGCTTGGGGGTCTTGATGGGTTTCTTGACTCCACTCCTAGTCTGTGAGTATTACTCACTACTATCGAGATAATGGTATAGAGGATCACACACTTAGCATATTCAAAAGTTTGGGTATATTCTAATGAATAGGAGTGTAGGACATGGTGGGCCCCACTATAGGGTCCAAGAGATGTCTGAGTATAAAAGATCGCTAAGAAATAAATAAATCCATTACGATTTGAGTATAGAATAATTGAAGTTGAATCTATTTATTTAATGTATTTACTAGTATTTAAGTGAATAGATGGAAAAAATATTTAACAAACGAATGTTATTTTAATATTCAAGATTCGCTTAATATTTGCGGGAATAACGAGTCGGGTTAATGAGTCACTTTTATCACGTAATATATTTATTATATTACAAGTGATAAAAATGTAAATGACATTTATGACACGGTTGGTCAAAATATGTTGTTTATGGCTTATTTAGTAGGTATAGATATTCAGGGGTCAATGAGCAATTTTCGGGTATTTCATACCTCACTATATAAGTAAAAGACGACTCTCATTTGGCATACTATTTATTCACTTGAATTTGAGGGGTCATCTTTCATCTATCCTGCATCCTATAGAGAGAAGTGGCTGATCCAAACAGTCGATCCAAACTCTTCTTCACGGATTAAAGGAATTGCAAGGCAGTGATTGTCAAGATGTCGAAGGCTTCATTGATTCACCACACTAGCAACCGGATATCCATAATTGACGGTCCCTTAGACTTTCAAAGCATGTGTGGACGATTTAGAGGGATCCAA
The DNA here is from genome assembly GCA_963277665.1 of Viscum album. Taxonomy (NCBI): domain Eukaryota; kingdom Viridiplantae; phylum Streptophyta; class Magnoliopsida; order Santalales; family Viscaceae; genus Viscum; species Viscum album. Next base: position 1,887,835,510 of record OY728125.1, on the reverse strand, counting down.
CATCGGTTCCTTTGAGCCGCGGTCGGCGACGACTAGTGGTTGTTGAATGCACCTTCACACGAGATCCTCATCCTTTTACCGGGCTACAAAACATCAGAGATGACGTTGTCACGTCATTCCAGTGATAAAAAATTTAAATCCTCATCTCATTTGCTTCTATTGCGCTCCCTGATACCAATAAAATCGTCATCATAAAAAGTCATTGTCATCTTCATAAGAAGTCCACATCATGACTGAGTGTTTTACGATGTCATAACGAGCATTCCCTCAAAAACCCGAATGTTGGCAAGTCAATGTGAGTACATGAACCTCCGTAACTTGAATCGTCACAATCATAGTGGTGTTGGATTCATCTCACTGATACCTCTAATTTGATATATAGTAAACCTCATGATTCGATCACTATAGAAGTTTATCACACGTTTATGAAAATTAATGTAAAAACTTCTTTCTTGAATATCCCTAGAATCATGTCAAATCATGGAAATTCTTGCATACATATTTTTCTCATCATTATCTTTGAGTTGATATAGGGAAGAGGTTGTGAATAAAAGAATTGATAAGTTCGTCTAAATTTGAACATAAATGTCAAACAATGAATATAAAATGAGGCTGGAACCAAGAGTTCCCAACAAGCTCCCTTCCAATCAACGACAATCCCTTGGTCACCAACAAATACTGGAACGGCAGGTTTTATGTCAACAACTCTTTAATAAGTAAAGTCCTCTATGGTGTAGTTTTCTTTTCTCATATTATGGCAGATATAATCGATCTTATAATTGATTTTTTTTAATCACCAATGATACTAAAATCGCAATTTTGTCAAACCACCACCCTAATAAAAACTCTCAATCTTTGTTTAAATGGCAAAGTCTATTTCTCAACATGGTACTTTGTTAACACGATACTTTGTTAAGAGAAATCTCTACAACATTTTTTTTTTTCCAAACTTCTCATGGTACTAATTTAAAGCATTATAGAACACCATTAAACAAATAATGGCACCAACAAATCTAACACGCACAGCCCACCCCGTTAATAAAGGAGCCTCCTTTAACAACACCCACATGAGGACGCCAAACGTTAACCTTTTTGCCAACCATCCACCAAACTATGAATCACCGCCCCGCATGGTTCCCAGCCCTCGTGCAAATGTTTCTGCCACCACCAGGGGAAAAGCAATGGTCGCATCGCAGTGCACCTGCGCAAACAAAAACCATGAGATAGGCTTCACAAAGCCAAGTCACGCATTAATATGCATATACAAGTTCTAAGTGGAAGTTTATGCTACACCTTAACAGCTTTCGCAGAACCACGTATTTTTCCCCATGAAACGGCCTCATCAGGATGAGCCCCCGAATCGCTCCCGTCAAACTCCTGGGCAGTGTTGATGTACACAGCATAATCTGCGCCGTTGCGCATCATATTTGCATTGCAGATATGGTGCTTAGGCAGCCCCCCGCCAAGAATTATCATTCCCGTCTTCCTGGGACTTGCGTGGACGGCTTCACCATTTATGGCTCTGATGTCTGTTTGGAAACCAATATTTATAATCCCTTTTCAAAAAAAATATATACATATATATATATATAGACAGACAAAATATGTACCGCCGACTATGTCGATGACCAATCCAGGGTTGCGGAAGGAGTGGAAGTACAGCATGTCACCGAGAGAACCATCTGTCAGACCAGGGCAGAAGACTGGGATATTGTTCTGCCAATACAAATAATAGTAGGCATGATGAGTTACGTGCATTGAAACATAATGTAATCGGGCCAGATGATCTTCTTTTTGTCTTTCACTCAAGATAAATTTTTTGGTACCTCTAAATATGCAATTGCATTAACCCACTTTAAGAATATCACATGAATCGTTTTACCTGTCAGTGGTTCTTTCCAAGTGAACACTAATAAATGATCTTTTGACTTTAGACGAACAATGTTCCCTGCATGAGAGCTTTCATGTTTTCATATTCATCTTATGTCATCCATGAGTCTAATTAAACAGAGGATGCCAGAACAAGATGAGATCTGTTTACCTATATAACTGAAATAATATGAGATCTGTTTACCTATATAACTGAAATAAGATGAGATTTGTTAACCAATATAACGGAAAATGACATGACCCTTGTGTAAAATTGCAAAAGTTCATGGCCAGATAAATGGCATGAGTCGTATTTATCTATCCAGCCAATTCACTCAAAAATAAAGAAATCGTGAGATAAATTATATGAAATTGACATTATTCGTGTTTTGTGTTCAAACTTAATGTTGTAGACAAGTGTACGGTGTTAGTTGACATATAACTTGTCTATCAAAGTGCGGCTATATATTGTTCATTGATTACAGCTATGAATGAACATTTGCAAGTATTGTAAACGATCCTAAAGAAGATCGAACATAATTGAGTCGAGAAGCTAATTAAATTAGGAGTATAGTAATTATTTATTTATTTCAATCATTAAAATATCAATTAATATATAATTAGTCAATAAAAGTGTGGGCAAAAGCTTCTGCTACATGCTTAATTAAATATATGATATTAAATTAAAATGAAATCATTTTATTGAATGTAAGAAATTTAATTAAATTATGTTTTGATATAATATTAATAAGACGAATCCCATGAAAATATACAAGACATTTTTCATGAAATAAGAGATACAAGAGAAATGAGGATATCCCTAAAGATAGAAAATCGTACCCATATGGGAAGCCTGGGAAAATGATATTTGTCTTCACAAACAGTGTTTTCTACCTAATCCTATACTATAAGGGCATCCCAACCTCTGAACAAAGCCCTATCATCCCAAGCCCACAAATTTTCCCTAACCCGGAGTTGTTAGCAAAATGCAGTGGAAGGTTTGGATGCTAAGAAGCTTAGCTAAGTTCATAGAGATTCACATGAGTTCAGTGAATACTTGTGGAGGCTCGGCT